>JPFM01000019.1:197204-614858 GCA_000733375.1 Paramecium sexaurelia
GTGATGCTTTAAAGCTTTAATTATTGACCTCTCAATTTAACTCATTATGTTGTTGCTGTTCTAGTTATTATACTGGTTATTAGATTTCTTAAATTAATAATTTTGGGGTTTAAATTATTAATATTATTATTATTAAAATTATTATTAAGGAGGGTGCTTATTATAAGTGCTTTTCTACTTAATGAATTAGGGAATTCTCTATTACTATGAGCCCTTCTTTTTATTCTTCTTTCTTAAATACATAAAAGATTCCTCAGTTTCGTATATCTCTAATAATTTATCGGAGTTTTAGCCCATCAGGGTCTTATTTCTTGTTCTCCTATTGAAAATAAATATTTGGCAGTTATATGCCTAACATAGGATGCTGAGGATTTTATTATTATGTCTATTGTTGTCAATCATCTAGGCATATTTCATTTCAATCTCAGGGTCTTCTGCTGCGATGTTTCGGTGGATTACACCTTTTAGTTCAGTGATATCTGTCTTGAGGAAGTGAGACGCTATTTAGTATAAATTAGCGAAAATATTAGGATTTGGGTGTTGATGTTATTCTTCTCTTGGAATTCTTTGTTCTAATCTGCCTTTATTAATTTCTTTTTCTAGTGATTCTACTTTATCTTATAAGATAATCATTTGCTTAAACAAATTCTCAAATTATAAGGTGAGTAATTATATCACCTAGACCATGTTATGAGTTGTATTCATTAAAATACCTTTTACGAGCTAGTCTTGAACTTCCTAACAAGCTGCATTGCATTGAGAAAAGGCATTGATGAATGTTTAGGCATTGGTTGGTTGTGATTGAATATCCGACATATAAATAAATTTTAATAATAATTTATTATATAATAATTAATAGCTAAATTTACAAAACTTATCCAACTAGTTTATAATTATACTTTATAAATATTAAATATTATATTATAAAGCAATGGGAACATATTGTAGTGATTGCAGTAATCCTGAAAATGAAATTACTTTAGAGAGTAGATAAGTAACAGAACCTGTTTCTTATCGTTATTTTTCGAAAAGTGAGGCACAATATGCCATAAATAATACGTAAAAATTTGAAAGTACCTCTAAGTGCAGAAGACCTAAAAAAAAGGAAAGATAGAGAAAAAAGATTTACTTTTGACTTTGATGATGGAAGCAAGTATATTGGAGAATGGGTAGGAAATAAGAGAGATGGTTATGGAGTGATGGAATGGAAGGGTATTGAAGTATCATAGAAGAATAGATGGAACTAAATATGAAGGTTATTGGAAAAATAATAAAGCGAATGGATAAGGAAGATTCTTACACATAGATGGAGATTATTGTAAGTGATTATAATCTATAAATAAAAATTAGATGAAGGATAATTTATAAATAATTTATGCTCAGGATATGGAATATATCAATACTCTAATGGGCATAGATATGAAGGTAATTGGAAGGATGATAAATTTGAAGGGTTTGGAAAGGAATTTTGGCCGGATGGAAGCTATTATGTAGGTTAATATGTGAATGGAGACAAGCATGGAAAAGGAAAGTATATTTGGGCAGATGGTAATCTATATGATGGGGATTGGTGCAACAATAAAATGAATGGGTATGGAATATATAAATGGATTAATGGTTGTGTTTATAAAGGAGAATGGCTTGATAATAATATGCATGGTAAGGGGGAGTATTTATGGCCAGATGGGAAAAAGTATAGTGGAAATTATGAAAACGATAAGAAAAATGGATTTGGAGTTTTTTTGTATAATGATGGCAGAAAATATGAAGGTTAATGGTTTGATGGAAAGCAGCATGGAGAAGGGATAATATATGAATAAGATGGAAGCTTTAAGAAAGGGGAATGGCGAGAAGGGAAGCTAATTAACTATATGGAAGTGAATTGATGAATAATTATATATTTAATTTATATCACATAAATTAAATAAAGATATATTTTATTTTTAAAATGGTAATGAATATTACTATTAATCATGATAGGGAGTCGACGCATATAAGAAGACAAGAGTATAGAGGAAAGTTGGAAGAAAAGTAACGTCAACAAACCTTTATTTGAAATTATTGATCAAGGTAATAATGATTTTAATTAATTTTAGTTATATAAATTCTTGGCCAGAAGAACTGATTCGAATTTCAATACAACAGTTTTAAGAAGACTATAATAAACTAGAACTGCCAGATATCCAATTAGCGTAAGCAGACTTGTCAAATAAATTAATACTGCTAAAGACAAGACTAGAACATTAGTAGTTGTTGGCACTGTTACAGATGAGTAAGAAAGTTTAACATGCATTTAGTGTACGTCTCCTTAATGTCCCTAAAATTAATGTTTGTGCCCTTAGATTTACTGAAACAGCCAGAAAGAGAATTCTTGCAGCAGGTGGAAAAACATTAACATTTGATCAATTAGCATAATAAAATCCAACAGGTATGGTTGCAATTTAATAATTAAAGGCACCGGAACAATTTTATTGAGAGGTCCTAGAGTAAGAGAAGAATTAAAGCATTTTGGCAGAGCTGCTGGTTTACCAGGATCTCATGCTAAACCATATGTCAGTCACACTGCAAGAAGAGGAAAAGGTGCAAGATGATTGTTGATTAAGTACATTAATGTTTAGAAAATAAAAATAACTTTTGTTTAATTTTCATACTCTTTTATAAAAAGTCATACTAAAAATTGCTTCTATTTTCCATGCTAATCTTGAAACCATTCAAATTTGTACATTGATCCTTTAAGCCACAACTTTTCTATTTTTTTCATTGATTAAATTATTTCGTTGTATTTCTCTCCACTATCTTCAATCTGATCGATTCTTAAAATAACTGTTTGAGAAATTTTAGTAAACTTTTTAGTCCAAACAGATCTTTCAACATTTTCTTTCTTTTTTAAATTAAGTTATTCTGGATCGTCAGAGTATTTATTAATAATTGATTGCAATGGAACAAATTTGTTTTTTGTTAATCTAATATGTTATAATACAATATGCTTCAATCTTATTTCAGGAAGCTTTTGAAAAAAATATTGCTAACTATATGTTGAATATTTCATTTTGCTTAATTTACTGACAGAAGAATGAACAGATGACGATTTTCTAGATAAAGAAATCTATTGAAATTTCAGTCTTAAATATTCTTTGGGAAATACTCTCTTTATTAATTGGTAATTACTCAATTCTCTCCATTATTCTGGTATAGTTTCATCTAATTGATGATTCATTTCAATTATTCTTTAAACCGATCTTTTAAATTTAACCAAAAATTATGAAATTCTTTGTAACTTTTTACCTATTATTTTATTTAATAATGATTTATTATATTCTTCTACACTATAGACTTGAGTTACCTTTTTATTTAGAACATATTCTTCTTTTGTCATTTATAAAAAAGATTAAGTATAAAATCTTACTTCCTATCTTTTGTACGCCTGCTTTCTTCCTTGTTTAAGTTTTAAAATTTACTTTTTTCTTCTATAAAGTTATTAATAATTAATCTTCTTCTTCTAAGATGAAGTTGCCTGATTTCAAAATCCAAAATTTAACTTTATTACATAACTCTTCTTAATATTCTATAAGGAATTACTAAGCAAATAGATTTTTATTAGGCAACACAATAAGTTCCTCTTAATTTCTCTTCTATAGCTTCAAATTCTCCAAAAATTGTTCCTTATAATATATTTAATAGGATTGTTTTATCTTTTGTTATAATTCTAACATCTCCTTGTAATAAAAAGAATATTTCACTTGAATTTTAACCCTCTCTATATAAAATAAATCCTTCTTCTACTATCAAATACCTAATATTTAATAATAATAGAGATGTAAAATTTATATCATACAAAAACAATGGAATTTATTTACATATATCTAGCATAGTACTTAAAGTTAGATATAGTTTTAAATTGTGTGGTAATTCTTTAGCCATAGACTTATACTCATCTAACCAAAATTAATTATGACATAGATTATTTTTGACAAAAAACTAAAATTTGTGTTTTAATTTTTCAGATAAATTCTAAGAATTACTAAGTTATTCTATCGAAAATAATAGATCCTAATCAGCATTCACTTTTGATTTTGAAATCATTAAAGCAAAATCACCAATAGTAAAAGAATAGAATGCAACTCCTATGACCATCCAAATGACAGCTAATTCATAATTAGTATGAATATCACCATATCCAACTGTTGTAATAGTTTAGGATGACCAGTAAATGTTGCTTATATAATCAGCAGAATTAAAATAGTGTTACCAACATCCAAATATATGGATTAATAGACATGATGTTATAACGACATTTAAAAGGTATTTAGTTCCGCTTTTTAAAGTCAATTCTTATTCAGCATTAAAAGATTCAATCAATCTAACGTAATTTTCTTGCCCTTTGTAAGTTACCTCTTTTTATGTTAAAAAATATTTCAGGACTCTTATCATTTTAAATTTCTTAAACCAATTTTTTTCATAATCTATTTCAGGGATTGCTGATAAAATATCAAATAGAAGCCAAGTTCTTAAATAATGTCTAAATATAGAGTTAAAGTCAATTATTAAATTGTTGTTTTCATCAATATATCCTATTAAAAAATTCATTATAATATCTGTTAAAAAGAGCATGTCAAATATAAAGACTATTGTTTCTAGTGCTTAATTAATATCAAAGCAAATATAAATAGGATATAAGATTACACTAGAAAATGTCATTAATTCAATGAATAATCTCCATTTTTTTATAAAAAAGTCATCAGGATAAAATGGTAACAATGATTCTTTTTTCCATTTTTTAGAATCTAATCTTTGTATCTACTATTTATTTTAATATTCTTTTAAAGAATTAATAAAACTTATTGATATTCTGATTATATTAATATACTTCTTCCACAAAAATAAAGGCCTTTTTGATTTTTTTGGTGATTCGCTTTCATTTTGTTATCTGCTTATTAATATTAAAATACGTAAAGATGGAAATAGTTGTATTTCTTCTTATTTTTTTTGGCCTTTCATAAGTTGACATTGCCATTTATCTAAAAGTAGTAGAAACTAACTCTAAATGAGGGCTTTATGAATTAGTTTGTAAATATTCTATAATTTCCCTAGAAGTTGGTTAGTAGCATTACACATTCATTTATTAATTAATAACTATTTTATTAATTAGCAGTTGAAGAGCATTCAAAAAGTTATAACAATGTCTTGTTTAAGTAATAATTCTATGTAAATATAGTATAAGGAAGAATATTAAATAAATTATTAAATGTCAAAGGAGTCGGAACTAGATTGAGGAATAGGCGCATAAGCATTATATGCAATGGCTAGAGCACCAAAGGATTGCTTAAAGAGAAGCAGAGCTTTATAATTGAAAAAAGACATTAATGAAATAGAATTAGAGTGTTTAAGAAAGACAAAAGAAATAAATTGATAGAAAATGCGCAGTTTTTCATGCGGAATCATCAAGTACCCATATGAGATTTCTTATAAAATATGCCGAGACAGTACATCTACAATGATATCATTAATATATATCAAATCAAATCATTGTTATCAGTCAAATTATTAATGTTATAATAAGTATTATGTTAATAAATTATCGCTTTATAAATTAAGAAAATGACCTCTTAATTATGCTTATTCAAACCAATATTACCAAGATTTCTTATTTAATTCTGTCAATCCGCTATATCTAAATCGTGTTATCATCATTTTCCAATGACATTCTAACTATTACATACACAATTTAAAATTTAATATATTTTCAAGCCTAGCCAATTTAACTATTTATTATAATGTAAAAGTAACACTATGCAATATTAATTTTGGATTTGATATTATCTTATCAATATATATTCTAATAGTTTCCATTAATTTTGCTTCTTCTCCTGGCCATAGTCTTCTATTTTTGCCTTGTCCATATAATATTTTTAATCCATCAGTAATTTCAAGGAATGTAATGTTTCTTGGTATTGGGAAATTTTTTTTGTTTTTCTCAATTTGTTTCCTTTCATCTTATGGTAAAGTTGGAATCCAATTTTTCAAAATCAATTAATTTGCATGATTGGTAAATTTCTAAGCTTCAGGCAAAAACTATAAGATTATGTCTGATTAATCTTTAGTATGATCAATTAATATAATTTACTTTTAGTTTTCATTTATCTGCAAATGTTTATTCTGAATAATAGAACATTTTTTCATCAAACTTTATTTTTTATTTTAAGAAACTGGTTTAATTTTATGTTCAATTTAGTCAATATGAATTGATTTTCTTTGCGTTGATACGCTTTATATAGCAGAATCAGCAAGACTATTATCGTAATTTTATGTCTAACTTAATTCTGTTGGAATAGAAGTTTTAAAGATTCTATATCTTTATTTATTGGAGGTATTATTTCTTCTCTAAGAGATTGGCCCTCTTAAACATTCAATAAACAATTAGTTGTTATTTATCATTTTCCTATAAATTTAATAATAAGCAATAAAATTATCTTAAAGAAATATCCAATTAACTCTCCATTAAAATTTATCATATTATGCTGTTCTCCTACTTGATACACACTAATTAATCTATCTTTCCATTAAATACATAATCAGAATCAAAGAAGGTTTATATTTTTTATTTTGTCTGCATTCATTTATATAAATATGAATTTTAATATAATTATGTAACGAAAATCATTCTCCAGCATATTCAGATAATTTTCTTAGAACCTAGTATTAAACTAATGCACAAATGAATAAAATTGATATTCCAAAAGGTGAATAAAAATACCAATATTTAATATTTATTAACTTTTAAGTTTAATATAATCCAATAAGTTATTCTTCTTTATTGAAAATGGATATAAACTGCTTCATAAATGGATCTCCTAATATGTTAGTTTTTTTTGTTTCTCCAATACACAATGAACAAGATCCATTGGGTAAGAATATTTTATAATCTGATTCAGGTACCGTTACTTTTGCTCCTTCAAAAAAGAATGTAAGATTAGGATAAATTGTATTGCAATCACAGTCTTATTTGCAATTAAAATGTTTATAATAGATTTACTTATAAACTTTCTCGTCTAGTAATAAACAAGTAGTTCCTGAATCGAAGATACTACTATGATCTTCAAAATAAAGATATTCTTGATCATTTATTTGAACTCCTAAAATTTATGTAGACTATTTAAATAATATTTATACCCATTATTTTTCCATGTTTGTTTTAATCCATATAGTTTAATCTAGGACAGATTAATTAAATTGGCCATAAAACAATTAGGAACCTTTGGTTTAATTAGAAAACTAAAACCCAAATAGAGGAGACTAAATTTAATTATTTTAATATGCTGATTCAAAGATATTTTAGTATTCATCCCAATTTGATAGGCCCATAATACCAGATGTTGCTTTTTGTAGCTTTAATATTCATGTAGAAGTACCGATAAATTAGCGACTTAATTTGCTAATAGGAACTCTAAATTTGTATTTATTGGTGTATTTGGGATTGAAAAGAGGTCTTATCCAAATGATCCTGAGCATTCCCCTTATGCGTAATTTTATGTATAAATCTAATTAAAATTAATGTAAGTTGAAGACTAGATTGGTTTGTATCTATTAACAATAGAACAATTATCGCAAGTATAATTAGCTAACCATAAAATCTATATTATTGGGACATATTTACACTTGAGCCAGTATCAACAAGTACTTCAAAATTTTAAATTGGTGTTCCAATTCTTAATGTCATAGCATAGTATTGATTTTAATAATTATGTAAATCAATTGCCT
This sequence comes from Paramecium sexaurelia, assembly GCA_000733375.1. NCBI lineage: Eukaryota > Ciliophora > Oligohymenophorea > Peniculida > Parameciidae > Paramecium > Paramecium sexaurelia. The sequence continues at coordinate 204,963 of JPFM01000019.1, forward strand.
CATCTTGAGTGATGAAATTCTAATTAATCACTTTTGTTAGTTGAAATGTATTTGAAGCTATTTATGTTGAAGAAGTTTAGCTGACGGAGAAGAGTAGAATTAAGTATTAGCCAAACATATTATATTAATAATTACAATCAATCATCTATTTCATTTAAATAATTAGATCTAGTTTCTACCTTAATATCTTCTTTATCTTTATCAATCACTTAAAGTGTTATAGAATCATTCATAAAGGGCTAACTTTATATTTTTATATTACTTTGACCTATTTTAATTAGTTTCTAGCATTTTCCTTCTTCTATTAAATTTTCTTTTGGAGTTTTAATACTATTTATTTGGCATCTTAGTCACCTAACAATACTAATTTTTCACTATCTTTTAATGCTTCCTTCCATTTTCCTAATTCTTATAATACTGTAGATCTTCTGAGTAATGATTTTTAATGATTGCTATTCAAACTAAGTGCTTTATTGCAATCTAATAATGCTTGATTGTAATCAAGTATTTTTAATTAACATTGAGCTCGATTCGAATAGATTATTACAAGCTATTCTAATTCTTCTTCATTTAATGATTGTTTCTAACTTAATTCTTAAATACATTCTGTATATTTATCGATTGCCTTCTAAAACTCTTATTACTTAAATAATTCATTTGCTTATTCTTTATTCAAAATTACTTAAGACTTTATTACATTTCTACCCCCTTTAATCACTATTTTACTATTTATATTTGTTTATTAAGGTTTTTTGTAAACATCCATTACAATTGGTTCATCATATTCTTCTAATAATTTATCCACATCTACTTTATTCCAAGCATCATAATAATTTTATACTGAATTAGTATCTCTTTTTAATTATTTCTTCAAAATCTCAGACTATTTCTCTTATTCTACTTTTCCTCTAATTGGGACGGAATTCTCATTTATATTTATATTTTAATTCTTTTATTATTTTTAACTTGTATTCATTTATTCTTCCCAATCATAAAGATCATGAATATATTCTTTTATTTCCATTGCATTATTTTTTATTTATTATTGAAGTTGAATTGACATTATTTTTTAATTTAAATAATTAAATAAAAAATTATCCGAGATGATGACAATTATGTTTTTCACATAAATCAGAACAGATATATAAATTTATATGAATTAATTTTAGTTTTGAACTATTAATATAGTATTTATATTAACATATATTTTTATTATAAATTGCTATTTATAGTTTCTCTAGTCTCTCATCATCGTATCTATTAACTTTAAACATTAATTTTAAATAAGATCAAATTTGATATATTAAGAAGAAACTCAATGTGAATATAAATTTTTTAATATACTATTTTATTAATGTAAACATGTTCATTATGATGTCTTTTTCAATTCTTCCAATTCCAAAGCCTTCTTTAATGCTTCTTATTAATGTCTTGACTTGATTCCTACTTATCCTCCTCCAATTGTTCTCAATAATTCATGATTTTCATTGTAGTGCTATCTTAAATCTCTAGCCTTTTGATAAAAACAAATGATTTACTAGATTATCGAATTCAGCTTGATCTTCTTTTCTAACTTCAGTCAAAGCAATACAAGTTGCTGTTTTTTAATGAACTAAAGTTCCTAATCTTGCCTTATCTTATTATTTTTAGATATAGAATACTTTTAATAAAACAAAATGGAACTTCTTGTCTTCTGCACAATTATGGTAACCATACAACAAGTTCAATGGGATCGACATCATAAGCAATAACTACAAGTTTAGCTTTTTTAGTTTCAACAAGTGTAGTAACATGATTTAATCCAAATTTAATGACTTATACTTTTTTTGAATCTGTCTTTTAAGCTTATGCTTTTTATTCAGCTTATTTGATTAATCTTTATTTTTTTTCAGTCTTTGTTTCCGGTGAATATTTTTTCAAAAGTGCCAATACTTTGGATGCTTTATTATAAAAATAAAGATTACATTGATTTTTATCAAGTGTTTTGCTGAATTAATGAATGGCAGCAGGGACTTTGATTCTTTGTAATAAAATCTTTTTCTATCTATGAAGCAAGATATATCTTGGCCATCTAACATATCTTGATAAATCTCTTTTAGGTTAAACATCATTTCCAATTCTAAAATTTTTAGCTTTTTTAACAAAAAGTGGATTCTTTTTTCTATCAGCGACTTTCTTTTGTAATTTTTTAGCTTTGCTAGTTTTAGGGGCTTTAGGCTAGAGGTTAATATAGATTAAATACCATTGAATATCTTTTTAAATTAAATATTATTTATAAATAACTTTAATTCTTTTTCATACTGTTCATCAAATTATGAGTTTCAATCTTCTTTATAAGTATATGGGTCATTAACTTTATATTCCTTCTTTTAATGTTTAATGAGACAAATTAATTGAGTTTTAGAGAATATTATAATTAGAAGATAATTATTAATATTTGATATTTATTTGTAATTTTTATTTTAATAATTCTAATTAGATTATGTAGTTAAATGAAGTAAAAATGTAATGAAATTTTCAATATTATTTATGTATTATATATTCAGTATTGTAAGTAAGAGTTTAGATAATCATATTATATAGTATTTCAATATATATAGTGGATTTAATTGAAAAATAAAACATATTTATATTAATAATGGATAGCAATAAGCTAAGAAGCTCTGGTTATTAGTTATCCGATAGAGTTTAATTTGGTGGAGTATTTGAACCAGAGAAATGCAAATAGATAGCAAAATAAGTGATGGAATTGTATGACTCAAATAAAGATGGGTATATTGAATAGAATGAAATTGCAATGATGTTATCTGATGCTTATAGAGCTATGAACAAAGGATTTAATCCAACATCTTAAGATGTGTCTAATTGTCAGGCCATTTTAGACAGTATTTATGTTTATTAAAATTCGTGATTAGGAAAATCAACAGGAAGAGTTCATACGGAAGATATTGAACAATTAGTATAAAAGTATTTTTCTGGATAACCACCTGCTTAACCTGTAAAAAGAGTACCTGAGAAGTTGTCAAGAATTGCATAAGAAAGATTGGAAGTAGCTAGAAGAATCTTTAAATTTGTTGATAAAGATGGCTCAGGTTTCTTAACTGAAGAAGAAGTAAAGATTACTTCATTTATTTAGGTTCCTGAATTACTTAAGGAAACTTACAAACATATGGGAATGAATGATTATCAACCCACTAAAGAGGATGTCACAATTTGGATTCAAATGACTGACTCAGATGGCGATGGCAAAGTCACTCTTGAAGATTATGAATAACTTGTCTTGGATTCCTTAAGAAAATAAGGTATTAGTTTAGAATGATTATTGTATCGTTTTCACATAAAATATATAATATTATCTTTAACTGTTATGAATTTCATTGAAATATATAAATTATGAATTCAAAGTAATAATTATACAGGACTAATTATTGAGGGTGCTTCTAGATAGCTATTTATGTATTTATTTAGTTTCAATTTTCTTTTTTATTGAAATTCTCTCATTTTTCGACATTCAACATATAATTCTTATTCTGAGTAATTGCATTCTTCTAAGAATTATCTCATTTCGAATTCTTTGAAGAAATTCTCAAGATCTAATGATTTTTTAGTCATTGATTTATAACTAAACTCTGGTAAATTAGCTATCTATATAGACATTTTTTAGATGTTTCTGTTAAAAATTTAATTATTAAAATATTTTACTTTACTAAATATAAAGTCTTTATGGAATATTAAAGTATTTCCTTAAGCATAATACTATTACGAAAAACCTTTTACATTTGGATAGAAAAAAATTCATAAATTACTTAATAGAATTACAACACATCTTTAAACTTACAAATAATTAAAATATAAATATATAAATAAATTAATAAATGTAATACTTAAAATAATTGTTCTGCAATAGGGTGCAGCAAGATGATGTATAATATTAGAATGAAAATTAATTGAAATAATTAGAAAATGAGATTCCTGATCTATAAAGATGTTTATGTGGAGAAATTGTTTCTATTTATGAATTGGGGAATCACGATTGCAATGCTTACTTAGAATGTGAATTTTGTTCCGAAAGAGTGAAAGAAGAATTTTATAATTATCATATCAAAGCAGTTCATGGACAGAAATTTTGTCAATTTTGTAAGAGTGAACTTCCAAATTATGAAAGTCAAGATCATGTCTTAACATGTTTTCAAGTCTACGAATTTGGTTTTGATGATGCTAAGATCTAATAGTAAGAAGCTAAATCATAATGTTGCTATTAAGAACTCGACGAAGAATACTAATATGATTTAAATGAAGAAAATGTATATCATTATCCATGAAATTATTCATTTTTTATAAAAATATTTTTCATTATGATTTTGGTTTCTAGTCTAAATATTAGCCAAATTTATTAGCATTAATTTAACCTAATGCCAAACAAGGCAAAAATACACCTGCTATTTAAGCAGTAAATTATGGAAATAATGAAAAAGCTGGTCCAGGACACAAACCACCAATTCCCCATCCTATTCCAAATATACTAGCCCCAAGTAATAATTTAAGATCAATTTTTTTATTCGTTGGCAAATCCCATTTATCAGACAAGATAGGTTTCTCAAGCAAATTAAAAGTAATTAAATTTAAAGATACGGCACCCATCATAACAAACATTAATGAAGCTAAATATATCAAAACATATTTATTACGGTCCCAGCTCTTATTAAAAGTTAAAAATCCCAGAATTTTAGATCTCTTGGCCATTCCAGAAATTACTAATCCTGCTCCAAATAATAACCCAACAACTGATGAAATTATGGCATCAATCGTAGTTTTCTTATTCTATTTAGTTTAACCCACAATACCCACCAAAGTTAGAATCTTGATATAAGTAAAATATTACTCCACTAATAATCATTGCTGTTGCATTTGTGATATTTCCATCATTAATTATTAATTAAGTAGGTTTTTCCAATATCAATTAATCCTTTATAGTCGCTGTCAAAATTCCAAATGTCATAAAAGATGCTACTGCAGCCATTGATCTTATTGATAATCTTGGTAATCCACAGACCCCATGTCCACTTGTACAACCATTTCCTAATTTTGTACCAAATCCAACTAAGAAACCTGCTATGGCTGCACCAATATATCCTATTTTCGATATTTAATCAATTTAATCAAAACTTGGAGATGCTCCTTCCAATATTGGAGTGAAACTAATCTATCAATTTATTCATTACCCAAAATATTAATATAATAAAGAAGATGATAAGACAACACTAGACATTAATGATAATTTCCAATAGAAACTATTTTTGTCAAAAGTTATTAGACTATAAAATATCCCACTAAAACCTGTCACTCTTCCCTTCAATAGATAATGAATTGATGTTGCTAATCCAATTAGCAATCCTCCAGCAGCTGCCAAATAGATATCCTTCAAATTCAAAATCATTTAAAATTTTAATAATATCTTATTTTATTAAAATAAATATATATATTTTTTTCTTATTATCATTTTAAGGATCCTTAAAATAATCTAGTTTATTTGTTTCCTCCTCTAGATAAAGAATAATAAAATTATCAACAAATAATACTTATCATCTTCACAATTTATAAACTAGATTTTGAAGCATAAAAGTAAAAAATATTATTATATCTAGAATTAAAATTATTATAATAAAAATGGTTATATTTATTAATTTATATCTATCTGGTTTGAGCTTTTTCTTTATTTTATTCAAAATCTTAAATTTATATGACTAATTTTATCTTTATCTAAATTAATCAACCATAAAATATCTTCGATAATTAGAGAAAGTGTATGAGTCCTTAATAGATAACTAACTTGATATTATATTAAGTATTATTTACATAGCTTATTGTACAACCTTTATTTTAAAAACTAATTAATTATGGTAAGGAATATTAGGTTAAAATATTAAGTATATTGCTTCAATAATTCATGCTCATCATGTTTCTTTAATAGGGAAATCAAATATTTAATATTTTAAAATTGTTAATTTTTTAACTTCTTTAGAAAATTCAATAATAGATATCAAATTTTAATCCATGTAATTCTATTAGATCTAGACTTGAGATATTTTATAAAATCCAAAACATTCTCATCTTTACTTATTTAGTAATCATTTGTAGATTTGAATTTAGATACCCATTGAGATAATTTATAAAAAGTATGATAAGACATATAGTTATTCTTTAGTTGTTGGGGACTATCTACATAACTTTTGAACTGTTATTTAGAATTGTCAATAAAAATTAAATTAAGGAATGGTTTCTGCTAATGATAAAAGAAAGTAGATAATTTTATGATATAATTCTTCAACAATAATTAAATATGTTCAACTTATAAAATAATAATTATAATGTTTTAGATGAGACAATACATCAATATGTCAGTTTATTACAAGGATAGGACTTTAGACTATATATTAAGGTCAAAAATAAAAAATCACCAAAAGTACTTTTAGCATTTAGTTATAAATGATTTGCGATATATTTAACATTCATTTATAATTATTTAATAATAACTAACTTAATAGTAATGCTCAAAAAGAAGCAACACTAAAAAACATAATCAACGGAATTATCTAATCAGGCATTGATGAATTATTTATCAACTCGAGAAGCTCTAAATGCTCGAATGTCAAATTCTCCAACATTTTAATTGGAATAAAAAGTATAAATATTTGTACTCAAATAAGAAATAAACTGGTCCGCATTAAAGTCCTTTGATGAAATCGAATAGTTCTCAACCACATCTAAAGATAACATAATAATAGTACTAAAACACATAATATAGGTAAACTTAAAGAAAAATCTAATAATAAAATGTGCTTAAATCGAAAGGATTCATGTCTCCAAAAATAGTTAGTTAAGAGAGAATTAATTAGAAATTATCGGTAAATAGTAATGGGAATCATATGAAAACATAGCCTCAGTCTCATCAAAATTCTTAAACAAAAGTAAAATAAATAGAAAATGTATTGGATGAATTTACAATAACATGTAATTAGATTTATTTAATATACTCAAAGCTCCAAAACAACTATTCCAATAGAATATCTTAAAAACAATACCTTAATCTAGTTCGAGTAAAGCAGATTAAAACTTGAAATAAAAAGCTTAATAGGCTATATAGGAAATCAAATAGAAACAATCGTTAGATATTTTATCTAGATTGAATTTTTAAAAATCTTTAGTTATTTAGAGTGCAAAAAATCAATCATAATAAATTCCTACTTTAGGATAATTAGATGGTTAATTAAAAATTCATTAGAAATCTAATAGTGCATAATTTATTGAGACATAAAAATTTCAAACCCATGCCAATTCTTAACCTTTGATAGAATTTACACCGGATAAGAAAAAACCGATAACCACAAGGTATATGATTTAAATAAAAATAGAAAATGTTAATAAGAATTAATAGCAATTGTAGTTTAGTATAAATAGTTTAAATAAAAATTGACAATTGATATTTCAACAAATAATATATCTTGGCTTGTAGAAACTATCAGATAAGAAATAATGAATAATTTTGGGAATACAAGTTAACCAATTATAGGAATTAAAACAAATAATATTTCTATTCCTGTAGATTATATTCTTTCTTAAATTGAAAGGCCTTTGTCTCTATTATCTAATTGTCCTGCATAACCTTTGATTATTGAACCTATAATCAATTCTGAACAAGAACTCAAATAATCTCGAGTTAGTTTGAAAGACTTTGAATTTATTAGATGCATCGGTGTAGGGGGATTCTCTAAGGTTTATTTAGTAAGAGAAAGAAGAACAGGATAATTTTATGCTATGAAACTAATTGAAAAAAAACCTATAATGCAACAAAATAAATAAAACATAATTTAAAATGAAAGAGATATAATGTTTAATTTAAATCATCCCTTTATTGTTAAAATGTAATACGCATTTGAATCTAGAAGATATTTAGTTTTCGTATTAGAATATTGTTCTGGAGGAGAATTATTTTATCTTTTAAGAAAGGTATAAATATTTCAATTAAACTAGGTTAAAAGAATGAGTGAAGAAGAAGCATTTTTTTATTTTGCAGAAATTTGTTTGGGAATGAAGAATTTACATGATAATAATATAATTTATAGAGATATCAAACCTGAGAATATTTTAATTGATTTTGATGGACATGTAAGAATAGCTGATTTTGGTTTATCTAAACCTCATATGGAAAATGAAGATGTAGCTTATTCATTTTGTGGTTCACCTGAATATATGGCTCCTGAGATGTTATTAAAATAAGGACATACATTTTAATTGGATTTATATTGTCTAGGAGCTTTGCTTTATGAATTAATAACAGGATTACCACCATTTTACTCAAGGAATACAGATGAGATCTATTAAAAAATACTTAATTAAAGATTGAGTTTTCCCACTTCTTTACCTATGTCTTAACTCTTAAAAGATTTATTGAGTAATTTACTAGCAAAAACTCCTAAGAAAAGAATTGATAATATTGATTCACTTTTGAAACATCCATGGATGACTTAATGGAGTGACAAAAACTTATATAAGGATTTATTAATGAAAAAAATTGATCCTCCTTTTAAGCCAGATTATTTTGAATTTAATTTCGATGAGGAAGAATTTGGTAAAGGAGAAAATGAATTTCTATAGCAAATCAAACCTTTATAATAAAATTTATTAGAAAATTATCCTAAAGAGATTTTACTAAAGAATTTTTATTATAATCATTATGAATTAAATTTTGCTGAAAGCACAGGTGGTACAAATTTGAATGTCAAATTACAAGAAGAATAATAATCATAAGGAACTTAGAGATAAAAATCAAAGAGACTTAATACATTTGATGATGAAAATAAAAATTATGTAAACGAATAAAAATTGTTCTTACTAAATTAATTAAGATTATAAACGGAGAATGAAATAAAAAGAAAATCTGCATTATGAATATTAAAATTTAGATGTATTTTTTTATGCTTTTTACTTTAATAAATGTACTTTCACAATCATTATTATCTTCTTTATCCTCTTTTTGGTTATTTTTATTATTTTTCTTCGACAATAGGTTCATCAATGGGAATGTCAATTTCTAAACCAGCCTTTTCAAGCATTCTTTTAACATCTTAATCTCCTCTAAGATTGTCAATATCAACTGATGATTTTTCAGGAACGTAATCCAATCTTCTCTCTCTTTCTTCTTCTTAAATCTATAGCTTGAAATGAGACTAATACTTTAAGTGAAATGCCCTTAACTGATCCTGTTTAGATTCTCTTCAAAAGATGTGTTGCAAATCCAGCAATTTTATTTCTCAATTTTTTTGATGGCACTTATCCAACTTCTGATAGGATCTTTTTATTGAAATGAAAATCTGATGTGAGTTTCATATAGTATTTTTCAATGAGGACTTTTGCTGCCTTCTTAACTGTCTTATTTCTTACTCTTCCCATGAATGAATTTGAAAAAAATTTATATCTTTAATTTATGAAAAATAAATCACAGCAAAACAATAAAAATGCATTTAATACACAATTCTTAATTGTTTTTTACAATTTACATAAAATTTATACATTTAAGATAATCCTTAAACACTAAATAAACCATTTATTAGTAAAAGTGATAAATATTTTAATTTTCTATATATTTTATTAATGTTAATAGTATAAGTGAGAACACCAAAAATAAAGATGGCTACACATCGAACATAAAATAGTTAACCAATAATGCTCAATTATGGTAATTTAAATAGTTTTCATGAATTTTTTCAAAATCAATCCAGAAGTTTATAAAAAGGAGAAGGTACAAATGATAGTAGATGTAAAACTGAATCAACTCAAATTGAATTGAAAGCTAATCATGCTCATAAAATATCAAGTCAATCAACAACTATAAGTTTAACAAACAGCACTAGTTACAATTAAAGATTATCGAAAAAAAATTAAAAATCTAACAGTAGTAATAAAATAATAGAAAAAATATTACCAAAATCTGTCAATCCATTTTAAGAAGATGAATGCACAGTCAATCAAAAATTATAATCTTAGTTAAAGAAATTATTAATAAAAACTAAAGATATCATCAATTCCTATGAAATCAATTAAAAAAAACAATAAATAACAGAAGAATAATTAAAGCAAGAAATTGTTTAACTAAAAAAAATTATTGAAAACTAGTAAAAATAACTTAAAAAACATAATATCCAATATTGACAATCTTAGCAACGAGTAGGATTTTTCCCTTATCTTACTAAATGATTTTTTTAAATATAGCTATATAAATTAATAAAATTACTCTAAAATGGGAAATACTGTTTAACATAAAAGAAGAAATCCAGCTAATTGTTTAGGTTGTATGGCCTAAGATCATGAGACTTTTGATCCTAATGAATTACTAATTGGACTTGATGTAGATAAAGCAAGAGGTAACAAAAGTTTTTTATATAATTTTAAAGGTCGCATTACATAATAATCTACAGCTTATTTGACTGAAAATGAGAAGAACTTTTTTAAAGCAGCTTCAGGAAGAAATTTGGGCTTAATAAGATTCTATTTAAATAATGGAATAAATATCAATATTTTAGATGAAGATAGAACTTCTCCATTGTATTAATTTAATTTATAAATATACCCTTAGACATATAGCATCAAGATATGGATCTATTTAAGTAGTTGAAGAATTAATAAATAATAATGCTAATATAGATATAACAGATATGGCAGGATGGACTCGTACAAATTATTGTCTAAATTTAAGCATTACATGTTGCAGCATATTACTAAAGAGCTCATGTTTGTTCTGTTTTACTTAAAGCAGGGGCAGATCCAAAAATTAGAAATCGAGAAGGAAATCTGGCTTAAGATTTAGTTAGGGATAAAATGACATCCGAAATATTCAAATCATCTTTTCATCAATAGAGTTTATGTAGTGAAAGAAATGTAAAGAGAATTGACCCTGTTTAAAGACAACACGAAGAATATTTTTAGTTTCTTCGACAATAAAGATTGTAAATTCAATTTTAATTAATAGAAAAAATCAAGATTGTCTTAGTATTAATGAGAAATTATCATAAGGAAAGATTTCAAATTAATCTCCAACTAAATTAATATAATAGGATAAAGAAAATTAAGGATATTAAGATTCTTTATCTAAATCAATTATTTCTGATGCAAATGAATGTAAAGAAATTTAAGAATGTTATAAGGAGTTGTCTTCAAAAATAACTCGTAATTTAATCTCTCATGAAAATTCATTCCCTAAATTTTTTGATGAAATGGTAATTGTATCAGAAATATTTAAAGTATTCTTTAAGTCAACTTGTACTTTATTAAAATGAATCCAAGAAACTTATCAACTTTCTTGATTAAGTTTTATTTATTAATCACGATTATATTATTGAGAATCTAGCATTAGATTTATTTAACTATTCATCATTATTTGGTTTATCATTTATGATAGCAACATAAATAATTAAGCCAACGCCTTAATCTATTATTAATTGGATATTCTAAGATATTGAATTAAAGAATAAAGAATAGATATCAAAGTATTATTTTAGTATTATTTATAGATTACTTTGTAATATTAATTTATAAGAATAATAATAAATTTTACATCTATTTATTGATAAAGTGTTAATTACCGATAATTTGATTGATTCCTTATAAAATTTATTCTGTAAATTATTAGTTTAAAATGATCCTTTTATACTTGACATTTTAGTAAAGGAATTTAGTCGAAGATTTTATGAATTCAATTGTAATCATTCAAAAAAAAATTCCTTTCCCTTTAAATCAGAAGAATCATTGCATATGTTCAACTTTGCCCTAGTTATTTTGGATATTTAAAATGATAAATATGATAAAGAAAGCGCTTTCAAATCATTTTTTCAAAATATCCAAACTATTAATAATGGTGATAACTTAAGCCCTAATTTCATCCAATAAATTATTGAATAATTGCATTCAAAATAAATTGTAAGGTTATGTGATTAAAAATAATAACATTCATTATATAGTGTTTTCAATCACTATTGTACTCCAATCTAACTTTTAGAATAAAAAGAAGTATTATTAATGTTAAAATAATAGAATCTAACTTTAAAATGGAATTTATACCTAATTAGTGATATTTCTATCATGCTTACTAATGGAAAGCTAAAAATCTTCTCAAATTCGAAGAATTCAATATAGATCAATAATTAAGAAGTGACAATTTCGCCAAAATAGAAATCAGAATTAATATATTTTATTTGCAATGATGACCTTACTCTCATTTAAAAAAAAAAAATAAAAAACTCAAATTTGTTAAGCTTAAATGATACTATTTTGAAATTTATTATTTTATTAATAAATTAATATAATTTTAGTAAATATATATATTATATGAAATGAAAATTTTAATCAATATTTACTCTTATTAAAGGAATCTTTGTTTATTATATCTTTATAAATGTATTCATTTCTTTCTCAGTAAATATCTCTTTTATCAAATAATAAATCAACAGTTTAAATTGGTTTGAAAATTCAGAAGAATTAGAATACTAGGAATATCTGACAATCTAGATCATAAGATTGAGAATTTAAGAAATTTGAATTCCATATTTTAAGGTGGGTGTTTAAAGAAACTATGCAATTACAGCAATTATTTTTCAATTTTATTATCATTAAAGAATGATTTAATTATTAACATTTTGAATGATATTCTAAATACTATTATTCCAAAATATATCTTGTAAAATCAATCACAAGAAATATTTGTAAGTTTTTTTTTAAAGCATTCATTAACTTAATTTCATAAAAGGTTTAATTATATAAAAATAGGAAATTTATATCAGATAGTATATTTTTCTTTGAATTTACTCTAATTAAATGGATTATTATAAATGGCTTATTAATTATCGGAATGTATTAATAAAATATATAAATTTTAATGTAATAAACAAATGTACATCCTTAAGTGCTATTAAGCATTTCATCATAAATTTTGGCCAACAAGGTGAATTTCCCTGCCAAAACTATTCATGCTGGTATATTGCTAGGTTTCTTTAATGCCAAAATTAATAAGACTGATATATTGGATTCGTTTGAGATAAGTTATTCAGGTAAAGGGGAATTGAATCAAGGAGAAGTTGATTTCTTAAAGGAGAGATAATAATTGAGATTAAAAGGAGATAAATGGAATCTCTTTAAAAATTTGGATATTGTAGGTTAAACTAATAATCATAATTTTAGGATGGTACATTACAGATAGCAATCCAAATATTTATTTAAAATTACATAAATAATTGCAAACATTATCTGAAGCAGAGATATAAGAAAATTAGACATCTTTTTTTAAATATTTATTATGTTTTGATCCTCAAAGTACTCAAACTACTTTGTATGAACTTGAAGATAATAAAATGTAAATTTCTTAAAGTAAGATTGAACCTCAATCAGAGGAAATGATAGGTATAACATCATTGTTTTCATAACAATAATAATAATCAAATAAAAAGTTTGACATTAGGGTTAATTCATAACTTTAAATGATTTCTTTTTTAGAAGTACACTTTTATATGTATTATCTAATAGAAAATGCTATAAAAATTATTGCAATAATTAGATGATCCTTAAATTGCAAATGATCCTCTAGCACTATTAAAGATAAATGAGGTCTTAATTTCATTTCCTCAAATCAATCAATAAAATATCGAGCAGGATTACTTTAAGCTTTTAATAATCAGTTATTATTGTGCGATATTAAAGTTGGATGTAGCAAGGAATAAACATTAAGATTGATAAAATAAAATAATTAGAATAACAATTATATAAAAATATAAATAATCAACTCAATTATATTCTATCCAAGATTTTTTTATGATTTAATTTGTCGCTAATCTTACATAGGTATAATATAATTTGTTTTATATCTATGGTTTTCAAATAACATCATATAGATTACTTTTTATATTAAATTTGTGAGAACATGATATTTTTTTAATAAATGATCGTAAATTGTATTAATTAAACGATATAAATTGACCTAATGTTATTTTCATTTTCATTCTTCCAACTTATGATTTCCATATATAATTAACAACTTTTGTTTTAAATAAGGGTGATTTTTGTTTCTATCAATTTAAAAAATCTATGATTTAAAAGTATTTTGAATTCTCTTTTTTGAAAAGCTATCTCTTTAGAAATAATTAATAAAATTATATTGAAATTATTTATTTCTTATATAAATTAAAGTACAATAAAATTTATAAGTTTAAGAGGATTGCAAAGTCTATTATTATAAGAATTTAAATAATTGTGAATCATAAAAAATTATATTAATTTTTATTACTCAGGTTGTGATAATTTATTTTTGATTAATAGTATAAAGCAATTAAAAGAAAATTGAATTGAGTTTGCAAATATGAAGAATTTATTAATAGTGAATAAATTAATAATTAAGAAAAAAATCTTAATTTAATTACATAATTGCATATAAATGACGTGTCATTAATGACTATTTAAATGCAATAAAATTGACAATTAAATGTTCCTATGAATTGTTCAACCTTAAATAATATATTTTAATAGAGATGTTGGCAAAAGTAATTGGATTTTTGATCAGCATTTTAAGTTACCTACCAGTATATATATACAATTTGCTTTATAGCAGATTTTACACAAAGTAAAAATATTATATTAAATTTTAGATGGACATACGTAATGATGTGTGATAGATTAGAAAAAAAGATGTCTAATGTCAAACGAATTCTAGATGTCGGTGTTGGCACAGGACATCCTATGAAATAGATTATAAACAGAATTCCTTCAAGAATTTAAGTGGTAGGGATAGACATTGATACTAATTATTTGAGGTAAAATAAAAGATAAAAAATGTTAGATATGCTAAACAAACATTCAAATAGAATGATAATGTGGAGATTAGAGAATAGAACTTTTATGATTTGGAAAACTCAAAGGAACAATATGAAGCTTTGATTTTCTCATCATCTTTCATGATTATGCCTGACAGAATAAAAGCCTTAAGAATTGCAAAAAAAAGATTGAGCAAAGGAGGTTCAATCTTTTTTTTATTGACTCTGGAACCCTATAAAAACTACAAAACAGTGATAATTGAAAAAATCAAGCCTTATTTAAAATACATCACCACAATTGAATTTGGCAGCATTACTTATGAAAAGGATTTCGAACTCATGCTTAGAGAAGAAGGTTTATAAATTACATCTAAAGAAAAGGTTGCCAAATATAGTGTGTTTTTGGCATTATTTAATATGTTTGTTGTAGAGGCAGAAGTAATATGAATTATGCATATATATTTATATATATCAATTCTTTGTTAAATTAGATAAATATTTATTCATCTTATCATCTACTCCTAATCATTATTAGCAATAATATTAACAAATCCACTAATACTTATTCATTAAAAAATTTTATATTAACAATTCATTTTTATTAGAAAATAAAAGAAAATTAATTGAATAACTCAAACAACCTTAATCAATTACCCTTAACTTAAATTAAAAATTCATCATAATATATTATTTAATATAATGTTGATCATAAAAATAAAAGCTCTATTTATTTTAGTCAAAAATATTCAAGAAGTAATTTTAATTAATATTATTCTTAATAAACAATATGGTAAACAAAAATATAGGACTTACAAGCTTTTGAATTTATTTTAAGACTTGTAGATTTTTTATGAACATTTATTATTTTAAATTAAAATTATGTAATAAGATAAATAGACAATAACACCGCAAGAGCTCTCTATTTTATAGACCAACTTATTGCATAACGAAAACATTAATTCAAAAGTCAATTAATTGCCAGAAGTCAAATAAGAAGACCAGGATGTATATAGAGGGATGATGGAAAATAATTCAGATTTTGTGAATTTAGAATCAATTAAAATTGAAGAAAAGATAATACAAAAGGAAGTAAGTTAAAAAATAAATAAATAAAATGAAAGTTAAAAAATAAATAAATAAAATGAAAGTTAAAAAATAAATGAATAAAATGTCACTTTATAAATAGTATAAATGCAATTTGTACAATTAATTAAAAACCTGTTAAAGTCAACTTAAAATTAATAATAAAGTTTAAAAGAAGATATAAAACATTATATTTCTTGTAGATAATAATTAAGCTCTAATGAATAAGATTAAATTAAATAATAGGAAGATGAAATCTTAAAATTTTTTGATGGATGGTTCTTTTTGGACTAAGAAATTGTGGAAATTTAAAAATCTGAAGATTGTTTCAAAAATTTAGATTAAATAAGAAATAATTATAATGATTTTGAGAATGATTGTTTAAAAATTTTGATTGAATATGTTAAAGAACATAAATAAGAGGAAGCCAAAGTATTAAAATATCAATATGGGAGAGAGGATACGATGATCAATTTGCAAAATATATAAGATTTATTAAATATTAATTCGATCTAACTGTTTGTTTTGTTTTAATATATTAAGATATCTGAAAAGGATAATTATGTGGACTATTATATAAAATGGTGGTTTGATTGGAACGAAACTGTTTGTTTTTTAAAAACCAAGGAAAATGCATATGAATAATGATATATAAATAGAATACAAAAATAATTATTTGTATATATGAATAGATGACATATTTTATGATTTAATTAATCATTTTTTTCTATATATTGTTATCTCTTGTTATTTAAAATATCTTCTGTCATCCTCATCAACTAGAATGAGATTCAGAATATATTTAACACTGAATTTACCATTAACATTCTTAACTGATGGAGATACATCAACTCCACTTAAATATAATCTGATAGGAATAACTTCTCCCTTTTAAGGACAACCATCCATCAATTCATATTTCACCAATGTCTCATTATCTGTTTATTATTGTTATCCTTATCCATATTATTCTTTTCGTATCACTGCCAATTCCATATATTTTATTTTAATCTTCACCAAGTAAAAGTTCACTTTCCCAGTTACAACATCCCTCAAATGATATCTACTTTTGAAATACTCAAAATCAATATGTAAACATTCTTCTATACCAACCTAATTTAATAATTATTTATACTTCTAATTTTAATGATGTTTATGGTTACTCTTCTATTTCTGGTTAAGGGATTAAAACTGCAAAATCAACTTCTTTTTATACTTTACCATAACTTCTAGTCATATAAATCTTTAAGTAATATCTTAATCTCACTGTATTTCCATAATAACTTTCATTTTATTTTTCAAACTTCTAAAACTGAAATTTATATGCTTTATCTTCAAATAAAATTCCTTATGGCTCTAATTCTCTTGACATTGACATAAAATCTGAACTTTGTTTTTAATCATTTATTATTTCTTGATCATTCAATTATATTATTACCTATACGTCCCACCAATTCAATTCTTATACCTAAATGTTCAATCTTCTTCTATTTATTCATCTTCACATCTATAACTCCCGATATGTCATCATCACCCTAAAATATATTTATTACATATCATCTTACAGTATAAACTGGTAATCTCAAAGCTCCCAGTTATTTATCAACAAAT
Source organism: Paramecium sexaurelia (assembly GCA_000733375.1). Taxonomy (NCBI): domain Eukaryota; phylum Ciliophora; class Oligohymenophorea; order Peniculida; family Parameciidae; genus Paramecium; species Paramecium sexaurelia. Next base: position 222,509 of record JPFM01000019.1, read on the forward strand.
CTTGTGTGTTTACGAGTCTCTATTCCATCTAGTGTAACTTCAATTATTGGTTAACCTTAAACCATATTCAAAAGAGATGCCTAAAATACTAGCAAATCATCTATTTACCATCTTGTGTCAATTAATGATATAATTTAATTACAAATTATTATAGTTATTATCAATTCTAATATTTTCATTTCTAATAACATACTCAATTATTCAATATCTATTATATATTGAATATCCAAACCAAGATACAAAAATTAATGTATAAATTTTATTTTATTATTTGTTATGCTTAGATATTTGGAAAATTATAAAAAAAGTCATACTTATATTTCTCACAAATAAGCTTTATTATTCTCTAAAGATAGTTTTAGTATGTTGTTTTCAAATATTATTACTCATTTCAAAAATAAGATAATTGAATTAAAGAATATTTTATTCATACTTTTTAATATTAGTAGTATTTATATTTTCATTTTTAAATTATAGGGTAATAGATATCTACAGAAATATAACAAAAAAATTACCATCTATGAATTTTTTGATTTAGTGGTTTTAAAATATACTTGTAATAAAACATATTATTGAATTCAATCATATTAAAATCATTATTGTGTAATTTTTTTGGATAATTAGTTTTGAATTCCAAAGCAAAATTACCAATGTAGCAATTAAGAAAAATTTTAAAATAAAGTGATTAAATTTTGATGAGTCTATTTGATATTTACATATATATATTAAATATTTTTAATATTTCAGTTACTATGAGTGGTATAAAACCATAAACTGTAAAGATTGTTTCCAGATTGAGAAATGGATGCTAATAAGAAAACAATTTATAGGATGCTAATAAAATTTAAAAACATTTAATTGAGCATTATGATGCAAGAGATTTAAGATTATAAGATTTATAAGATTGCCAAAAAGTATATAAAGTGATAAAGAAAGAGACTACAACAAAATGGATTTTATTATCAAAATTGGATGAATGTAGAGCATAAATAAAACTAGAATTATAGTATCTAAAAAAATTGGTTAGTTTTGTGTAAAATACTAAGCATGGTTTAAATAAATAATAATATCTTGAATTGAATTAAGTATTGACATTGTTAAATATTTTTGAAACATATGTTGATTAAGTGGAAAATAATACTTATGATAGAAAGGAAAAACTTAAACGTATTAAATCTGCTGAATTCGATGATAAATAAAAAATTATAAATGAATGGAAAAAATAGGTTAATAAAAATGAGATAATCTTGGATAAAATGTAACCATCTATCTCAGAATGGAAACAGATCCCTTTAAAACTATTAGATGAAGTGTTAACAGCATCATATGAACTAAAATTAAAATTATCTCAAGAACCAGATATATTTGATTCTGATAGAGCTTTAAAATACTAGAATTTAATCTAAGAACTGAGAAGAAAATTGAATCTTGATTAATATAAAAGAAGTAGAAATCAATTTGATGAATTTTAGTAAATGTAATCAATTATTTATTATAATTTAGAATTGATAATTTTAATTATCATATTCCAAAACTATAAGAAATGAATCAATTAAATTTAGCTTAATTAAAGGAAATGAAAAGAAAACTTAAAAATAAATCTAAATCTAATATTAGTTAAATAAATTCTACCAAATCATCTCCAAGAAAAGAAGAATCTATACTTCAGGCAAACGAAGTTGATCACTGCTTATTATAATACCAAAAGTAAAATACATTTATTAATTAAAATAGAGAAAAACAAAGAATAAATAGAGTTGATAAAGCATAATATAAATAAGATATTAAAGAATCATAGAGAGAAGTATTTATAGCTAGAACCAATTAGGGTTCAATTTAAAAATTAAATTAAAGCTTTGAATTTAATAAATTAAATACAAGTAAAGGACATAGAGAATATATTATTTCTATGATTGATGGATAATTATTAAAACCATATACTCCATTAGTGAGGTTAAGAAAAGAGGATTCAAAAGAAACTTGTTAGAATTCTCGAATTAATGAAAATTACTCTAGAAAATAAAGTATAAGAAATGTATCTCCTTAATCTTTTGTGGAAAGAATTTCTTAAAAAATTAACGATGTAACTACTTGTGATGAAGATGAAGCCTTTTCTAAATTAGAATTTCCTGAATTATAATTATCCAGACAACAAGGTTATATGATTAAATAGAATAGAAAAGTTACAAAACAATAATATAATCAAAAGTTTATTGAGAAAATTAATAATAATGAAGTTAAATTAGTAAAGCAATGTCAAGGTAACGTATTTTAGAATATAAAAAGATTTCTATACAACCAGAATGAAATTCAATGATAAATTTACTGAATTAGTTACTACATTGCATAAAGATAGACCATTAACTTCCAGTATAAGATCAAGATCTTTAACTGTAAATTAGAATTAAAGATAAGAGAAAATCTAGAAACTAAGAAAGGTAGCTGAATAAGCTCGTTAGAATTTCTTTTTTCGAAATAAAGAATAAAGATTATGGCATTAAGACCTAATTCATTAATTCAAATAAACTGATCCTACAACCTAATACATTTTTGAATAATTGTAATATATTTTAGAAGGTACTCTATAAATAATAAAATTTAGAGGGATTATTTATTTAAGTTGATGACATAATTAATATGGTATAATAGATTGAAGATTCATCTGAAATGAAGGTGACCTAAAGAAGTTGTTAACTTTTAAATAGAATATTCAACTATTTCGGAATATAGATTTCTCAATTAAATTAACTTAAAAAATTTAAGAATTTTAATTCTTAAATTGATTGAATAATTAATTAATTATATCATATCATATAATATAAGTATAATTTTATAAATATTCATCTTTCAATTTGCATAGCTAAATCCATTTCTATAAAGTTGCGATTCTAATCCTCATTATCAATTTCAATAGTCTAAAATTCTTCTTTTTTAATTATTACTATATCTTTAAATGATTTATTTTTCTATTCTAATTTATATCCTTTGTTTTTGGCAACAAATAAAAGAGCAGCAAATAATTTACTTTTACTTATCTTTTCATTCATAATCAAAGGCATAGTTTTTTCAATCTTTAAGAATTCTACTTAACCTTTAATTTCATCTATGACTTTTTCTAAAATAACTTATAATTATTTAATTGTAATTGGTTCATTATTATTATTAGCTTATACTCTAAATGGTAAGATATAGAAATCTAAATCATTTTCATATGTTTCTATTAATTAATTTGTTTATTCTAATTACACTTATATATGTATTTCATCTAATCCAAAACTTTCTGGTTCTGTAATAGGAATTGCCTATTATTGTTCTTCTTCTTCTAAAAATCCAGTATACTCTCTTGTAAAATATTCAAAATATCTATAATAATCAAAGTCTTGGCAATTATCAGCTAAACATTTCAATGTTAATTCTCTCTAACCAAAATCTCTTTAAGTATTGCCAACAGTATTTAAAATTAGAAATCTATTCAAATCTGACGCATCGTCAAAATTAAATGTATCTGGATATATTTTCTTTTATTTCTTTTTAACATTTGTTTATTATTATTAAACAGCTTATTATTATTACTATTATTAATTATTATTATTATTGTTATTATTATTATTATTATTATTATTTTTAATTATTTATTGCTATTCTTCATAAGGTGCTAAATCTTAATCAAATTCTTCTTCTTATTCTAAATCCCATTCATCTACTGGTGCATTTACATCATTAAATATATCTTAGAATTGTTATTAATAAGTAAGTTATTATTTCATTTCTTCTTGAATTTATTTTTATTTTTCTGCTGCTTCTCTTTATTATTTTTAAAATTATTCTTATAAAATCTTTTTCTTCTCTTGATAAACCTAAAATTATTCTAATTATTATTATCTTTATTCTTCTGTCTGTTATGGATTATTGTTTTCAATATTTTAATCATCACCAAAGCCAAATGGATCAGGCATAAGTTCAGGTAATTAATTATTGAATTCCTCAACATCCATTTGATTGATTTATTAATCTTAATTTTATGCATCAAGTTGTTAATTTTTAGTTTACAATGGATTTTCTAATTATTATTGGGGTTATGAATCAAAATTCAATTATTCTATTTTCTTTCTCAAAAAAGCATCTTATTAATCATTATCTAATTCAGTTGGATTAATTTTAAGTTATTATTAATATTATTGATTCAAGCTTTAGAATTATTATTCTTCAACACTTAATTAAGATAGGGACTATTATTATTAATCTATAGTTTATTGAGCTTATTTTAATTTTTCATCATAAACTCTAAAATCATTGATAAATTTTTCAATTGCAATTTATTAACTTTTTTCAATTTTAACAGTTTGAGTTTCTTTTTTATTAAGTAAATATTTATATCTTTCTCTAAAATCATTAATTTCATTAAAACTCATTTTAAATTATTTAGATACTAAATTTGAATAATCTAAGACAGATGTATCAATTTCTAATTTAATAAAACCTGTGAGAATTTATTTATGTTATTCATTAACTTTTAAAAGTTAATCTGGATCAATAATAATAGCCAAATTTTCATCAAATTAAGGATTGTAAATAATTAATGTAGTTAAATCTTACATATCCAGAGACTTGCTTGTTTAATTGAAGAATGGATTAATTTAAAGTGTATCATATTAATGAGTATATGGTTTGAAATCGAGAGTAGACTCACCATATTTAGTAATTTCTTTAAGTTCCAAATTTCTATTAAGTTGAATACTTTTTTGTGTTAATTATTGAATTTACTATTGTTTAGTTTTCTTTTAAGGAGGAGCATTTGGTATAGTAGTAGTATCATATACTCTTAATAAATTAACTTTTAATTTAAGACTTTCAACATAGGTTCTATCCACTCTATTAGAATAAAGCCAAGCTAATGCGTCTAAATACAAAGCACTTTTATTCATATCATCAACATCCGTTAATCGAATTGAGTTTCCAATATCAAAGTCAAAGACCTTTTCTGATAATCCTTTTTACATGCATTTAAGTATCTCATTAAGAATTTCATTCTATTCATCATCTGAATCATCACTATTTTCTGGTTTATTCGGATGATCAATTTAGATTTCAATTTCTTCTTCTTAATGAGTTTTAAGATCAGAGAGATATTATTATAATTTTGACATTAAATAGTATCATCAGATTTCATGTAAATAAAAGCATAAAAAATCATTAAAATATTTATAGAACTTAAAATTATAAATATAATGAATAAATAATAAATACCACCAAAATCATAAGAAAAAAATATTTGCATTAATTTTAAAAACACCAGAAAATTTAAATTGTGTTGACTGTTATACAAAAGGACCTCTATAAACAAATAGTAAACCAACTATCAATTCAGGTCTAGATTCATTAATTAGATTTGTCTAAGAGAAATACGTTAAAAAGAGCTTTATACCTTAAACTTCATGTCTTGATCCTATAATAATAATATATCCTAACAAAAACGTAATTAACATAATCCATAAGTTAAATAGAACAGTAAAACAATTTTATTTTAATTAACAACAACGAAAATTGAAGAAAATAAAGTAAAATTAGGTGATTTAATTGACTTGGATGATGGTTTCTTTGGAGTCAAAAGACCAACTATATAAATAGATGATAATTAAGGATAAAACACATAGAAAGGTACTGCTCGTTCTTCAAAGAATTTAAAGTATTTTTAGAAGCAACTACTATTTATGATTAACCTATTCATTCCCGACCTTCTTTAGATATTCTTACTCTCTATAAATCTGAATCTTAATAAACATAATAATCTTAATAAATTATATTAAATAAAAATTCGAATTATGCTTATTTGTCAAATATGAGATAATAGTTTACAATATAATAATTGTTATTTTAATGAACAATAAAATTATTAAAAACAGTATTATTAATAATAATAAGCACAATAATTATAATTTTTATTATAAAAATTATAATTATCAGTCCAATTAAATGGACCAATTAATATTATGGATTTATAATCAAAATGATATTTATTTAGATGATATATAGAAAATTAATTATAGATAAATAGATTCTTCATTGTAAATCTCTTCATTTCTTTCTACACATTGAACAATAAAAACTCATATCTTAAGCTAATTAAGCTTATACACCAGCACATTCATAATGTAACCATTTAGAACATTTATCACATTGGATATATGATTTATCAGGGTTAGATATTTAATTACAAATACAGATTCTTCCCCATTTCGAAATTGGAGGAGTAAACTTATCTTTCTCTACATTATAATCTGCTCTAGTAAAATAAGTTCTTTCATTTTAAATTGTCATCTCCTCATATTCTTTAATAGATATTAATTTTATTTCATGATCTATTTAAGTGCAAAATAACCATTCCTCTATTTCTGATTGAAACAATTCAAATTCACTTATCCCTTCTTATAACTCTTTTAACTTTTATGGCAATTCCAATTTGTTTATGTATTTCTACACTTTTATCATGGGTATTAAATATTCATCAACTTGTAAATTGCAAAATCCTATCAACTTTCCATATGTTTTCTTATCTCTATTCCCATCCACTGACAATTAAACAATTTATCCTATTGTATAAATTATTCCATCATATTTCATTTTAGAATAAGATTTCACTAAACCTAATCCTGTTCCTACATCTACTAATTCTTTATACTAGTCATAGTTTCATATACATACCTTTTTTGATTATAATAACTATTTTATGACTTAGTCGTTGACTTAATTAGCCTCCATTTTTATTAATTAAATACAAATTAAGCGTGGGAAATATTTATATTATTTAATAATTAATATATTTTTTCACTTAATTCTAAGGTTTAAATTAATTCAAATTTTATAGCTCCTCTTATAATTCTATCTCCTTTTGATTTTCTATAAATTTAATAATAAGAATGTCTTATTAATAGAGATTAATCGCTTGATTTCAATTCTCCTTAAAACCAAACTGATTAATTTTGAATATACAAAAAATCAACTTCAATTTGTAAACCTACTATTGTTCTTCTTTCATTATATTTATTACTACAAATACATAAACAAATATAAACCAAGAGATATTAAATATTTAAAATCAGAATTTAAGTATTAATACATTTCAATTACAAAAAACAAAGATATATAAGTTCTTAATAAAATAATTTAGATATACATATTCAGGGTATAATTATACTCTGAAAATTAAGTATAAATAATCATTTTTGTTTTTCTCTATTATTAGATGTATAATGAATTAAATACAAAAGATGGTTAGTTGTTATAACCAGAAATAATTTAATTGTATAATTTTTGAATTATTATGAAAGATTGAATAAGAAATATATCTAATTCAATTAAAATAAGACTATAATAATAATTTTATACGTTTATATATATATAAAAATCAATTTTAGCTAATTTTAATTGGTATATTTGATGATTTTATAGTTAATTTTGTTTGATTGGATTGATTTAAATTACTTTACTATTTTGATTTTGATTTAAAGTTAATAAACAGAAAAATGAAAAGAAATTTAATTTTAGAAAGAAATGAAAATTCAAAATGAGAAAAATGTAATTTTAATCATGGGGATTATTTTTGGTATATATTAATTATATCATACTCTTTGTTAGGGTTAAGTCATTTCGCTTCTTTAATTTTAATTTGTTTATGTTCTATGTGTAACATTTTATTCGGTCATTGTTAATTAATTTTGATTACGCTCCCATCTAACTCCATCTCCTTTAGGTCTTCCACTTTCTCCAAACATTGGAAAAAACCATAACCATGGATTAGTTCCAATCACTTATAACCAATTTTCTTTAAAACTAAAGGGTAAATATTTTAATTTTTTACCCAATATCATAAACATTCAAAGGAGTTTAAGTAGGATTTCCACTTCTTCTTACTTCCAAAGTGTCTATTGTTGTTTTATTGGTTGAAACTAAACCTATATGAAATACAAAGAAATTGAAGATGACTCCTCCAAATACAAGAATAATAACTTCTCTAAAATATTTAAATTTATTACAATAAGAGAGTAGGAATTATTAAAATATTATCGATTAAGAGTTTCCAATCTACAAAAATAAGGTCCATAATTATCGGAAGAACACGTAAACTTGCAATTGCAAAGCTAAAGAATACTGCCAAATTTATGTAGAGAAGAAATAAAATAAAAAACTTTCGATTTTGATAACCAACACAATTCCCAATCCAAGGACAATGATGATCCATATTTAAAACGCATCTTTAACAACTTTCAAATTAGTAATAAAATAATTACTTAGAACAGTGATGACAACGTTCTGGTTTAAAAATATGACAAATTAAACAATATCGTCTTTTCTTTTATTCTTAATCATCTAATAATACTCCCCAATAAATGGGAACCTGAAATTAATATAAATAATACTTTGCCTGGATCACTAATAATGCATCTAATCATTGACCATACAACCATAATAAAAAATAGTTGTAATGGAATCCAAAGTAACTTTATGATCAAAGTAAATTAGTTTGAATAAGGGTATATTAATGTTAACATTATCATCAATACGTAGATAGAGATTATAAAAAAGAATACTCCAAGTAAATAGTTGTTCTTTGTTATTTTCTCCATTTGAATCTCTCTATACATTTAATTATATAAATATTTTTATATATAAAATATTATTTAAAAAAAGTAAAATACACAAATTATAAAAGCTAGTTTTATGAGTTTTGAACCATATTAAGAAACTAAAAGAGCAGTGAAAGTGGCTCCAATAAGAATTGTATAAAATTAGCATGAATAAAGTGGATCTTAAAATTAAAAAACTAAATATCCATAACTTAATTTATAATTCTAATTTTAAAAAAGCTATACTCCAGCTGTTACTATACCTTTAAGTTTTCTATAATAGCTTATTTAATAAGCCTAATCAAACAAGGTTTTAAATTAGATAGGAGAAACTAAAATTGTAAAGTAAGAATAATCAGAAGCTGTCAATAATCTCATCACTTAAATTTAATATTAAAAACAAGGAACTCAAAAATTGTAAGAGAATAATGAAGATTCTTTAATAAAGTTGTATTTAATCAAGAGTCAAATGAAATTTATTATTGAAGATTCAACTTCAATCTAAAAAGTGACACTCTTCTTTGCAGATAATTAAAACCTATTACCACATTTTTGGGCTTGGATTAATTCAATTGAAGTTAAAGCATTAGAGGAAATGCTCATGTTATGTTATACCAATCCATCGAGCCATAGAAGAATTTAGGATATTTTCAAATCTCTTTTTTAAACTTTGTCAATTGAATTTTTTTAAAAGCATGCATATGCATAGGTTTTGAGATCAAATTTACAAGACAAAATTAAATATTTATCAGTAATAGGTGATATTCTGAGTAAAATTGTTAAGCCTTAAGATTATTTCTATTTTAATAAGTCCTGATTTATGTAAAATATTTATGCGTATATGTATTATAAAAACAATAATCAATTTTTTATTATCTTCTTTATTAATTCATATGCCATATTATTATCCATAATCAATCTCTCTCTATCTTTTGTGACAATATGATATTCTACTTAAGCTTTCTTAAATTATTAATAAGCAAAAACGCAAAACAACCAATTAAAAGCCAAAAATAAAATTTGTAATGTTATAAATGTTCCTACCTCTTCTTCAAATACCTATAAATTTTTCTAAATTTCATACTGATTAAATTGTATTAAAATATGAGATTATTACTATTGTAGCTATTGTTCTGAACGCTAAACTAATTCCTAAACTAATGGGAAAAAGATGTAAAATCTATAGATATTCAAATATATATATATATTACTTTTTATGACTTTTAATAAATTCCATAATAACCAATAATAGAAGCAACAATTGTACATAATTGGGCAATATTTTATGGAATCAATATCGTTTCTAATTTTCTAGCTTATTCTCTGTTTGATAAATTTTAATCAGTCAAATATGTTCTAATTCTAAAGATTTACGAATTGCTCTCAAGAGTAATAGCAGAAAATAAACTAAATACTGCTAATCCCAATAAACAAGAATTTAATGTAAAGAATATTACTTTCCTTCTATCAAAAGAAAACCTGTTTTTGATTATCTATTTCAATTCTGACAATTCTAATTGTTTAGATAAAACTGGTGATTCCATAAATTATAATTTAATTATTTAATATAAATATCATTTTCCTTATAATTTTTCTTCTTCTTCTTCATTTATTGGAAGTAAAGGATTACTAGTTTAAAACTCTTTGGTATCTCTTCTCTAAAAACTATAAACTCAAATCATACATAATCATTTCTCCCTTATTATTAATTTAAAGTAATTATCAAATCTCTTAATTAATTTTAATTAATTCTTTTTTCATCTTAACCAAAATTTACTTAATGAGAAGTAGATTTAAAATAAGAAGTACCTTGACCGACAGTACTTAATTATAAATCCCATATTTCAATCAAATCAATCTAAATGTTATTTTTAAATTAAAATTTACATTAAGTAAATGTATGTCATCAGGTAATATAGAACCACTTTAAAATGTTTTATCCTCTTCAACAACTCTACTTGCTTATAATTATTTTCCATCAATCCAAATTCTATGATGATCATAACCACTACCTCCTATACCTAAACCAGGTTATTTAGGACCTTATTTTAAAGGTGAATGAAGAGTTTAACTTTATCTTTTCGTAATTATAGGTACTAATAGAGCAAATTTACTTTATTATTGACCATTCGTTGAAAAGATTTTAAATTTAGGATGGATAGAAAATATAAAAGATCCTTTATTCCCTGAAATATCTGGAGATACTCTCCATTAAGAAGGGGAAAAATATCCAAACACATACTTTTCTTATTTTTCTCCCTCTTTATCCTTTTATGTATGTCTAAATAAAATCATATTTGGTCCTTTAGCTTAAAGTAAACCATTTCCTAAGATGTTAAAGTTGAATGTCTATCCAATTTCATATTTATAAATTTAATTAATAGCAATACATTTTGAAAACCATGGTACACTTAAATTCAGTAATGCTTAATTTATATATATAGAATATTTAATACCTATTAATTATTTATTCATAATTTCACTTGGATCCAACTTAGGTAATTGATTTCTTAAAGTTTTATTAACAAATTTGCCAGCTATATAATTTTTAACAATCTTTGATATGAGAGGCGTTTCTGATTTAATTTTATCATTAAATGCTTTATAATTCAATAATGAATGATCTGTTCAAATTACCAATAAATTAACTTACTTTCGAAAATATTGTTTATTATTAAAATTGGTGCTTAGTCATCATCATGGCATAATATGTCTCCTTTATCGCTCTACATGTTGATTAATTCCTAAAATTCTATAATTTTGTTTACTTTGAATAACTTCACTGCATTTGAATAACTCACACTTATCTTGTATACATTATTTAAATTAAATGAATCTCTTTACATTATGTCAGGACTTGACAATGATACTAGTGTAAATAATGTATATATATCCAAATTCTTTAATTAACTTTATAACTTCATTGAAACTCTTGTAAATAGATCAACTAATTTTTATTTTTTCAACATACCAACCGTGAGGAATGTAAGATTATCTACATAATTTTGACCTCCATAGTTTCTCATGAAAATATATAGCTTTTGTGCTAACACTGGATTCTCACTAAAATATTATTTAAACCCTTCAAAACTAAAATGTTCGTCTGTTTTCCTATTATGAAATTTATAAATACCCTGGTTTTTGTTTTGTCATCTTACTAAATTTTTTTAGTGCATAGTCATAATCACTTTAAGAAAATCCTACCTTCTCTCTTAACTCTTTCTCTCTTGATCCACAACCACCCATTACAATTTTTATATATAATATTTATTTAGTATTTAATTGTATATCAATTTGTAATTTAAGTAAATTTATTATAATTTTTTTAATTTATTCACTGTACTCTACTCTATTCAAATACATCTATATTTAAACATCTATTTAATTTCTTGAATTTATTCTTATTGTTTTACACCTTTAATTTAATATCAATCAAATTGTAGTAAGATTATTCTTTGATATCTATTATTCTAATTTAATTCAATTCTATTTATTTATAGATAAAATCAATTAATTTAAAATTTACTGGGAAATCTCTAAAAATCTTCAATATATTCTATTTTTTTTTTAATTTCCAATTATAATCAAAGTCGACATTATTTATTTTTGATCTTAATATGCTATTTTAATGATATACTGAAAACCAATAAAATAAGAAAACCCTTAAAGAAGGTAATTTATCATCATCCTAATAATTATTATTTAAATTTTGTATCTGTTAAACTCAAATTTTTATTACTTTTTATAAGTATTTAAAACTCATAAAGTTACTTATTAAAGAAATTTATTTTAAAAAGGCTTAACATATTAATTATTGTATATTATTATTAAATTGAGATTATTTTTTAATTCCAATTAGAAGTTTATTATAGTGGAATGGACTCTTTTTTAATTTTATGAATAACAACTTTATGATGAAAATTTCTTTTATGAATTGATGCTTTTTTTATTTTAAGATTCTTTAATGATATTCTATTTAATCTATACAATTTTTCTATTTAAAAGAGCCAATTCATTCAGGATATTATCTTGAACACTTAATAAATTTAATTTTCTTTTGTACGTCTTTTAGTTAGAAACATTTAAACAAAAAAAATATAAAAATAAAATTAATTAAATATTACATTAAATAAATTTCTTCTTATTTATGAGTTTATATATAAATTTTAATAACTTGTATTTTTTATGGTTTCTGCTTATTCTATAGGAACCGCCAAAAGAGATAGTCCTAAAAAAAATGTTGTTCCTGCTCCAAATGCTTACCTTATTAATAATTAACCAAATTCTCCTTAATGGACGTATAATCTATTTATATTTATAGAATCGGAGGAAAAATAAAGAGAGAAGTAAGAATAAAATCATGTACTCCTGGACCAGGTTAGTATCCTTAAAAATCTTTACTGTATGGTGTACCATGTTGTACAATTAAAGGTAGGTTGAAAGATAAAGTTATTTCATAATCTCCAGGACCAGGTAATTACAAAGAAGATTCATTCTTAACAGTACAAAAACGAATTCCATCATATAGTATGGGAGTCAAGATTGACAAAATAATCAAAAGTTTTGTTCCAGGTCCTGGAACTTATGATTTAAATTAGACTCATCTTACAACGATATCGAGTAAATTTCCAATAGAAAAAAGATTAAAAACAATGGATGATGGATCCAATTCTCCTGGACCAGGATGTAATATATATTTCTTAATTTAGAATATAATCTAACTAACCATAATAAATTTTCTCCTCATAAATCATAACCCTCATGGGGTTTTGGATCTAAAAACAATTTTAAGCAACATTAATCATTAGATATGGGATCTCCTGGACCAGGAATGTATGAATTAAAAAGTACGTTAACACAATAGAGTTTCACTCTTAAACCCAAATTAAAAACTTAAGAATGCGATAAATCTATTCCAGGACCAGGTAAATATTCTCCTGATGTATCGTTTATTAAATCAGCATAACCCGTTTTCAAAATGGGGAGGGAACCTAGAATTACAAATTAAAAAATAACTCAAGATCCTGGACCTGGACGATATTATTCAGAGTAAATTCAAATATTATAACACTTATAGAAATTATGATGTAAAAAGTAAAAAAACCTAGCCTTGTTACAGTCTAAGCAAAGCAGATAGAAGTTCCATGGTTGATAGTGATACATAATTTGTTCCAGGACCAGGATCATACAATATTCCTTAATAAAAATTAGGTAATATTACGCTCAAAGGGGCAAAAGCTTAATTAAGACCTTAAACTATTCCTGGACCAGGTATCATTTATATAATTATATTAGGAACATATAATCCAATAGATAAATTATGTTATTCATATGATGGATCTGTTAAAATTGTTTAAGAAATTAAATAAACTAAAGTATAATAATCAGATAAAATGCCAGGTCCTGGAGCATATGATTTTAAAAAAATATTAATGGGTCCTAGTTGGGGATTCGGTAAAACAAATAAAAGAAAACCAATCTATAAAATTAACAATAGTCCAGGACCTGGTGCATATGATGTACCATCTAAATTTGCTGATGTTCCTAAATACTTAAATTGTAAACCTAAATTTTAAGTTTGAATTTTGTTTTTTATTTATTATCATAATTTCTATTCAAATTATAGTATCTACCAGAAACTATATATATTTTAGCTTAAATTGATTTTAAATATTAATTAATAATTTTTATTAGTAAGTGAAAACTTATAATGCAACAATTTTTAAATCAATTTAAAGAAATAATCAATGTTAATGACATTATTTAGAAAGATGAAAACACAGCTATTGGATAAATTTACCTTTATAATTAATTTTCCGAAGAATATGCAGATTTAATTGAAAAATTTACAACAACCTAAAGTATCTGTGGTTTTACTTCAGTTGCAAATGCAATAGCTATATAATAAATAAGTCCTTAAATTGGATGTATTTAAGTCATTTAACATTTAAAAAAAAACTCTTAATTAAGAAGAAAATATATATAAGATGCAATGATATTTATTTAAAATAGTAGAAAAAAATACATTTAATAAAGTTAATGGTTAAGTTCTAATTAAAAGGATGCTATTAATTATATGAAGGATTGGGTTGCTAATTTTGAGATTAGTGATTATTTAAGATTTAAAAAATTAGAAAACATTTATTTTATAAGAAATGTAGCTTATGACCATCCAGAACTTATGGATACTATAAAGTTTGAAGAAAAAGATAGAATTTAGGAGGAATTAACTTTTAAAGGTGAATAACTATTTATTGACCATGGTTACACTTCATAATTTATTAGAAAAAAAGACTTTGAATATTCTTCTCAACATATTTATGTTATTGATATTTTAGGTCATTTTATATGCAGTGTAGTTTTAGAGGAGAAAGGGAAAAAATTAATTTTATTATTAGAAACAATGGAAAATAATAGAATCAATAATTAAACTATTAAATAGTTTTATAAGATTTGACAATATAATATTATATATATATATATATTGATATAATTAATTCACACAATTATTTATTTGATTAAATTAATTAGGCTAATTATTAGGATTGGTACTATTGCTTAATATTACATTTATTTGGATGGTTATTAGTCATTGTTTATATCATTTAATATAATTGTTAATTGTGTTAAACAATACATAAAACATACTAAAATAAAACATGGCCATATTATAGAGGTTATACAATCTGTAATTAGGGTAACAACATTATACAATATGGCAAATAGTAATAATGAAGTAACCCAAAACCAATTAAAATGCTATTGTAACTAAATTAATGCTGTAATTTCAGTATAAATGATTGAAACATAGTATATTATAATAACCACTACCCATTTTTTGGATTCATAGTTGTCATCGCATAATCCTGGTATGATAAAAATCAGAAAGGATAATAATAAGATTTTCCATAAAAACAAAGGCAAAACAATTAGAATAGGGTTCTGATTAATGATTCCATCAAGTTATAAACAAAGAAGGATTATAAAAATTGGGAATAATCCTAGAGTAGAATTTTATGCTATTGCTAAAAATACTTTGGCAATTCTAGGATATTGCTGTTGATCTAGTAAAATATTTATTAAATACATAGCCATTTACTGCTTAATATCCAAATGATAGTATCAAATATTAAAAAAATAACTCCAATAATAATCCACTTGATCTAATATTCAATTTGAATTGCTGTTAATTGCAAAACTATATAAATTGACAATGCTATAAATATGCGTATACACTTAAACAAAATCTCATCCTATCTTCTTCCGATTTCTGATTCTGATCCTTACAATTCATCTCTATCTTACATTATTCGTTTTTCTGAATAATATATTATTATATATTATTTATTCATATTCCAAACATTCTTTCCTTTTGCTTTCTGACCTCTTCTGATTCCTCTCAAAGACAAGACCGCATCTGAAATTCTCAATAACTTAACAAAAAAATAAATTAATTACTTAAACTGAATAAACCGAAATTCTAGTTCAAACACTCCTAAAATATTATTTGTTATTAAATTTATAATTCTATTTAAAAGTATTATAGAGAAATTATTTAAATAATATGTATTTTTCAGTAAATAAGTAAAACATACATCATTTAAATTTATTAAAATCAATGTCTCTCTTACATACTGGACAATGCTTTTCTCTTGAAAGCCATTCTGAAATACAATCTTAATGAAAGACATGACTACATTCTAATTCAATTTCAACAGGAGATCCGCTATCTTCCAAACAAATTGTACAACTAAAAATTAATTAATATTTCATTACCAATCATTTATATTCTTCTTTATTTTACATTATATCAAAAGTGTTTTAATCTAATTCTCAAGCAAACCTCTACTTACAAATCCCATTTTTTCTTGTAATTCTTATAATTACTCATAACTCATTTCATCAAGATCAACATGATTTTACATCCTAGAATTGAAATTAATAAAAAATAACTTACGAAGCTAAACGATTTTAAAACTCCATTTCTTCTTATTATTATAACATAAATGCTAAATGAATTGACTTCTCTTCTTCTGTCATTTCTTCCTGAAATTCATTCTAGGACTTATCAACTGAAACTTATTCCTAATTCTCTTCATCAACTTTTGCATTTTATTGATTTTGTAATTCCTATTCTAATTCTTATATTCTCTATTTTAATTCATTGACTGTATTTTTTAATTCATTATTCTCTTGGCGCAATTCATTAATAACATCAGAGCTAGATTAGAATTTCTATTAAAAATTTTGTAATTGTTATATTGGAATCTTAAAGAGCTTTTCAACCACTTCTTTCTATTCTGAAGTAGATTTCAATTGACCAAGTTTTATTGGATTGTCCATCTATTTTTAACAATAAATTTATTAATAATTTATTTTCACTTTAAAAATGCTTAACTTATAATATGTTTAAAATATAATCTTAATTCATTCTAATCTAAAGACTTTTTGAATACTCTTCATTATTTATATATGAATCAGAAATCATAATAGCAATAAATATAATTATTTATTGAAAATCATGTATCTCAGATTTTATCAAATCATAATTATAGATTTAACAATTAAAATCAATTATTTATTAATAAAGTTTAAAAAACAAATTGATAAATGAATTTATCATCAATATTGTTTTATAAAATAGAAATTATATATTATTCCTTCTTGATTTAATATACTTATATTAGTTTATCTTGAAAAATCTATTCTTTCACAGATTCTTTATAACTTAAATGATGTATAAGTAAATTTGAGATATTCATCAAGTTTCATTTTAATATAATTAATCACTATAAAAATAAGAAATAAGATATATTAAACTAAATTTTATTAGATAATACTAATCGTATAAATTTGGATAGATTATCACTGCATTTATAAATTTTTCTTCGCTTTTCTAACATCTCCATAAAATATGTCTTTTGGAAATCTTTTTAAGACTCTCAATTTATTATATTATAATCCAAATGAAAATTGCATTATATCTTCATCCTTTGTGATATTGATTTAACTATAATTAATCTATTGTTTCTATACTCCAATTTAGTATCACTATACTCTTGAATCTATTAAAATACAGATCTTCTCAATGGAGTTACATCATCTGATCTTGTATAATTGTTTTTTCTATTTCTATTGTCTATTTTATTCAAAAAATAATTGAATTAAGGGTTTTCATCAATATTATTGGGAGTTGATTATCTATTATAATTATTTCCTCAAACTAGAAAATAATTTTTACTTAAATAATTATTGGTCTTTTTGAGAATTTAATCTTAAAGATCAGGTTAACTAGATTATTTAGAATGATTGCAATCATAAACTTCTCTATAAACTATATATATTATAGGAAAGAAACCTTCCTTAATTAACTTTAACTGCTTTCAATCTATTGACTTTATTAGTTGTAATCTTATTTAATAGATTCAAATTGTTCTTTTGAATCTCAACCTTATCTAAACTTTACATTCAAATAATACTTAAAAACATTTAGATCTCATTAGGATAGAATCGTTTATTAAAATCATTTTGTTTATCCATTTCTGTCTTAATTCTTTAATGAGAAGTAACAGATTTTTTTTGTTTGTTTATATCATGAACGTCTATTGAAGTTTGTAAATAATGATTAGATCGATTTGGATGATCTATAAATAATTATCAAAAACAAAAAACTTCTAAAAAGATTAACAACTTTAGGTTAACTTGAATTTTTATGAGTAAAGTTTTAGTACAATTTATTTGGTGATTCTCCACCTCTACATTTATTAGCACTTTATGTCTTTCTAAAATCTTTATTAACTGCTAATTCCAAAGGAAATTGATATTACATTATAAATTAAATGACTAGGTATATTATAATTTAAGAATTAATTCTTTTTATATATAATATCACTCAATTTAATTTACCTTATAAGAAATCCATTATTTTTTCTCTTTGTGTTTTCTAAGTAGCATTCTCAAGCTTATTTTAAGGATATTCACTCGTAAGAATATTCAAATATTATCCTATTCCATCACTAAATCTAATTATTTTTATCCACATATATTTACTTATAATCTTCATATAATTGTTATCCATTAAAAATAGAACCACTTATAATTTATTCGTTATTTTATCTATTCCCAATCAACTATCTTATTTATGATTGTAATTATTAGCTTTATTACATACTAACATTTTCTAATATATCAGTAGAAGTATCCTCACTTAAAGGATCGAATTACTATAAAAATGTTGGATTTGAACCAGAATTAAAAGTTCGAACTTCCAATTTATATTTCTCTAATAATTTTAAAATATTTAAAGTTGTAATTTATGTTCCAACAGCACCAACTATTGATGTTTTATCGCAGAATATTTTATCTCCCATACATAATAAATAAAATGCCCCAGACAAAGCATAGTCTTCTGCAAATGTATACAATGGAAGATTATATTTTTTTCTTACTAAATCAAATTTTCTTTAAATTATGTGAGAATGAGCTAAACTTCCTCCTGTTGAATTTATAATTAATGCCATTGCTTTGGAATTTTCTGGCTTAAACTTTTTCAATGCTTTGTATACTTTATAGGTCCTATCAAATTTCAATTAAATCTTTACATCGCACTTGTTATTTAACCTTGAAGATAAAAATAAGAAACCTTTTTGTACTTTTCCGTGTCTTTTCCAATTAATTTTAAGAATTTATACATTTAAATATATTATAATTTTCATTCATTTAATTGTGTTACTAGAGCAGTTCCTCTTTTAACCCAATGACTTACACTTAATTAAGTTTTTATCGGTATGGATATAATCTTAAAAATATAAACAATAAAAATACGAAGTTAGTAGAATGTCCAGTAGTTGATAAGGTACCTCTTCTATCAAGAGTCTTATAAACAGGACAAATATAATCTTCTTGATTCTCAATAAAATTCTATTTAGGTAACAGTTAAATCTAAAATAACAATAAAAACACATAATACCTTAGGGAAATTCTAATAGATAACCCCATTGACAGGTTCATCTATGACTTATTCTTCTGAATTCCATTTGCCACTTTCTAAATACAATCCATTGATTATAATTCCTTCTTCTTCTTTTATATCTATATTAAAATCAAATTTCAATTAATCTATTGGTATTCTGTGTTTTCTAGCATGATTTTGTAAAACACCTGTGAAAAAGGATTAAGTAAAATAAAATCCAGGCAACCAAAATATGGTTGGAGTTCCAAATTGGATCCATTAATTAAACATATCAATTCTTAATTATAAATCTTAAAGATAATTATTTAAACTCTTTAAAGAAGGATATGATTTCTATTTCCATAATTCAGGTAATATGTTATTTAATAAGCATTCTCCCATTTTTTCTAATTATTAACTCATTACAATCAATCCTTATGCTGCTTTAATTAAATCTTATAATGATTTCTACAAAACATTCAATAAATTGTTGTATCTTAACACTTCTTATAATAATACTGTATTCATGCTTTCATAATAATCAATTTTAAATTTATCTTAAACTACATTAATATCAAATTATTTAGGAATAAGGAGTAATAGACTTTGGGCCTTTTCAAGTAATAATTTGTTTTTATCAATATTCTCCTCTGATCCCTATTCTACTAATCCTACATCCAAAAGACAATTCAAAATATATTTAGTTTCTAATTAAGCTTAAGTTATGGAAGCATTTGAATGTAAACCAAATAATTCAGGTGATGATGTATCTGGCAATTAATTAATAAAATCAATAGCTTATTCTAGAGTATTTAATTGTTATGCTTCTGGTATGCAATATTCTTGGATTGAACTAAATTTATAATTTTCATAAAAAATGTCCATCCTATAAAATGTTGTTAATAAGACTCTTAAACATCTTCTATCCCAATCATCTGTGACTTTTCCTCCATAATAACATTCTCCAGTTAAGTATATTAATGCTGTAAATGGAATTTCTTAATAATCCATAAGCATCTATTTTAATTACCGAATTGATATCCTAAAATCAGAATCATTAAAATCATAAGTTATATTCCATCCTACAGGTCCATATCTTCTTCTTTCTCTTACAATTGCATGAAAATAACATAATGCCAGATAAAATTATTTAAATTCTTAAGTTTTATCACCACAACTTTCATAAAATTTCTTTTCGTTTTTTGAGCTATTTTAATTCATATAAATTTATTAAATATTATCTTTAACTCCTTTTGGTGGATCTTTTGTCATTTTAACAGCATCCATTAATAACTATTATGGAAATTAAGGAGTACTCATAGTAGTCATCCATAATCTAAATTCTGTATTAATTTTTAATAATTTATCTTTCTCTTTCTTATGTAATTCGCTATTAATATTCTATAATAAATTATCCAATTAAGGCAACCAACTAATTGCCAAATGACAATTTTATAATATAACCCATTAACCCAAACTTAATGATTCCATTATTAAATTAGTTGCGTTTTCTCCTTATCCTTTACCTAATGAAACAAAGGTCAATACTTTTCCTCTCTCAAAACTAAACTTCTTAACTTCTTCTTAAGGATCATCTCCTGGTTATAACACAAATATCAATGGAATAGTTGTTCCACTATCTTCAAAACTTTCTTATAATCCAAATAGTAAATTCTAAGTGAAATACTATCCTAAATCTTCTGCTATCAACTCTCTCATATAGTAACCAAATAATTATGGTCTTGCTGCTCTTATTAATAATAATCTTTAAAATGTTGTTAAATGTTTAATTTATTCAGGGATTGGATTCTTTTGTGGATCATCCAAATAAGAAATCATCGATTAACTATTAACAATTTATAATCCAGGAATTACTGAATGTAAATTCTTTAACATTTCCCATTAATTTTGAGTAAATATTTTTGTATCTGGATTTTCAAGATTTATTTCATCTCCATTCAAAACTGATCCTGTCAATAAAAATTACAATTCATTATTATTTATCAGATTGTTACTATTATACCAAGTTATCAATAACATAAAAGAAAAGAGATTCTTATGCTTCACAAAAATAGATCTACTAATCTCCTAAAAGACAACTCTTTTCAAAGATTCTGTTATAAACACAATTCTTTATTTAATATTTTTTTAATGTGGTCTCTCTGCAATTCTTATAGCCTTCTTAAATATTCTTTAGTAAAATTCTAATGAAAATACATACATAGGATCTAAATAATTAAGTTTCAAAATGGTAAAATATGTATGGGAAGCGAACGTAGATAAGAGATCATAATGAAGTCTATTTTAATTTATTCTATCTTCCGTTTACTTTGCCTCTTTCAATCTCAAAGTAATTTCTTCAGATAATATCTTGGATTATTGTAACTATTATATTAATGCTTCATCTTCTAACATCTATGAACCTTAAGTTTTAGATAACATTTCTAAAATTTAAGATTCAATCTACTTCATTTTCTATTTATAATAATTGTTATCATTCATTATTCTAATCTTTTCATCTTCTAATTATGCATCTTCTTCTCTAACCAAAATTGATGTCATTTAATCCTTTAGAGCTTCTTAAGTAATAGTAAAGTTTATTAAAGTTACTTTAGTCAAAATAGATGGCGTGTAATGTGGATTAGATAATGAAGTAACCAAATATAATCTAAATCCAGGATGAACATACACTTAATTGCCACCTATACTTAACATTGGTTTGCCATTTGCAATCTAATATTATTTACTAAGAACAGGATCCAATATTTAATCCAATTATTATTCAATACCTTGTATCAATAATATCTAACCATCTCTCACTGCTGTTTCAAGAATATTTCCTAAATATCGATCTTATTTAGCCACTTTAAAGTTTTATTCATTTATCTTTTTTTCTTTTCTTTAAATAAATTTATTAGCCTGACCTTATGGATCTATAATAAGTGGATAACTATCAGCCTTTTACATAATAATGGCATTTTCTTTACTGAAATCATCTAAAGGCAAGCCACAGAGTATCCATTCTTGTAATTCAAATTGAGTACTTAAACAATCAAGCAAAGAATATGATTCTGAAATTGGAACATTTTATTCTTTGATAATCTTTTACCATCTATTTAAAATAGTCTTTCTAAATGAAATAGTAAACGCTCCCATATATGATAAATAACCAACAGATAATAACATATCACCCAAAAGAGATTAAATATTGTTTTATAATTTAATAGATTCTTCTTTCCATCTATGTTTTTCTCCTGCCAAACCACTTGTTAACTCCAATGCTCTTTTTAATTTTACTTCACAATCTTAAATTTATGCTTTCAGTTGTTACTTTTAAAAATTCTCATTTTCAAAAGTTTCTCTTAATTCTTAACACTTTTCTTCAACTTAATGTAATAATTACTACTTGGCAGCAAGATCATTTTATGCTATCTTTAAAGATTACTATGCTTTATCAAACTCTTCCCTTAATGGAGTAATTTCTTTATAAACAAAATGAAATTTATAGATTGCTAACACCCATAAACATAATCCTTCAGCAGCTTAACTAGCCTTTGAAATAAGAGCAGGTTAAAATTATTTATTTTTATCTAAGAATTATGTCATTTTTTAAATGACTTTTTCTGGTATATTATTCCTATTATATTTTTCAAGCATTTTAATAAATTTACCAGGATCACTTAAAACTTTACCAGCTTCTTCCCAATAATCATCACCTCCATCAGGTGCTTTCTTTGGTTTCCTTTCTAACATAATACAAACAGAATCCATAGTCAATCTAATAGGTTTTGGAGGATTCTTTAAAGCTTTCATTTCCACAAAATCTGATATTTTAAGTGTCTTAAGAGCTTTAATAGCTGCTTCCAATTAAGGTTCTGCTTCACTTAACCTTTCTTAACATTAATTAGATATATTCTGAGCAATTTCTGCCTTTTTAGAAGTTTCTATTTCATCCTCTTTAACTTTTGATCTTTGCTCTTCTGCTATAGCAGTTTCTTATTCTACTTTCTTCATTATCAAATCAGTTTCATGTGTTTTTTAAACTAAAATTGGTTACAAAGCTTCAAGCTCTTCTTTCATTTTGTCAACCACTAATCCGCATTCATCTAACATCTTAACACCATTTATATAAGTATCTCTTTTTTATTAAATTGAATTAGAATATTAGTTATACATAGATTAGAAACTATTTAGCAATTAGATATAGGATAAAGGAGTAACATAGTAATGATAACCAGTCCTCTATAAATACAATTCAGTTATTGATTCAACTGCATGATGAATTCCAACACAAGCTTATGCAATACTAGAATCTGGTAATAAGTGTTCTGCAACTTATTGTAATGCTTATTGAGACCAACTTTCCATCCATAAAATAGATGTACAAGAAACAAGAGATGGGAAATTTCTTAATCTAGTTTTTAACTTATCTCCTACTGGACTCAAGTAAATAATCAGATGCAAATTAGCTTTACACTATTTAACAAATAACTCCCATAATTATAATATACTAATATTGCCTTATATTCTGGTTTCTCTATCTTTTTATAAATTCTCTTTAAAATCGCTCAATAGATTCTCCTTATCATCATAATTATAAAGATTTATGATTTCTCCAATATTTAAAATATTGTTAATATCTTCTAAAACTACTTCAGTTATAATTTGTTAGTCTGATAATAAAAATATACTTTTTTCATTTTTTATTGAAAGATTCTTAAACATCTCTCTCCAAAATTCATACCATTCTAACAAATCTTTATCAAAATCTAATTCTCCTATTTTGAAATCTTACATAAAAGCACTCAATCTTGATAAAGTTCTACAGCCAGTACCTCCTAAACCTATTAAAAGAGCATTTCCAAAAGGTTAACTAATTATTCGATTGATTTTGCAAATAAATTCTATTGCATCTTCAAACAATACAACATTTAATTTCAATTTTGGATAAAAGTCATTAAATTCACTTATATATTCATTTAGAACATCCATAACTTTATTATTATCATCTAATTCAACATACATTTTATAAAGAGTATGAGGTTCTAACCAATTTCCATATCTAAATGATGTTCCAACAATATCAGAATATTTTAATGCACAATCTTCATCCAAAATTTCAATTAAAATTTACTCAAATTATTTATGATCTTTTTCATCAACTAATCTATCTGAAAATACTCTCATATTTTCATGAGCCCATAATTTCAATAATTTCAATTTTGCATCACCAGTTGCATCATACTTACTACTAGGTACCATCAATAATCCTCTTACAACTTTTATCAAATCTCTTAGATTAAATAAGTAATGTGATCTGGATGGCAATGGTAAAAATCTTTAACTCACTTCCTTATAAACTTTCAAACATAAATTTGGTAATTATTTTGATACAAATTTTACTTTGTCAACATATTCTTCAAATCCATATTCGAAAAATTTAGTTAATATGTATTTCATTGCATCATCTGATGAAGACAATACATAAACCATATTAAAATGTCTAACTAACCTTTAAGGAATATTAGGTCTACCAAATCCCATTGCTGCACAAAACTATATATCCATAATAGTCTTAAATTCTAATGTCTTCTTATCGTACCATCCTTATTAAATAAACCATTATCTAATTAATTCAAGTGGAGGCTAGGCTCCAAACTATTCTTTCTAAGGCATATTTAAATCATCAATGAATATTATATTGCATTTACCAATTTCAGGACCATATATTCCTTTTCTTCTTTTTTATTTTTCCAACTTTGACTCCAAGATATCTTATACTTATCCACTATTAGTAGTTGCAGAAAATGCTGTTATTGTGGGAATAAACTTATTTTAATCTAATTCATCTAATAACACCTTCTTTATTAACATAGTTTTTCCTGTTCCTGTTCTTCCATATAATAAAACAGGTAACTATTTATTTAAAAATATTCTTAATAATCCTTAAACACTTGCAGATTCCGCTGTTGGTACATAAATTTCATGAAAAGCTGTGCCTTTTGGAATATGAAAATCTAGTTTCTGATTCCACATTAACCAATTCTTTTTATCAATATCAAAATATATTTCATAAACTGATAACTCTTTAGGTGGTTATTGGTTAGCTTCCAAATTAGATTCCAATTTTTGTCTAATTAATTAATTAAACTATTTTCTATAATTTACGTCCAATAATGTTCCTATTGTCCAAACAACCGAAATGAAAAAGAAAGCAATCACTTCAAATTTCTCTTTGTCATTCAATTACTTAATCTTTTTGGCATTACTTACTTCCTTACCTTCCATTTACAATGCCCTTAATCTTGACTATTCCTTTAGATTCTCCATCTCAATATCCTAAAGTAATTAATCTTTTGTCTTATTTTTTAAAAGAAAAGCAAAAAATAGTTTTAAACAACTTTGTGCTAATAATTCTTGAGATGCTGTATATATCAACTATTTATATTTTATCTCATCAAAAACATCATCTAACTATTAATATAAGGAATGAAACAATTCTATATATTAAGGTTCTTGAAAATTAGGAGTCAAATTACTTTTCCATACTTATATTAATGATTACCATCCAATTTCTTAAGGTTCTAAATATACCATACCACAACGACTGACTGTTGCAGGAGATGCTTCAGCTAGATCTTCTACTTCAAAAATGATTCTCATCTATTCTGTTAATTTAATAGTTTCACCATTTGTTAGGCAAAGCTTTTTATTATCATCTAACACGGTATTCATATTTTCAATCCATAATGCATCAACTGGTCCATCAAACAAAACCCAATTTTTACCTTCTTTATCAATACATTCTCTAAATATTACAGCCGTAATACCATCTTACCATTCATTTGTACCAACATCAACATCTCCATACAATAATTTTGAGGTTATCGATTTTGGATTCAACCCGTAAATATGTGTTTATAAACTTTTAGAGAGAATATTAATAATTGTTGTTTTTCCAGATATTGTACCACCCACAACCATTAAACCATGTCTCACATTTACTGTTTCATATAGTTGAATAATCTTTGTATAAAATCTATCATTATATGTTAAACTCATAGATTCAATATGTTACATAATTATTTAACCCAATTCTCCATATTGTCTTTCTTCTGGTTCAACACCTGGGAATAAATCTGAAATTATAGCTTTGAATAATGGAACATCTTTTTGAGTGAATTTTGGCAAATTACAGTCTTCAATGGCTCTCAATACTATTATTTCATCACTAGTGTTAGTTTCTCTTTTTAATCTACCAGCAGCCAATATTATTGACTTAACAGCTCTCATACCGAAATCGTAATGAGATTATGTTGATAATTATTCAGATGCCAATTTTAAAGATGTTGTTATTTTTATACTTAATTCTCTTGCTTCTGTAAAACCATATGAATATAACGAAATTTCTGTAATCATAGCATAATTTGGAATCATCATAGCTACACTTCTAAATAAAGCTTTTAAATTATCTGGTAACTCACTTCTTCCTTAATAACCAGGATTCATAGTAATAAATATAGCACATGTTGCATCCAATGTTAATTACTGTCCTTCAAATTAAAAAACTCTAGATGGTACTCTTTATGAATTATCTCTTACTATTGCTGTCTAAATCACTAAGATTTATTGAGCTATAACTGAAAGTACCTCTAATTCAATTCTATTAAATTCATCGAAACATGCCCAAGAACCACAACTCACCAATCCTTTAAAAAATTTACCCATAGCTAAATAATCTAATGAATCTGAACAATTAAAAACCACACAATGCTTAGCCATTGCCTTAGCCAAATCCTTTGTAGTCTCTGTCTTTCCTGTACCGGCTGGACCTTCAGGAGCTCCACCCAAATTCATATGCAATGCTGCCATCAAAGTTCTATAACATCTATCTGTCAAAGGTGTAATTACCAATCTTGATTAATTACCTAAATATTCATAACCATATATTCTTTAAGTATGAAGCATTTTTACTATTACATCTTTTTCTAAATAATATCTTAATTATGACATCCATTCAAAATCATCAATCCTTCTTACATTCTTATTTTTCAATTCCTAAGTTATGTCTTTTTATTTAACTTATAAAACTATTAATACACCTAATGCTTATAAATGATTTTCATTTGATATTTCATGATGCAATAATTGCACAGTACTCATCAAGACTTTATTTGCTTATTAAATACATTTATCAATAGATGTAGCATCCTTTTCATAATCTTAAATAAATTAAGTCACCATATTAGTAAATATTATCTCATGTGCCAATACACACAATTATGCAGGACATTAAATTATTGATTTGTCTAATGTATTACTAGACACTACTTGAACACTTTAAGGAATCATTGTTTTTATTGTTAATTTCATTGACTATTGTACTTCGTATAACCAATCTTCAACTCCTCTTACTGCTTATTCTGAATTTAATGGATTAACATCAGTTATTAATTTAATTATTTCTTAAGAACTACTAATCATATGCGTTATTAACATATTTTCCTAGAATGTAATTTCATTTATTCCCTCAAAACATTTTTATAAATGTTTTTAAACAGCTCTTGGTTCTCTTGCTTATGCTAATATCTATAAGAGTTCTTCATTAGATAAAAAAAAGAATCTTGGAAATGCTGTTCTTTTTTTATTTAAAAAGTCATTTAAACTTTTTATTACTTAATCCAATTACTCAATCATAAATATAAAGTTTTCTTTCATTCTATTTTAGAAACAAGCTTCCATTACTAAAGGTTATTAGAAAGTAGCCAACATTAATGCTCTCCACATTTTATCCACTACTGAATATTTATTACCCTCTTTAGGCATTTCTCTAATAATATCTTCTGAATAAAAGATTGGCTATAAATATTACCAAGATTTTTGTGTTTTACACCACAATTCAATCATTTCTTATGCTCTGAATAATTATGTTTTCCAAGAATTCACTTCCTATAATAAAAATGCAACAAATGGAGAACTAGCTATACTCATCATCTTTGTTATATCTTCATCCAATTTATCTAAGATAGGCTCAACACTTTTTAAAATATATGTTTCAGTATCTCTAAATGCAATTAATTCAAATTTAATATTCTTCCATTCACTCTTCATTTTATTTATAGATCTTTCAAATGAACTTTATTTTGATGCAGTTTCACTTATTTCTCTTATCTCCTCTTTCAAATCCATTACTCCCTTCTCCAATAAACTATTTAATGAGAAATTTGGATCATCATCTAATTTCAACAACGATGTTAAACTAACCCAATGTTATTTCTTTAATGCTGGATTTCTCAAATCATTAATCAAAGGTAAATATGGTTTAAAATCCTCATACAATTTTCTTATAGCCATTGTCACTTAATACATATGAGGTATTATCTTAAAAATTGTTTTCTCCAACTTAAATAACTCAGTCCAAGCTTCTGTTACATCTTATGTTAATTAATCTCTGTCTATATTATTTAATGGTCCACTCAAAGCTGGTGGAATTTTAAAATAATAATCTCTGCCTAAAGCCCATACCTTATAATATGGTGTAAATTATTTCTTTATCTAATCCACTTCTTAAAAATCACTCAATTTCCATTTCAAGATTCCTTCTCTTCTTACTATTATTTCTGCTTCCTCTATTGCTCTCTCTATTTTCTCACCTAAATCTGCAAATCTATTTGCTATCTAATTAATTTAATTAATATCCTCCTCATTTATCAATTCACTTAACTCTTTACTTATATAACTTATTTCTCCCTTCAATTCGCCAGATTATGTTAGTAAATCTTCTTAAAATTTCTTCTCATTATTTTGTAATCTCTTCAAACATTTCTCTTACTTCCTCATTAATTTTAATGGCATCCCATATATATTCCAAGTCTTTTCAAAATTCTAATAACTTATCTTATAATTCATCTTTTCCATTAATGTCATCTTTTCCATAACTTTATTTATTTTCTTACTCAATATCACTAATTCCTCTTTTAATTAATCTTTTGCATATGTTCTTAAACTATCCATTTCTTCTAAATTTTTTGGTTCCTCAGTTAATTTTTATATCATTTATTTAATTTCACCTTCTATCTTTAAATTTTCTTTTGTAATCTTTTAAATTAAATTCTCATACAAACTATCTGATGCTTTTTTCAATCTATCCTCACATAATTATTAATATTATTCTACGTTTAAATAATAAAATCCTAATTTCAATTTTTTTTTAAACATATACTTCTACATATCATCTCTAATCATAATTAATTTATCTAATTCCTTAGCATATTCTTCAAAAGATCCCTTCTTCAATCTCTTTTCAATATCATAATCTAAAATCGATTCAAATTCCTTTAATTTCTCAAAATATACATTAAACAGATTAAAATTTAAATCCAAATATTATTGAACAATTTATTTGTTATTAAGTATTTCAGTATCATCTATGCCAGTAAATATATGCATAATCATATCCTCTCTTGCAGATTCTATTTCTCTACTTCTCATACATGGTACTGTAGTTAATTCCTTAATTGCTAACCAAACATAATTATTCAAAGATCTCTTAATTTCTTCAGGGTTAGGTTCAAGAATCAATTAAAGCCCTTACACTTTAATTTCAATCTTAATAAGTAAATTATCATTAAAGACTCGATATTCCCTTTCTTTTGCATAAAGATAAATTTATTGCAAAGGAGGAATAGAGGGATCCACATCAATTTTAAGATAGGATATAAATCTTGAAATGCTTCTTTGCCACATTTCTAATCCAGAACGTTCAAATTTAATGTTAATCAACTTTTAAAATTATTGAAGTAATTTCAGTGTCTCACTCATTAAACCTTATTCCTAAATTTTAAGCCTTTCAGCTTCAAGTACAATCAATCGAAGCCTTTCCTCCTCTATGACTTTAAGTTGTTTAACTTCAACTTCAATCATTTCCATAATCAAATAATGAACATCATACATTCTAGTTTTCAAATCTCTGATTGCATCAGCAATCTTAAATTTCATATCTTTATCTAGTTCATGTAAATCTTATGGCTCAAGATAATTTTAACAGAATAAATGTTATTCTTCTAATCTAATTAAATTAATATTTGCATCTTATAAAGCTTTGTTCTTTTCTTAAACTGCTTAATGAAGATTCTTTTTCATATAAGAAAATAATTCTATAAATTTCTATTACCCTATCCCATATGATGGAAAACGTGCTTCAACATGTTTAGGTTCGAATAAATCGTCTGGTAAATAACCTTTAAATATTGCTTTCTTCTCTTCATGATATGGTAACATTCTTTTAAATTAAATTTCATGATTAGCTCTTATGAATTATTTTTTAACTTCTTCAGCTAATTCAATCATCAAATCATATCTATATCTCTTCAATTTGCATAATTCTTTGGGACCTTAATCTATTCTGCTTAATTATTTCGGAATTAAATATCTCTTAAAATTAAATTTAATTGATGGATCTAATCTATAAAATGCTATAGGATCTCTAACGGAACCTAATTTAAAATGAATTCCCATGGCAAATAATTGAATTCTCATTAATTAATCTTCTTATATAAATGATGTTGGATCATCCATTTTATCTATCATATAATTATATTTAATGAACACTTCACTCCTTTTTCTATAATAATCTGCTATTTCTAATTGCTATTTAAAATATTCTTCACTTTCTCTTTTAAATCTCAAATTTACTCTTGTTACTAACTTAATCTTATTTTACTTTATAAACCTTATCTCATACATATCTGTATCAAATATATATTTCTCTATTAAACATTCCTCCCATGTAAAATTTCCACTTGTATCAAACCATTTTGAAAATCCAAAACACTTCCCATCTTTTTCCTTATATTATTCAATTAATTCATCACCTGTCTCATCTTCCATATAATAGTAATCTAAGGGTAAAAAGATTTATTTCATCTCAAAAGGTTAAGCCATAAAAAGTCTTTCTCTATGTTTAGTTAATTCTAACTCCCCCAATTCATCTTACTTTTCTCTAATTATTTATTCAGTATTAGGATTAAACTATTATTAATTTATTAGATTCTTACTCTCATATATGGTGATTAAAGTCTTGGATCAACAGCAGATACTTGAAAATGTTTCTTTAACATTTTTTCTTCCTTTTCTTTTAAATATTCTTCTGTATATGTTTATATAAAATCATCCGCTTTCAATTTAATTGTTTGATAACCAGTCAAATGTTTAATTTCCTCTGGAAAATGTGGTATATACAAATTTCTAGGCTTTGCAGATTATAATTAACTTCTTTTTGTCCGAAATAACTATTACTGTATTCCTTTAGAATTTTCCAATTTCTCTTCTCCAATATTCAAAGCCTTAATTACAAAATTAGCCGATATAGGACGAACAATATTTTAAGAATGAGAATGCTAAATTTAAGGCAATCTCTTATCTTATAAATCCTTTATTAATTATTCAGCAGGAGTTAACATCTCCTTATGTTAATTTTTCATTATTTCTCTGATGTTTTATGTAAATTTTGGTTAGACTCCTCTTTCCACTCCAAACTTAAATATTATAAACAAAAATCTATACTTCATCTAATTCACTTTATGGCAGTTTCAAATCGTCTCTCCTTAAAACACCTTCATCAAATCTATCCTTTTCCCTGGGTTTCTTCATTTATCTCTATGACTATCTTTCTATGCTTTGCAGTTTCAATTCTGTAAATGTTTTGGTGCCATCCAATAAATCTTTGATTGGTATATCCATGTAAGGTTATTAATTTGATTATTTGTCTGATGCTACCGTTACAAATTCACCTGGCTTTGGTAATAGCTAAATTGTTTTTGTCCCCTTAAAATATTATTACATTTAACTTTTATCATATCATTCAATTTCGCTTAACTTGTTTTACTATTTTCATATTCCTAATATTTCTTTATTGCCTATATATGTCTATCTTATTTGCCCTTTATATAAATATTTCTAATACCGAAGGCAATCTCTTTTAACTCATTCAATTTATTAATATAAAAAAATTAATAATACACTTTTTATTAAAACTCGTACTCAGTATATCATTATCAATACTCTCTATTTACTTTAATAAATCATCTTGTCAAATACTTAAATTTCTTAAAGAAAATTTTCATATTCAAAAATATATTATGCTAAAATTTCTTTAAAATAGAGATCATCAACCAATCAAGAGAAGAAAGGATATAATGAGGTATGAAAGCTAAAGTCACCTTCCAAACAATCGCTAATTCAATAGTCCCTTACATTAGGATGCTTTAATCTAAAACGATAAACCAACTTATTACATTACTAAAAAATTACCTCCTATACAAATCTATAATCCTTTAATTTAAACCATTGATTCAATTGAAAGACCTGAATACATTGTTAAATAAAAGGAAATATATGTTCCAAGATATCTAAATGAATATAAAACTAAAGGTTTTAAGAAGAAATAAGGGATATTTGAGTCATATTCACATTTATTGGCTCAAAATAAACCATTAATTTAAGGTATTCTTACAGACAAAAAACCATTATCTTTACCAATAATAAGGGAACATTAAAAAGAATAATCTATTTTAAATATACCTGCCTTATTTTCAACCCGTAGTTAGGATCGCTAAGTAACTGAATAAAGTTGTTCCAAGAGTAACCGACCTAACGATCGTATTTCAACTAAGCCTAATGATATTATAAACAAGAAAATTAGTTCATAAAAATAAAGAATTTCACATAAATTATTAACTGAAGATAAAGGTATCTAAGTGAATTT
This sequence comes from Paramecium sexaurelia, assembly GCA_000733375.1. Taxonomy (NCBI): domain Eukaryota; phylum Ciliophora; class Oligohymenophorea; order Peniculida; family Parameciidae; genus Paramecium; species Paramecium sexaurelia. Next base: position 255,849 of record JPFM01000019.1, read on the forward strand.
TTTAAAATTATAAAGCCATAAAATATTAGAATTATCATCAGATTATACATATAACTTTAATTAAGTATATTAATAGAATTTAGAAGATGAAGAAGAAAAGGAAAAATAAATGAGATAGTTAAGTATATTTGATAAAAAAATCAAAGAATTTAAAGAATAATAAAAATAAAAATTATAAAAAAAAGAAGTTTCTTGAAAAAATTTATGATTATTATGATTACAGTTAATATAAAATATTCTTTTTATTAAGTACTGAATTCTTTATTATTATGTCGAATTTTAAGTCTTATTTTTTTAAATAAACAAGTTAATAATAATAAATTATCATCTTAACTTAATTCTTCATCAATCTAATAATATATATATAATATTTACAAGATTCTCAAAGGAAATTATTTCTGAAAACATAAAAACTATATTAACATCCTATAAGATATGAATAATAAAATCACAATATTACTAATTGAATTTCTTTAAATTTAATATTGATTTATTTAATATAAATAGTCATAAGAAAATGATTGAAAATAAAAATATTAAGAATGTCCCATTAATTCTTTAAATAAGTCTATTTTAAATAATTACTACTTTTTTCTTATTACATTTGAATTTAAATTTAGACTGATGAAAGTTTTAACTTTTAAGTAGTTAAATTTGACTTTATTTATGTAAGTATCCATAAAAAAGTTTGTATGAAAATTTAAAAAAATTAATACAAATATGGTTTATTTATGCATAATATTATATTAAGTTTAAATTATTGAGAATTAAATGTTCAATCAATATAAAATTAAATCTCATAATAATTTTAACAGAAGTGTTGAATTAATGAAATATTCGAATCCTAAGAAACTTTCAATTCATTTAGATTTCGCTGCATTCAAAGCTGAATTTTAAAATTCTTTACCATCATCAACCAAAAAAATATGCACTCAACCAAATAGTCCAAATGGAATGGTCAAAAATAACAAAATTCAATAACCTTTAGTACTTGTATAAAACTCTCTTTCAAACTAAAATTTACTTTCTCCTTAATAAAAGAAGACATTTTAAGCAGAAAGTAATTTTAGCAGATTTCCTCTTCTGGTTGACTAATTTGTTAAGTTATATAATTTAAGCAAATAAGAAACAGGTGAATTAGTCGGGCTTAAACAAGTAAATATACTTGAGAAAATTAGGTCTATTATTACAAGCCTTCGAAACTATCGTCGGAAGGACCAAATGGAGACTACTTGGCAAATACAAAAGATCATGTTAAATATTAATATGAAATAATAAAGTAGATTGGATAAGGAAGTTTTGGTTAGGTATATGAAGTTATGGATCATAAAACAAAAAATATATTTGCTTTAAAAATAATAAGAAACTTGGACAATTTAAAAAGGTAAGCTTAAGTAGAAACAAATTTGCTACTTACAATTAAAGAAAAAGATCCCATGAATATACAGGCAATAGTTAAATTATAAGATCATTTTATATTCAGAGGTCATTAATGTTTAGTCTTAGAGAAGTTAGATAATACTTTATTTGATTTATTAAAATATCAATTATTCAGAGGATTTGATTATGAAACTTTAAAGAAAATAACATTTCAAATTGTTAAAGGATTAAATTTCTTAAGGTAGTGTAACATCATTCATTGTGATTTAAAACCAGAAAATATTATGATTAGTGATATGCAATAAAAAGTAGTTAAAATAGTTGATTTTGGGACTGGATGTCTTGAAGGTAATTAATTTTATACTTATATTTAAAGTAGGTATTGCTTTTTACAATATATTAGATATTATCGTGCTCCTGAAGTATTTTTTGGTTTGAAGTATGGATACGAAATAGATATGTGGAGTTTAGCTTGCGTGATTGCAGAATTACATACTGGGAAGCCATTGTTCCCAGGAGAAAATGAAATAGATTAATTTAATCTCATTATGGAAGTAATAGGAATTCCTAAAACAGATTTTGCATTGAAATGTCCCAGAAAAAAGATGTTCTTTGATGATTCAGGACATCCTAAGAAAACAATAAAATAGTATAGGAAGCCAAAATCTATTAATTTAAGTGAATTACTCAAGACAACAGAGGAGGATTTTGTTGATTTTATATAAAAGTGTTTAGTTTGGGAACCTGAATTAAGAATGAAAGCTAATGAAGCTATCTAACATCCTTGGATTAAGGGATTAGCTTTATTAGAAAAAAATAAGGCAATTTCCTTTCGTAACTTTAAAGAGAATCAATTGAATAAATTAACATAGCAATAGTTTAAGGAATCATTTGATAAGAAGATTATGGGTACAATAGAAAAAACAAAAGCTTTCATAGCTCATAATAAAAATAATAGTTAACCTATCGTCTTAAATAGTGCTAGGAATGAAGAAGTATCTAGTTTTAGATAGAGATAATAGATAGTTTAATCTATTCATTAAATTTTGAGATAAACCTAAACAAAAAAGAGTTCATTTATTAGGAAACCCTCTATTGAATGAAAGATAAAGAGAGTGAATTTTAATTTTATAAATACTCTATTAACAATAGTAAATAATTAAAATCAAATATAATCATAATTGATAACTTAATCTTTGTAAAGGATGAGATAAATTTTTGAGCTCTAATTGTATTAATTTTGAGAGCTATTAATTTTATTTGAGATAGGGCGTATATTGACTATTCATTGATCGACTACTTAGTTGAAGACCAAATTTATTTTCATAAGGATTAGTAATACATCTACTAATTTTATTAATTGGAAGCTTAGGAAATAAGGTTGAATTTCTATGATTAGCAATAATGGAGGAAGATTGTGGAGTTGTTGTTTAGAGATTAAAAGTGAGAGCTTAATTGCCATTTGTTTGTACTTTTAATTATTCAGATTTTCCAGCTAAAAATTAAATCATTTTATTATCCTAAATTTTGAAATACTTTTCTTTATCTAATTCCCTTTAAGATTTTGGATTTGATTTAATAATAATTTATCTTCGAGGAGTTTTGCATGAAGGTGGTCTTTCCATATTATCATATTCTAAAATTATAAGTATAACTACCAACCATTGTATCTTATTTAGATAATTTCCTAATTAAACTTGGTTTCCTTGTAGTTCTTTTTTATTTTTTTCTTTCTAGAATGTCAGCAAAACTGGTCAAAGCAAATCTTTAACCATCAATTTAGCGATGTTATTAAATTTATGTAGGCAGATTGGATAATTATTTTTCAGTCATTTCACCAAATGTTTCTCCATACACAGATTTCCTTCTTGGTTATTGTTATTATCTCATTAATGCAATTTTTTCAACTACATTTTTCAATGGTTTTAAATTTATAATTTTCTTGCTTTATATTTACTTATCAGATTGGATTGAATTAAAATTATAGTTATCTATTTATCCCTTCAACAATCGAAAACAATGAATTAATGAATTTTTTTTTGCTGTTTTTCTTTAGAAATCATCCATTTATAATAATTTAGAATTTGGAATCGTACACTATTACAAAACTAAATGACACACTCTTCTACCATTAAAAGGAAATTAAGGATAGTCACTTTTTTCTATTTAGTTAAGAATTAATACATGTGATATTGAACATGAAATATATATATATAAATAATATTAAATATAATATTAATATCAACCTTTACGCTTACTTAATCTCCAAGCATTTGCATCTCCAAATTTGCAACTAAGAGGATCCAATTTCTCTGACTTTTTAGTTTTTGAGAGTTATCCCATTTAATTATGAGCCTTGAAATAATTCTCAGCTACTTCAATAAGCCATCTAGGTTCTATACAAACTTTATAACAAATTTTTACCTATCTCACAAACTTCTCTCATATATTCTTTTGATGTCATTACTAATTCATGATATACACACCATAGAGGTCCTTTATTAAATAAAGCACTACTAGGATGTATGTAAACTTATTGATTATCAGAGAGAGTTTTATATCCTTCAGCTTAATCCTATAATATTTTTTATCATTATACTTTTTTTGCAACATGAAAGAAATAACCTGCAGTGATAGCTTTTCTGATCTTCCAAAAATCTTTACCACAAGAAGTAATTTAAAATTTGTATCTCTCCATAATTTATAATAATTATTTTCTAACATCCTAAGCTCTTCTCATAGATCTTGCTTGAATATAATTCTCATGACACCAAACATTACTAAAATTGTTTTTTTTCCAATGTTCATAAACAGTTAACAAAGTCAAGTGATCACCTTCTGGTCTATGAAATCTAGCCTTTTTTTGATCAGCTAATTATTGCCTATCTTTTGGTCTATAAAAGATATTAGGTTCTGATAACATAGCAATAATTGTGATGATTTCATCTACACATCCCAAATCAACTGCTGTCAACAACATTTTGGCTTAAGGTGGTTCTAATGGAAATTCTGCCATCTTTCTACCTACTTTTGTCAGCAATCCTTCATCATCTAAAGCTCCCAATGCATATAATTATTCCATAGCTGCAATCATTGTTTAAACAGGTGGAGGATCCATAAAATCAAAATTCAAAAGGTCATGTATTCCCATAGCTTTTAATAATAAAATAGTATTTGCTAAATTAGTTCTCTGAATCTCAGGCACTGAAGTAGGTAACATTTCTGTGTTAAATGCTTACTCAGTATATAATCTATAACATTTTCCTGGTCCTGTTCTTCCTGCTCTACCAGCTCGTTATTAAGCAGATGCCTAACTGATAGGAGCAATAATTAAGGAATCCATACCCAATTTTGGATTATATACTTTTATTTTAGAGAATCCTGGATCAACGACGTAATAAATTCCATCAATAGTAATTGATGCTTCAGCTATATTAGTAGCAATAACAATCTTTCTCGCACCAGTAGGGGCAGGCTCAAAAATCTTTTGTTACAATTCGGTAGGTAAAGCGGAATAAACTGGCAGTATTATCAATTCTGGAGCATCTGGACCTAATTTTTTCATTCTCTCATGAAGGACTTAGCACGCAGTATCAATTTCTTCTTATCCTGTTAAAAACAATAGGATATCACCAGCTGGTTCTTCCAAATGAATTTATATCACACACAATTATGCAGCTTCTAAATAATCTTCTTCAGGTTCATTTGTGAAAAACACTTCAACAGGAAAATTACGTCCTGGAATTCTAAATATCTTACAATTAAAGAAATAAGATGAGAACTTTTCTGCATCTAAAGTTGCTGATGTTACAATTAATGTGAAATCATTTCTCTTAGCAACAACTTACTTTAATAATCCAAATAACACATCAGTATTAATAGTTCTTTCATGTGCTTCATCCAACATTATAACACTATATTAACTCATATCTTTATCAATTAATGCTTCTCTCAATAACATTCCATCTGTCATATATTTAATTATAGTATTAGGTCCTGTACAATCTTCAAATCTAATTGCATACCCTACTTCATCTCCAAGTTATACTCCCATTTCTTCAGCCACTCTTTTTGCTACTGACATTGCTGCCACTCTTCTAGGCTAAGTACATCCTATTTTCATTCCATTTCTACCATATCCAGCTTCCATTAAATATTAGGTAATCTAAGTTGTTTTACCACTACCTGTCTCTCCAATTACTATAAGAATTCTATTCTCTTTTATTGCAGCCAACAATTCATTTTTAAAATTGTAAATTGGTAATGACTCTCTCCACTCTTTAATACTCATATGTGTTCTATTCCTTACACTCGATTTAAACATAGCTTCCTTCTTCCATTCAGGTATTTCTACTTACATTTAATTCATATTCCCTGATATCTATGCTAAAGGATCTTCTCTATATTTATCTCTATTTTATTCATTGATTGCTCTTTATTGCTATTCTCTCATTTCTCTTCTTTCTCTTGCTAATTATTATGCATGCAAAGCTTCTCTTTATAATGTGCCTTCCGGATTCTTTACAACTCTTATTGGTGACAAATTTATTCCAGCTTTTGTTGTTTGGCCTTTCAAAAATGGAGGTTCATAATCATTCATATCTATTTCCAAATCTTCTGAATCTGATACAAATCCTTCTGACTCTGAATCTTCCACTATTGCCTTATTATCTATTTGACGAACTAATTTTGAATTGTATTCCAATCTTGTCTTTTCCCATAAGTCTGGGGATGCTATTCTCTTAGCTTTCTTCTTACAAACATCTTATGGTAAATCCAATTTCACACCTGTTATTGCTCCATATCTATTATTATCTTTGCTCTATTCCTATTATTTAATCACTTGATCATATTCATTCATTGCCTTTGCTTTCTTCTCTATTTCCTAACCAGTATTTTAATCTACATCTCTCATTGACAACGCAATCTTTTCATTCACTATACTTATCACCTTTACAAACACTTTCTAATTTCTCTTCAATAAATCAAATGGATTTGTAACTCTTTTTTCCCTTATATTTGAAATGTGTACTAAACCTTCTTTTCTACCTTTAAAACCTGATATCTGCACAAAAACACCAAAATCCTGTACTTTTGTTACTACACCTTCATAAATATTTCCTTTCTCTATATCTCTATGAGTTCTCTAAGGAGATGCAGATGAATCTTTTTTCTCCTTTTCCTTTTCCTTCTCTTGATCCTTATCTCTCTCTTTTTCTTTATTTTTTTCCTTCTTTTTTTTTATTCCTTCTTCTTTTTTTTATTTTTTGATAAAGATCTAGATCGTGATTGCTCTTCCATATCTTCTAATTAGATTGCTTCACGATTTGGCAATGCTAAACCTGGAAATTTCTATTCCTATACTACTTACTCTCTTTATGGTTGCTGTTCTACTTACTTTTTCTCTTATGGGGACATTTTCTTTATAATGTTAAATAAGGAATTAGTAAATTAATCTGTAAAGTCAGCTTTAGCTGCATCCAATTTTTATTTAAATTCCTTTTCATCTTTACTTTATCTACCCAAATCAATAATATATTCAGCTAACACCTTATCTTTTATTCCTGTATGATTCTCTAATTCTTAAAGCACCCTTGAGCATAAAGAAATATATTATAATTGTAGCAACTAATTCATTACTATAATTAATTTCTACTTTAATCTTTTTATTGATAAAATATAAATAAATAATCAATTTTTACAACATATGTTTATTAATCCTTATTCGATTATTGAACAAATAAATAATAGTCTATCTAATTACTACATTATAATATATTTCTTATTAGCAATCATAATTATTTTTATTTGTTCTCTTAAAATTATTATAATAATTATAATTTTTTTGAATTTATTTGTTAGATGAAACCAGATAAAAAGAAGTAATAACCTTAGTAAAACCTTAAAAACACTTCAAAGACTTCAAAACAATAAATTGCTCAAAAACTTCCTGATGATATGGTTTAGATTAAATTTATAAATTAGGAATCTGAAATCAGAGATTGCTTTAACTTTTATGATCCTTCAAAATCTGGTTATATTAATCGTTAAAACTTAAGATCCATTTTAGGCAATTTCGCTTTTATTAATAAAACTGTAAAAGATATAGAAGAAGAAATTCATGATACTATTGACGAGTATTTGTTAAATTTATTTTAATTCTTAGTTCAAGAGATAGTTTTTCGTTGAAGGATGTTATGCATTTAATTTCAAAAAGATGGTTTGAAAATAAAGGTAGAGACGAAGAAATAGATGAAATCTATGAATTATTTGTTAAAAAGTAATTTGAATGTTATATTAATAGAGATCGTAAAATTGGGTTGCCAGAGATTAAGAATATCTTTTCTTAATATCTTGATCTTTAGATTAGTGATTCAGATATACTTGAATTTATATAAGATGCAAGCAAGGGAAAAGAAGTTTTGACAAAAGAAGATTTGGCATTCAAAATGAATTACATTTGATTTTTGCAATACTTTAACAGACTATAATAAATTTTTATTAAAAAATTTGAATTCAAGTACTCTAAAAAAAAATGATAATTTTAGGATTTTTTAGTATAAATATATTAAACTTTATTTAATTTTTAATTGAATTTTCATGAATTATAAAGATGCAGACCCAGAAGGAAGTGTATGTTCTCAACCTACAGCAAGTTAAACAGGGGAAAACTTTCACTAAAAGAAAGTTACTTTTGCTAGATCAAAACATATTGTTAAATGCCAAAATTGTGAATTATTGGATATTTAGTTAAAAAAGACTGCAGAACAAATTTAAAATATAGAAGAACTTTTGATAAGTTTTTAATAATAAATTGAAGAATAGAATATATAAAATAAAAAACAAAAATAAAAATATGAAGAATTGCTTATAGAGATGCAAATAATAAGTGAAAAGCATCACCAGGAAAAAATTAACAATGGAATCTTATTGAAATAAAACATTGAATTAAGAAAAGAAATTTTTAAATTAGAATAAGATATATCTGAAATTTAATCTCAAATTTAGGAACCGTATATCATTATTAATATTTATTAGCGCTAAAAGAACATCTGAATAGAAATTTATTGAATCTTTAATCTAAATGTTTATGAGCTTTCATTCCAAAGTTTAATTCCCAACAACGCCATAATTAAAATAAGTTTGGAAATGGTTAAAATAGATTGTTTCAGAATATACAATTCTCAAATAAAAAGAATTATTACTTCATAAATGATATCTATAAATAAGCTTTTAAGTTAATTATATAAGCATTTTCATTTATAAATAGACAATTATTCAACTTAGACTCCAATCCTTAATTCTTTTTTTAATTTATTATTAAATAAATTCTAAATTGTTAATGATAGGAATAATTTCCTTTATTTCATTTCTATTACAAAAATCAATTATCTATATTTGATTATTAACTTTTTATTATTCATATTAGAGAAAACATTTTACTTTATCAAAGTTGTTTTTTAATTATGCATTTCTTACAATAAATGTATTTAAATTCTATTTAAAATTTAATATAAGAAATATCTTTATATTAGAATAAAACATTTGTTTGAAGAAGTTTGTAATTACTTGATGAATATTGTTTAGATTTATTTATTAAAAGATTCCAGCTTTATTTTATCTCTTTTAAGCTTAATTGCAGTTTGTTATTCGATGATTTCTTAAAATTGCATTTAATTTCCTTAATAATTTACTAATCTTAAAAATATGAAGAGAAAATGAAAATTGGTTTTTCAGAATCAAAATTGTATCCATTAAAGAGATTATAGAAAATAGTAGTTTTTATTTGTTTTCAAACTTAATTTTAGTATTATACTAGTGAGATTCAATGAATTTAATATTTGGTTACTTTAAAAATAAGAGTAAAATAGAGAGATAATGCCATTAGTAATGAAATTCTAATTTTAGTTAAATAATTAAAATAGAAATAAAATTTTATTATGAATTAAATTGAATTACTAAACCTTTGGAAAACTATTAAGAGTGATCTATAAAAAAAATATGCAAAAATCAGTGCTGCTTATGTCGATATGGATTATAATAATTCTCAAAAAATAGAATTAGATGATCTAAAATAAGATTTAAAGTAGAACCATGGTATTTAATCAGATGAGTATATAATTTGTTTGATAATAGAGTGATATAACAATTATTTGAACATTTAAATGCATCTAAGTCAGGTGCTATCAGTTTGGAAGAATTTGAGAGAAGTTGGATTTAAGTTGATTAATAAATATAATCGGCTTCAAATTAGTTGAAATTTTAATAGCAAAAAAGAGAAACTAATATAGATAATTAAGATATCAATTCATCTGGATAAAAATCAGTTTAACAATTTTCGGAACTATTTAGGTCTAATGCATCAGCTAGTTCACCTAAAAAGTACATCAATATTTAAGGGGATTTTTAGATTAATTAATTCACTTAAAATAATTCTCCACCCAAATAATAATATAATTAATTAAACTTTTTAGAAACTTTTATTAATGTTAAGAGAATATCACCTCCAAAAACATCATTTCTATTAAAAAGTAAATTGGATATTCATTAAGATAAATTAAAAAATTTTCAAAAAAGAATTACTACTCTATTTAATACAAAATTAAACCCAAGAAATTCAAGTCCAAAAATAAGAAAAGATTTTGATAGTTATTTAAATACTTTTAAATTGGGTAAACCAGTTACTCAAAGAAGACAGTCATCAAATCCATAAATATTATTTGATTATTAATCATTATATCCTTAACGTAATTCATAAAGAAGTTTTGAGTAAAGATGGTCATATAATAGGAAAAACACTTCATAATCAAGTAGATCACTAGATAGAATATCTTTACAATAATATGCTTACTAATTTTAAGATAGAAAATATGCAAATAAACAATTAACATCATTCACAAACCATTAGAATAAATTGTAATAACCAAAAACCACATTTTGGTTTAGATTATGAATTATATTTTTAATTTTAATTTACAGATAGTGTATTATATTATATATACTAATGGCAGAAATTAAAATAAGCAATTAAACAAAAGATAGAGTTGCTGCTTGCAAAGCTTATATAGAGAGGAAATATAAGAGTTTGATAACGAATGAGATTGAGAAAATGGAAAATTGGCAGTAATTGTAATAGATATTAAAAAATTTAAATTTTACTCCAATAGAATAGGAATTGATTAAAAAGGAAATATAGCATAAGGAAGCTATGCAATTAAGAAAGAAGTTTATATGAATTTATAATTTTTAGGAGATAAAGAATAACAGTTGAAGATTTTGAATCTATAGCAATAATAGGGAGAGGAGCATTTGGAGAAGTAAGACTATGTAGATAGAAGGAGACAAATGAAATAGTTGCAATAAAAAAAATGAAAAAAAAAGAAATGCTTTTCAAAAATTAACTTGGCCATGTTCGAGCTGAAAGAGATATATTAGTTTAATCAAAATGTTAATGGATAGTAGAATTAAAGTCTTCATTTTAAGATGATGAAAATTTATATTTGGTAATGGAATTTTTGAGCGGAGGCGATCTTATGACTTTGTTAATCAAAAAAGACATTATTCCAGAAAGAGATGCTAAATTTTATATTGCTGAATTAATATTAGCTGTAGAAGAAATTCATAATATGAATTATATACATCGAGATTTAAAACCTGATAATATATTAATTGACGCATAAGGTCATCTAAAATTATCTGATTTTGGTCTATGTAAACATATGGGTTAACATTATGATATGGCATTTCCATATAATATGAATAATGCTAATTCTGATTCAAATAGATCAAGGAATGAATAGAGGAGATAATTAGCATATTCCACTGTTGGCACTCCTGATTATATAGCTCCTGAAATATTTTCTAAACTTGGATACAATCATTTAGTGGATTGGTGGAGTATTGGTGTGATCTTATTTGAAATGGTGATTGGATATCCTCCTTTTTACAGTGATACTCCATAAAAAACATGTTAAAAAATATTAAAATGGAAATAACATTTCAAATTCCCAAGAGATCCAAAAGTTTCACCTTAATGTTATGATTTAATCACCAAATTGATGTCAGATGTAAACGAAAGATTAAGTGATGCAACCAAAATTAAAAAACATCCATTTTTTAATGGAATCGATTTTAATAATATAAGAAATCAAAAACCACCATATATTCCTGACAAAAAGAAATTGACATCTAACTTCGATAAATTTGAAGAGAAAGAGGCTTGGAAACATGTTACACCTAATTAAGAAGAATCAGATTAAGATAAGAACGGATTAAATCTGAATAAAAAGTATTTCCATGGATATACGTATAAACGTAATTGGGATGTGGAAATGAGTCCTGTAAAGAGAGCTCTAGAAGAATTAGAAAATATAAGACCTTCAGGTATTAAGGCAGATTTTGATAAAAAATAAAGATCTCAATCTCCAAAACCTATAACAGCTCCACCTGAAATAAATAAATCTTAAAGATCCTAATCTCCAACAATAAAAGAATAACTCAAAAACACATATATGTAATATATTGGGTAATATATATCACCTCTTAATAAACAAAAGTAAATATAAAAATAATAAAAATGAATTCCATTGATATTTTAATATAAGAATAATCATTTCTCTGAATTCCTAAGTTAATATTTTCTTTTTTATTTTAATTATTTTTCTTTAAGCAATTATATTTATTCTTCAGTTTATTTAATTCTCTTCAACTGTTCATCTTCATTGCTATCCTTCATGACTCTTTTCTCTTTTGAAATGGCAGGAAGTGCAGGTAGAAAAGGAGAAGGAGATTTTTCATCCTATTGATGTTTGACACTTGAAATGATAAGACTTAACATACTTTTTTATTAGTAAAGGCTTAGGTTCACCTTCGATATCTAGTTTCTTTTATACTAGTTTTTATTATAGTATTTAAATTTCTGGTTTGATAGGTTTTTTAGTTTTTTTGACAGCTTTAACAGGATTGCCTGCATAAATTTAGTGAATGAGATTAAGTTTTTCAGTATTTTTAGTACCTTAAGATGAAATCTCAAGGGATGGTTTAGGTAACATATATGATTCATCGATTTTATTTTATTTTTTACTAAGAACTGAAGAAGCATCATATGATTAGATTTAGGAATCATCTAATCTTCTGCCAATCCTAGGTAGATGTTCAATATTAGAATTAGCTAAAGAATCTTCAACATTTTCTTAGCTTGATTTTTAGACAGCTAAGGTTTAGATGAATGAATTTTTATCTATTCTCATCATTTTTATGGGTGCATAATTAGGTTTAGGTAATCTATCAGTAAGATAATGCATGACTCTTGGAACTCTAATTGTTTACAATAAGAATTTGGCACCTTCTTCTTCAATTAATACCTTGTCATCCATTCTATTAACAACTGCTTATAATTGTAAAATTTTATCACAGGAAGGTCTCAAATGAGGTTAGACTTAAAGCAAAGCTCTGATAATATTGCTCAAATCTTAACTGTATATTGTTGGTATTTTTGGATAGTAACCTCTCACAACTTTCTTGTAGAGTCCATTCATGTCTTCTGCTCTGAATGGAGGTTTCAACGTTGTCATTTCATAAAGAACACAACCGAGTGACCAGATGTCCGATTTAGAATCATAAGGTTGATCTTTCCAAACTTCTGGAGATGCATAATATGGTGTGCCAGTTTAAGTGTATAATAGTATTTTTTTGGCTACTTTAGATACATTCATATCTCCCAATTTAACAGTTCCATCTGTATTCATGAAAACATTTGCTGATTTCAAGTCTCGATGATATATCTTCATGTCATGTAGTGCTTTTAATCCCTTAACTATCTTAAAGTAGATGAATAAAATACTTATGTAAAGTGGTTCCAGATGTCTTTTTCAGCCATTAACATTCCTTTTTTCTGGCATTCAACTATCTTTTAGAATAAATCTCCATCATCTGCATACTCCATCACAATACTATTTATATATTTTAGTTTATACCATAAACTCTAGGAAGTTTCTTCTAAAAATGCCTCCTTATATTAAATTACATTAGCATGTCTCACACTTGCTAGTATTCTAACTTCATTTAAAGCGTTTTATTTTTCTTTGTCTGATAATGATTGTAGTTTCACTTTCTTTAATGCATATTCCAAACCATCTGCTATTCTTCTGACTTTATACACTTTCGAGTATGCTCCTTCACCTAACTTCAATATGTATAATACCTAGTTCTTATAAAATCTGAAAGTCTCTTAAGGACATTTTCTACTTTTTTATTTATATATATAATTAATTTATAATATACTAAACTTATATTTATCATAAATTTTAATTACTCTAATCCATTTCATTAAAATGCTATTTATTTATATTTGGAGAATTAATTCCCTGTTCATTCCTAAATTAAATTTCTTCATCATTTTCAGTGATATCATTAACTTCATCATAATCAATAGCAAAATTTGTCTATAATTTTAATTACTATGTTCCCAATAATAGTTAATCATCTTTAACTTAATCCATTGTTTGATTTATTGCATCCAATTCCTAATTTGGAAATAAATATTTAGATATACATCATATGATTCATTTCGATTTCTATCATAAACATATTATTCTCCATTTCTTGTATATTTTATCTTCTCTGATCTTATGTATTATTTCCAATATTCTCCAACTGGTCTTACATCATCAAATGTACTAATCAACTATAAAAAAGGTATCAAATCTAATAATTCTGTATCGCTAGGATCATCAAAGTAATTTTTTATGTGGATTGCATTCTTAGGTTAAAGAGAAAAAGAAGTTTGAGTATTGTCAATAATTATTATGTTGTTTATTGATCTTGACAACTTTGCTAAGTCTTTCACAAAAACTCCATTCAATATTGAACAATTTGGTCTGAATAATCTCAAAGCACAAACGCCTTTTTAATCTATTCTATCTATGACAGGATTTGCATACTCAAATATATATAATTAATTACTTCACAAATACTAGCTGTAAATATAAAGATTTCATAAAATTCTGCCATTTTTATTAAGAATTCTTCAGCACCAGGCCTTATTCTAACATAAATTGTATAATTTGCATTCATTACTTTTATCTCTTAATAAACATAATTCAAACCTTCAAAATAAAATCTGGATCTGAAATATAATTGAAAGAACTATGAACTAAAGTTTCATCCAAATCTATCACCAATGTCTTTCTGCCCATATGATGAGGAGACTGTTTTGGAATTTGTATTGGCTATTAATTATAGGATATTGGTATGAATCTATTAAATAATTAAATCACTCTTACGATTTGAAACACTCACATTTTGTTAGCGACTTTAAAATGTTATAAAATTTCATCAAAGGGTTCTGTTTTGGTTCCTCTTAAACTATAATATTGTTTGTTTTCATTAATTATTTATATTTTTTAATTTAATTTATTATCATCCTTTTACCAGTAACAATGTCATCATTCTTAACACCAACAAGAGACGAATTATATGATTCATTAAGATTAACTGATATTGCTAAATCCAACGAATCATTGGAACCTTCACCTAAGAAATATATTAAAGTAATCTTATATTAATCAACATTCAGATAGAAGATTATGAAAACACTCTTTTAGATACACTAGATTCATCTGATGAAAATAAATTTATTATCCCCATTCCCTTGAAATAACCTGTCTCAGCTTCAAAGTAAGGACAAAGACTGCTCGTTAATCCTAAACTTAAATTTGTAATTAATTTATTTCATTATCTTTTAGAAAATGTTAAATCTTTACATCTCACAAGCTATTATTCAAGAAGAGGAAAATATTTTTAATTGTACTCAATCAAAGAAATGAGAAATCCTTATATTTTTTTGAATTTGAATACTATAGATCAATAATATGAATCTTCACAAACTATTAATTAGATTATTAATGGTATGTATTTCCTTTATTCTTAATTTAGTAATTAATTAGCTTATTTCAATTATTCACTCTCTTAACTATTCTCTAAAGTCTAATAGGCTCTCATAAAAGAGTTTAAACCCATTTATTATTCTAAATAATATCTAAGAGCTTCTATCTTATATCCAATAGTATCTCTTTCTGAAGTCCCAGGAACTTAAAATTATTTTTATTGATTAAGAAATCTATAAGAATATTAAATGTTAAAAATTACTAAGGCACTATTTTAAAATTGTCAACAATTATTGATTCCTCTTCATCTTTAGATTATTTTTTATCCAAACATTTTCTCATATCCTTAATTAGAAACTTATAACCTTATTATTATTCAAAACTGTCATCTTCTCTTGCCAAACTTACTATTGATTCTTTTCTTTTTTATTCTTACAAAATTGGACTCTTATTTTAAAGTTTAACAATATTTGTATTATCTTTTAAATAAAATTTATTTAAAAATTCTAAATTTTAATGTTTTATGGGTTGTTGCTGATTTTCCTTTTAACTAACAACACTTGCAAACGATTGTGGTTTCTCAAATTTTTCATCCACTATTTATTGTTATTATTATTGTAAATAAATTTGTTATTATTGTATAGAATAATTTTAATTTATTGATTACAACGGTGAGTTTTATCTATTAAACAATTGCTTTAATTCTACTTTGCTATTGTCCTTTTTAGGTGAAGGTTTCTTACTAGCAATTGTTTAAATAATCTGTCTAGATGTGATTGGTGAATTATTTTAACTTTGATTTTGAGACATCTTATTTTATTCATTCTACTTTTATTATAAAACGAATTGTTATCCAGTTTATTGAGGTTAAATAAAACTAAAATGTAAGATTATTATTTTTACAGATTCTCTGTAGGTTTAAATTCTGTTAATTCTTGTAATTCATGCCTGTTTAATGTTGAAACTAACAAATTTCCTATTCTTTATTTTAAGAAATCTCTTTCTAAAATCCTCTTAATACTAGGTCTTTTTGAAGGATCTTTGATCAACATATCTGCTATCAAAGATTACAATTCTGTTGAATATTATGATGGAATTGGAGGATAGGTACCTCTTAATATTTTTAATACCAATTCCTTCATTGATAATGCATCAAATGCATGATTTAATGTAGTTAATTCATACAATATACACCCGAGAGACCATATATCAGATTTTTAATTGTAAGGTTTTTCTTAACAAATTTCTGGACTTAGATAATAAGGTGTTCCTATGGCTGTTTTTGCACAATCATATGTATGCTATAAAACACGAGCAATACCAAAATCTCCTATTTTAACATCATTTTTGCTTGTTAGAAATATATTTTAAGTTTTTAAATCCCTATGTAATATTTTCCTTTCATGAATATGATTCATAGCCAAAGCCATTTAAACAAACCAGTCTAATATTTGTTCCTCTGTAAAGAGAATTCCAAGCTCTTTTTGCTTAGCAATTTTACCATATAAATCACCTCCATCAGCATAATCCATTACTATACATAAGCATCTGACAAAAGTTTTATAAAAAATAAATACTTTTTCTCCATGAATGATTCTCTATAAGTAATTATATAAGGATGTCTCATGGCTTTCAACACATGAACCTCGTTTAAAGCTTCTTCTCTTTATTTTCTATCCATCTTTGAAATGTCAATAATCTAAAGTTTAAATCATTATATACTTTTATTATATAATTTTTCTTATTTGACAACGCCTAGGCTAGAAGAGCATATCCAAAACTACCTGATTTATTTTATAATAATACCTTTTCCAACTACTCTAATTTTTTTGTATTTATCCATTTAGTTTAAATTTTAAATTTAATTATATTATGAATTATAAAATACTGTTAAGAATTATATCATTATTCTAAAACTTAGACTTGCTATTGAATGAATGTGAAATTTATTAAAAAGCGAATATTCACAACTCCTAATTATAGTTCATAGTTCATTAATTACAATATGGTATTAAATGCTGTTTGAAAAATTATTTTTAAAATTCTTATTTTTAGATTTTCTTTGTAAATTTAGACATAACTAAGATAATATATCCTAATAATTTAGGGTATATAGAGAGATCTTGTTGAATATCCTGTTAATTAAATAATTATTAATATTGATAATTAAAAGAAAATTACAATTTCTCTATTTTTATATAAACATATAGAAGGAGAGATAGATTTCGATTTAATCATATTTTATAATCTGAGAAAAAAAAATAAAAGTTTGAAAATTAGATCATGGAAAATGATGAATTAAATTGATAATCATAAATTAAATTGATAATCATAAATGGTCAAAAGAAAGTGAATTAAGACATCTAATTTTCTGAAAATTTAAGAGATAGTCTATTACGATTTAGTTTAGTTTTTCGATTTAAAAGCCTAATCGGTTAATTTGACATTTGCATTCTAATGATTTTATAAATTAATTATTCACTTAGGTCTAGAATGATAGCTACTGATTCGAGTATTGTTGAAATTTAAATTAGAATTTAGACGAAATAATAATTATCGAAAATTAAGAACCCAATTATAAAATTCATCTTCTAATAAATAGGATTTTATTCTTTTGAGGATATTAGATTATTGCCTAATATCTTTTAAAGTAAATACAACGTTTAATTTACTAAGATTAGTACTATGAAAGAAATACCTTTATTATTAAGTAATATTAATCGTATCAATTTTGGTAAATAAAATTATCAAAGATTGAATTCATGAATTAAGCTCAAAAATACTACTAGTATTTTGAGTATTAAATATTTATAAGTTGATTAAAAAATGCGATTTTAGGAATTGATTAATTAGATTTATCTTTAGCTATTCCAAAGAAAGAGAAATATAATTTATTTTAGGAAAATTACGCAAATAAGATGTTTTAAAATTTAATATTAAAAGTCATTCAAATAGGGAGAGAGAAGGAGACTTCCTTGAAAAATTAATAAATCATTGAGTCAAGAAAAGATTTTATTGCATACGAAATAAAGATTTTCAGGATTCCAAATCGAAAGTATTTAAATTGAAAAATTATCTGTTGATAATTTAGAAATAATCATTAATTAATCTGAAATTATAAAATATTATTAGTAAAGTCATTACTAGATTGAATTTAGTGTAGACTTATATAAATGACGAGAAATCTAAATTAGGTGGAAAATAGAAAATATATTGAATACATACTTTTAATAAATTAGAATATTTAGTGGATTTATATATAAAAATATAAATAACATTTATGAATTTATTCAATATTGATAACTCTTTAGCAACCCCTAACTCAATTTAATCTAATACAACAAGTTTGTTTATAGATAAGGATTGGCTTGCCAAATAACTAGAAAATGTACAATAAATTGACTACTAAAACTACAATTTACCAAGCAACACTGATGTTTCTGAGTTTGTATTATAATAATCCGTTGGAGAAAGTCCATTTATTTAATAACATAAGGGAGATCCTATAGAATTTTCATTGTTAAAACTTGAAAAAATAGATGAAAATCAATAAATTAATTATACACCGAAAAAACAATATACATCTGCAACAAGAAAATAAAATTATAAAAAATGTAAAACTTCTACTAATGGGTTTGCTCTAGATGAAAATGATGCATGCTAGTATGATTAGGAAACCTTGAGAAAAATAAAATCTTCTTCAATTTAAAAAAAATCAGAATTTACAAAATAATTAAAAGTCTATAAATAGAATTATTAAATATCAATTCAAGTCAAATACTTTGGAACATAATATTTTTAGATCATTTCTGTTGATGAATCCATTAGAGCAGCCGAATTTATTGTGTTAGCATTAAAAAGATTTGCTTTAGATCCAAAAAGTGATAAATCTAAATTTGAGTATTAAAATTTCACTTTAGCTTACAAATTAATTGGATCAGATATTAGTCCAACAAAATTTACATATAATAATGATGAGAATTTTGACAATGATAGTGTAATTTTAGATGATGAATCAATGGAAACACCAGAAATAGATTTGGAATCTTAATTATTTTATAAAATGGTAGAATTATTACCTGCTACAACAAATTTTGGATTAGATTTTTAAACTATAAAGTAAACATTTATATCACATCCTGAATCTATTATTTTATTAATAGAAGATCCTTAATCGTTAATCTTTTATCATATCAAAGTTAATAGGAAAGGAAATTTGGTGGATTGTTTAGAAGAATTAAATAAAAAAGTAAGTAAAAAGTATTAAAAAAATGATTATTATCTAAGTTTAAAATTTTCATGTGTAAATTATGATTAAGGTGAATTAAGTGAATTATTTCCAATTAATTAATTGCCAATTCATTGGTTAGTTATTATTTTAAGAACAAAAGATTAAATTCCTGAATCCTTAGAAGAAGTCTCTATGGCTAATATATGTAGAACACTGAATAATACAATCCATGAGAATATTAGTGGTTCTAATTCATGTCGTTTTTTATCATTAAACTTTATGTAATTAGCAACAGTAGAGAAACTTCCCTTATTATATGGATATTAAGAATTCAATTTAATAAGAATATACAAAGGATAATAAATTGATGTAATTTTAGGTATAGATTATTTTGATCTCTATTATACATTTAACAAAAAATAATCTAAATAATTAAGTATCACTTAATTAGTATCCAAAATAATAAAGTCATTATTTGTATAAGAGGTTGAAAAGAAACACTATAAAAGAATTCCAATTAATGCTATAACAGATTTAAAGTAACAAGAAGAAAAATATTTTGAAATATTTTATGAATTATAGGATGGATATTAAAAAAATATCAAATTCTTTCCCAAAAATGATGACAAAACTGTTTTTCGGGAAGCATTTACTAAATTAGAGTATTTAGTGTCAATATAACAAATTTAATGAGTAAATATTTATAATGTTTTGGTGTAATTCACCAATTTCTCAATATATTTTAGGTGTATCCTTTATAGATTCATTTTTATTTAGATATGTAATTATCAATTTCTATTTTAAAACTATTATAAAATATGTCTAATATAGATTAAATAAAAGTCAATTTAATTTAATATTCTTCTTAAAATAATTTAAAATAAAGAAATTATTTCAATTTAAATTAATTATAAGTTAATATAATTTTTTAATATCAAACCATTCTAAATTATTAAAGAAATCAAAAGGTTATTATATAAGTACTATTTTTAATTTTAATTAATATATTTTTAATTGTTTTTATTAATTATATTGAAATCTAATAAAGTTTGTTTTATTTTTAAATTAAATGTAATAATAATAAGCATAAGTTGGACAAGGACCTTTGTGGTAAGCTGTACCTTAAGATTTTGTATTACTTAAACCAAAATTTGAAGCAACGGTGAAAAAACTGGGAAAAAAATAACATGAAAGGCATTTAGTAATAACTGAGAAACATATATTATTATTCAAAGTAATAGAAGTTATATTGTGAAGGATAAAAGCAAACATGTTCATAAATTGCTTCCTTTAGATTTTACTACTCGGTTCGAAATTTTTAGGGATGCACCAATTTTGAAAGCCAATGCACAATAAAAAAAATCAACTCCTAATACACCACACTCAAATAGAGTTGATATTGTCAAACCTGAGGATGTACAGACACTAGGAGACATTTTACATATTAGATTGTAAAGTGAGAATACAGAAAAATATTGGGACTTCACTGGTGATTAAGAGATTTTAAAAACATTTAGACAATATTTTGGATAAAAGATTAATTAGATGGGATTTCATCATATGTTTAAAGTTTTCAAAAAAATAGGAAAGGGAAATTTTGCAAGTGTCTATTTAGCAGAAAGAATTGAAGATGGATAATAGATGGCTATCAAAGCATTTTCAAAAAGTGCAGTTTATGGAGAAGAGAATGGAAAGGTATCAAAATTGGTTGATAATATTAAAGGAAGGTCTAATAAATGAAATTACAATAATGAGAGAACTTGATCATCCTAATATAATGAAATTATATGAAGTTTATGAGACTTAAAATTCTTTATATATGGGATTAGAATTATTATAGGGAGGATAATTATACGAAATCATGAAAAAGAAAGTAATTCTTACGAATAAACAAATTCAAGCAATTATGAAAGGACTCTTAGAAGGTTTGGCTCATATGCATTCTAAAAATATTATGCATAGAGATTTAAAATTAGAAAACATATTATTTAAAGAATAAAAGTATTATATTCTTATTCATTTAATGAAATTAGTGATATTAATTCAGTGGTGATAGCAGATTTTGGTTTAGCAACATTTGTCAATCTCCCAGTTTATCTATATTGTAGATGTGGTACTCCAGGTTTTGTGGCTCCAGAAGTTATCAATATTACTGATATGACTACTACTTATGATAGTGTTTGTGATATTTACTCTCTTGGATTAGTTTTCCATATCTTATTAACAGGAAAGCCTGGTTTTCCTGGAAAAAGCTATAATACAATTGTATAATAAAATAAAGAAGCTAAAATCAATTTTAAAAATCAAGTATTTGATGTTGTACCTCCATCTGCTTTTGAATTACTAAAACATATGTTAGAACCTTCTCCTAAGAAAAGAATTACAGCCGTTGAAGCGTTGAATTATGAATTTATTGCATTATGCGAAAAAACTGTAAATGTTTCATAAGAAGATGATGGTAATATTGGAGATGTAGATGATAAACCTGGTCTTAATGTTAGAATCTAACAAATTAATGAGCAGTATCTTAAAATATTTATTTATTTAGAGCAGCAAAATTTGATATGCTTAGAATTAATCAATTAACAAATTCACCTATTAAATCTCCTGTTATGTAAGCCACTAATAAAATGAAAGAAGTTTAAAATAAAGATCAATAAATGATTATGAGAACTCCAGTTATAACTGGAAGAACTGTTGCATGTGAAGGTAACAATTTTAAATTCATTAAAGAATCTCCAAATATGAATCAATTTGTTTCTCCAAGTGTTCAATTCAAAAAGTTATAATAAAAGTAATTTTGTTAAAATTTATCATTTTAGTTAATAATAAGCCCCTACTGGAAATGTCTTATTGAAATACACTCAAAAACCATAATAATAATAATAAAATAATAATGAAGATGAAAAAAAAGATTAAACTAATATTGCAAAATCAGTTAAAGCTGCCTTAAGTAAACATGTATGAAAATTATAAAGAAATAAATATATAATATATATAAAATTTTAATTGTCAAATTTCTTTTATATATTTAAAATTTTCTGGTTCTTTTAATGCTCGAAGTAAATTTTATCTATATTTTAAATGCCATCCAGTGTTTGCTATTCTTGAATTGTATATATAAGAAACTGATTATTGCTTTAAAAAATATTCACTAAAATAATATTATTAAATAATACCTAAAGATTCTAAATGCTTTATTAAATTATTAAGTTTTCTCTTCATTCGTTTCAACCCAAAGTTCTCGGAGTTGTTTAATGTTTGTCATCTAATTTTTTTTGTCTTTTAAAATTATTATAAATTCTTCAAATTATTCGCAATTCATTATTTTTAAACCAATGTCTTTATTTTATATAATATAGCTGATAATTGCTTTAGAAAAATTTTTAGTGATGTTTTTAGTATCATTTACTTTTCCTTTTTTGATCTTAGTCTTCAATCTAAAAAAAGAATTTTTGGATTTTTTATTATCATTTTCAAATTATTTAGGTTCAATAGATTCAGAATCGTCATGAGTACCAAAAAATTAAAAGTCAGAAGTTCTAAAATGCTAATTTGATTAAACTTGTTTAGTTTATATCAAAAATCTATCTTATGATTATAAGATAGGATTTGCTATTTAGTATTGCATAGCAACAAATTAATCTTATGGATAATTCGTATAAAACTAAGGATAAGGTTAATCTTAAGATATTAAAAATTGTTACATTATATCATAGGATATTGATTTCGAAAAGCCATAAATGTACTATCGTTAGATTCTTAAACTTTAAGTTTTCTCAAGATTTTATCGTCCTAAAAAATGATCTTTCATTTAACAAGTTAATAATACATAAAGTTGGTTATTTTAAGTTGGCAATACTGCGATATTTCCTTTCTTTTAATTATTCTAGTGTCGAATCAAATTGTTTAAGCATTTTATGAATTTATGTTAAATTAACTAGAGCTGATTTATCTACGTTTATATTATATAAGAATTACCCTTATTCTTTAGTCATTACCATCTAAACTATGATAAACGTTTTAAATTTAAAATGGCTATTGCATCATAGACATCTGGACACTATCCTAACTTCTAAGATTACTTATCATTTACACTTTTTTTATGTTAAAATTATTTATGAAATATAGTAAAATACTTCCAAATTAACTGGACATTTTTTATAATTAATTGTTAGAATATCCATTTTTGATATAAGTGATTTAAAGAAATATAAAGGATTTTTTAATTTTTATTTAAATAAATCTAATATTATTACCCAATAATATTTCCTCATTATTATCTTTTATTCTTTTTTTTTCTATGACTCTTCCTAATCAGATTATCTTTTTTCTGGTTCTGTCGATTTATTTTTTCATTTAGCTTCTAAAAACTACACTCAAATAAAACAACACAATGCTCTTTACAGTTATACATTCCAAACCTATTCATACTTAGTTAATATTTTTTTAATTTTAATAGAATATTTTATTACTGTATTTAATTAGAGAAATCCCAAAAATTTAATATTCAGCATCTCTTACAAATAGATGAAGATAAATCCTAAAATAATCACCAAAATTTATTGTAAAATAAAAGATTTATTATTATTTACTTTAAAGTTCTAGTAATAAAACTAAAATTATAATTTAAATGCTTCCATAACTCTTA
This sequence comes from Paramecium sexaurelia, assembly GCA_000733375.1. Classification (NCBI taxonomy): domain Eukaryota; phylum Ciliophora; class Oligohymenophorea; order Peniculida; family Parameciidae; genus Paramecium; species Paramecium sexaurelia. The sequence goes on from JPFM01000019.1 coordinate 279,997, forward strand.
TATTCATTTTTCATATTCTTTCTCTCTAAAAAAAAAAAATAATCTAAATAATAATAAATTTTTGTTTATTTTCTTCAAAAATATTTATATTATTTATTAATCTATCTAAATTTTAATATTTTTACTTTTTCGTTTTTGGGTGTTATTATCTATTGGCTTGTAAAATAATTGTTAAATTTAATACAGTATTTAATACACAAATATATATCAGTTTATCTTCATTAAATTGTTTCTTATTTTAAAGATACTATTTTCTAATGAATAAAATAACATTTTTATTATATGATATTTAATTAAATTGGTTTATGCATTTATTTGAAGAAATTTAAGTACATTTTTCCTGTATATTAATAAATCATTAAACTAACTATATTTTATTTTTATGTTACAATAAGATTCTTTACTCTATTTTATCCTCAAAATATAAGAAAATAAGATTCATTTCTTCAAAAGGAAAAATAAAATTAATTTATATGGATGAAATTACATTAAGAGTATCTTAACAATAAAAATATTCAGATTGTATTTTATAAATTTATATTGTTGTTTATTTTAAATGTAATAATAATTTCTTTCAGTAAAATTAAGTTTCAGTAAGATTAATTAAATAAAATATCAAAACTGATGTTTCTATAACTAAATCCTCATGATATGATTAATGAAAAAAAAATTGAATATATTTAAATATTTTAGATAATTGAATTTAGTATGGTTTGGATATGAATCTCAGTAAAAAGTCTTAAATATAAAAATTATTAATAAAAGAATAGTCCAAACATCAATTTTAAATACACATTTAAATTAAAATGGAAGAAAATAAATAAAATTTTTATTTGCATTTACAATTATATTTAAAAAAAAAGAATAAAATATAAATTATGTCGAAATCATAATATTATCAAGTTTAGTATGTCGCTAAAGATTCATAGGATCAAAAAAGAGATTCTTAAACATATCGAAAAGTAATTAAATATATAATTAGAAATAGTCACATAATAATTATGATGGATATTAAAGAAGATAAAAATATTATAATAATCGTTAGCATTATTAAAATGATAATAAGAGAGTTGAATACGAATGTATTTATAGTAATGTATTAATTATTAGAGAAATAATAAATATGTTAGCCTTAAAATAATGTTTATGATGAAAAATTATTATTTTCAGCTTATCGAGAATATTTATAACCTCCTGAAGATATCGTATAGTTGGCTAAAAAATTACCTTAATTATTTGCAACAAAACCATTCAAACCTATTTGTTAAACAGGAAATTATAATCATAGTGATGAAGAAGAACCTCAATGGATGCAAGACTCATAATTGAATACACCTTTTCAATTAAATGATATTGAAAAAGAAATTTAATAAAAAAGAGAACAGTATTAAAAAGATCATGGTACTTTTGAGAAAAAGTAAGAAGAAAAAAGATAAAAAATAGAAGAATTTAAAATTAATTAAGAAGCACTAAATAATATTGAAATCGAAAAATAGAAATATAGAGAAAAAAGAGAAAATGAACTAAAACAATCCTAAGCTGCTAAAGAAACAAAATTAAAATTATTCGAACTTTTTTCTTCAAATATTGAACCATAATAAAATCCTGTCGATATTAATAATATATTAACAGTGGAAGAAATAGAAAAAAGATAATTATCTAAATAAACTAATATTACTAGTAAATAAGAAGAAACTGTGAAAGTTTAAGAAACTTGCCTTAGCGATGATGAATTAAATTAAATTCTGGGTCTTAATAATAACAATGATAATTCAAACATTAAAACTGAAGAATAATTGACTTCCGTTCTTTTTAAAAGTGATTAAATTAAAACTTCACCATTTTCTATTCAAGCTTAATTACATAATAAAGACATTAATGAATCACTATGGTTTTATATAGATAAATAAAACAAAGTAATTTGGATTTTTTATTTAGACTTAAGGAGGGTTTCCAACTAAAAATATGGATATATGGTATTCTTAAAATTATTTAAAACCAAGTCTCATGATTTCATGGGGTTAACCTGGAAAGTGGATTTATTTAGAACAATTTTAAAACAACTTATAAATGGTTTTATTGGGAACATTAGATAAATTAAAAGCTATGGATCCTTCTGCTGTTGATCAAACAAAAGCTTATAAACCTACTCAATTAACTTAATCTTCCACATGGAATAATCAATAACATTATGTTTAAAATAACAACAATAATAGATATTAATATAACAATTACAATAATTAATATGGATAATAAAGAAATAGAAATAATTAAAATAGAGCAATCTTTTAGATTGGATAAAAAGAATAGTAAAACATGCATTATAATTAATATTATTATTCAAATGGAAATTCATATGAATAATCAGGTGAAGGATTTATTCTTGATCCAAAGAGTTTTCCAACACCTGATGAAAAATGAGATTAATAAAATTTAAAAAATAATATATATATATATTTTCAAAATTTTATATTGCTCAAAATTAAATGAAATTTAAAGCAAATTATTAATATCGATATTTTCTAAAATTTATTAACTAATTATACTACTTTTAATCCTTATTTCTGTTTAATAAAATAATCATTAGAAATTATCTAGATAAATCATAAATGTTAATTGAAACAGATTTTGTATAATTAAGTTTTCTAATGGCACATAATATATTATGTTTCAGATTTTTTTTCTTTAACTTAAAGATGATATTAATGTATTCTTACATTAAATCAGTATTATTTTAGTGGCTTATAATAATGATCTACATAGCTATTTCTATATTCTATTAGAGTAAAAATTTGAATTATCTAATCTAATGTTTAAATTTACTTAGACTATATAATCTAAGAAATAAAAAATAATCCTTTGTTTTTAATTATATATGAGGAAGTATAATTTTGATCTGATTACATATTTACTAAACAGTTTTTCATTTATGATTTATATTACTAATTATCAATAAATTCATTTTAGTTCAATAAGTATATATATGTTAACTAGAAATAATATCATAATTTATTTTTCTCTTAATTATGTCATATTTTTAGGACTATTATTAAAGGTTACTAACTTATAATTAAAATTCATAATATTTTATCTGATTTTATAAGATCTGTGATTCCAAATTTGTTATCTCTTGTTATTGTTCTATGATTTTTTTTTGTTGGAAATTCATTTATAAATTCGACTATTAATATGTCTTATTATAAATTATTAAACTTTTTTATCTTTTTTAAATTATTTAATAACTGATCATTCAAATTTTATAATTCCAATAACTCTTTTTTCTAATATCTAATTGTATATTGTTATAGTTCATAAAATTCTTGATAAAATCTACTTTACATTCTTTGCTTCTAAAATAAAAATTTTAGTCAGTATATAAAATATTTCTTATTGGCATTAAATATTTAATTTTTTATTAACAATTTTTGATAATAATTTCAAACATTTTGCTTAATTCTTACCAATAAGATATCAATAGCACTTCTCTATTTCGATAATTATTAATTACATAGATTCATAAATTACTCTTCTATATTTAGTATTTAGGTTTTAAATTTCAATAGCATTTAATTACCTAATGATCTTGAAAGGATGGTTAATAATATTAGAAGAATTTAATATTAATGAAGTAAATTCTCTTGGAATAACGTCTAATTAATCTTTAATAACATCTATAAATTATCATTAATTCATTATAAAATTCATTACTATTATTATCTCTATTATTCACGAAGTTTTTCAATTTACCTTCTCTAAAATTCAACATCTTATCTTTCTTACATTTTTTATGGTTAATAATATAAAACAATCAAATATCTAAAAATAAGAAATATAAATAAATAATATACCTTCCTGCTACATTAAAACCAGATAAATTATCAAATGCATTTTTAGCATCATAAATATCTTCATAAACAACAAAAGCTGTTCCTTTTTTATCTCCGTGGGTGCCCCTAATATAAATCTATTTCAAAGTAATTTACTTTCTAATTTATCTAATAGCTCCGAATTTTCCAAATATATCATACATTTCCTCTGAAGTAATTTTATATGGTAGATTTCTTACATAAAGTATTCTATTTACTTCAGCTGGTAATCTAATAACTTATCTCGACATAAAAATTAGAGATAAATAAAATAATTTTTTGTTAAAGTTGAAAAAAAGTTTCTTTTTTACATTAATTTGAACTTTTTATTAATTAATTATATGAAAGAAGATTATTTAAGTTGATGTTATAAATTGTATATTCATCTTGTATTCTTAAGTTAGATTAGAATTTAAAAATATATTATAAATTAAAATGAATAAAATGAAATTAAAAAATCCAAAGTCCTTATCTTCACTTGTAAATTTGTATTTAAAAAACATTCATAATCCTTTGGAGCTTAAAGAATTAATTAACTAGTTATTAATTGATGCTACATTTTTGCCTGTGTATGGACTAACTGATTAATAAAAATTAGAACATAGAACCATATTTACTAATATTACTCTTGGGAATAACCAAAATCTAGGGTACTTAATTAGACTAAATTAGCACAATATTAGGAATGACAGTTTTAGGAGTGATAGGATTCTTAGCACTTGGATTTACCTTTTTAGGTGCAATTGGTGGCGGAGCATTAGGAATAATTTTAGGAAGATATTTAGGAAGAAAAATCTCAAAAAAGATTGCTACTAAGGGTATAAATTTAACTGAATTTGATATATTTGTTATTCGAGTAAAATGCTTGCTAAAATGGGTAAATTTCAGTTTTATAATTTAGGGAAAATTGATTATGGCCAAATATACAAACAATATTAACTTATAAAGATTTTGCGTTTAAAGGATTTTAACTGAAATCAAACCTCTATTACATTATAAATATTTTGATGAAAAATTACAAAAAGAATCATAAACATTATTATGTAAAATAAGAGAATAATTGTCAAAAGAGTAATCTATATATGCTTTATGTCTCAGCTATAAGTTGACAAAAGAATATATTGAAATAATTGAATAAAAAATAATTTATTCAAAATTCAGTAATTACGAAGTAAATACTTATTTCATAGTTTAATGTTTAGATTTCATACGTTTTAAACGAAACTGTATCAGATGTTCTAGTGCCTTTTTTAACATTATACTAAGACATAAAAAAGTTTGAAAAAAATGATGTAATCTAAATATTAATCAAAAAAATAAAAAAATTATAAGTAAATAAAATAGTGTTAAAATGTTAATAAACTTATTTTGATCAATAACTTTCAATTGAGTTTATTAAAATGTTTGCTGCTAAACTAAACCAAAAAGTTAAAATAGAAGATTTAGAAAAATTTTTATAAATTTAAAATTATAGACAATAGCAATAAAATAGAGATTAAAATTCTCCATCTAAAAGTCAACAAAGAAGAAAAAGTTAAGGAGATATGGTATCCATGAATGATGATATAGATTAAGAATTTCAAGCTTAAGTTCCATTAACAATGAAAAATTAAGGAAGAGCAAGGGCAAAATCATACGATGATAAAAATGATTAACCAAATAATTCTAAATAATAATCTCAATTAATTATTCAATAGAATTAATAATAATCATAATAATCTGTAATATAAAATCAATAGATAATTTTTGAAAATATTGAAAAAAGAGGTTCATAATGTATACCTGAAAATATGATTTAACAAAGTTAGTTGCAATAAATTTTATGCCTTTAAATGGAACATTCTTAGCAACACTCTTAAATTCCCAGATAATTAGCTTAAGATAATTAAATAAATTCAGATAGAACTTATTAATTATCAGCTGAATTAGAAGAGAAATTTAAATTATTAGTTGATCTTATAGAAGAACCAATTGAAGGATGGGAAATTATATTAAAAAAAGAAAATTTGATAATCTACAAAACTTTCAAACCTGGAAATCCAGCAGTATTTGTTAAAGGTCACAGTGATTTAACAGGAATATCAATTGATGTATTATTAAAGGCAATACATAATGAAAAATATAGACAAAAATGGGATAAAATTTTATTAAGCTTTTAAGTTTTGGAAAGGGAATCGGCTATTGTAGATATCATATATTATTATGTGAAAAGTCCACCATGTGTAGATAACAGGGAATTCTGCTAAAAAAGAATATTGAAATATGATTTTCCTAAACCAGGATAAACATGTCTATTATATTTTAGTGTAGATCATAATAAGGCTCCCAAATTTAAGGGACATATTAGGGCTGAAACATTAATTTCTGGTTATATTTTAGAACCTATACAAGGTGGTAGTAGATTATATTTTTGTTCAAACAATGACGTTAAAGGAGATATTCCAAAAGTAATTTATAATCTATCTATTAAATAGAGTTTAGTTAATTATGTAGCTTCTAGAGCTCCTATAAGTTGGATTAATTCATTAAGAAAAGGATGTGAGGATTATAACAAGATTATGTAACAAATTTAATAATGAACATTTGAGAGTAGAAATTGATTTATATCATTTAACTATACTTTATAAAAACGTATAGATCAATAATAAGATAATGGTACCTCCTATAAAAAACTATTTGGCTGTTATTGAACTTTCTTCTTCCACTATAATATTTGCATTATAATCTTTTCGATTATCATAATTTATCTAGTTATATTAATAATTATCAGTCAATTTTAACTTATCAAAATGCTTTTTAAAAATCTTAGTAAATTGTTCATTTTATAAATTAAATTTCTTGGAGTTTAAGGCTTATCTCTACTTTTCTTACGGACTACTTATAATTCCTCCAGTTGTATTTTCATTTGTATACATAAATGATATAATCGAAATCATCATAGATTCTATTGTTTATGCAGAACTCCAGCTTTCTGGATGAAAATTGGTGAATGATCTTATGATTAATTATCACATTACAAGCATACAGGTTTTCCAACTTCGAATCTGCCTGAGGGAGTAATAAATTTAAGTGTTGGAGGTTTAAGTGGATAATCTGGGGGCATTTATAATATTCCATGATATTATCCTCCTTCAAAAAAATCAGTCAAATTATGAATCACGAAATGCCATTCAAAGATATTTGTTGGATTTGGTTCGCAAATGAATTAATTATTATTCAGCTTTTACAATTTGTCATATTCTCTGAGTAATCTTTAAATTGATAATTGTTGAGCCATAATAAATAATAAATAAATTATGTTTTTTAAATCTATATAGCAAAATTAATATGAATCCAAAAATTAATGATAAATTAATATCAAAGCATTCATTTGTTTTGATAAAAATTAAGCATATGATCTAATAGGAATAGCCAATACTTTTAATGCTATTAAGTATTTCTTAAAAAATTGAACTAAATAAAATTCAAATGAAAAAGAGAAATTGGAAACTTAGAAACTAGCACAATAATCTATAAGGAAAATAAATTCTAAGGAGAACTAGATAGAAATAAATATGTGAAACATATTAGAAATTTAATTTATTATTTAACATTCAATAGATCTCCAATGTTCTTATAATAGATAAATTGAAATTGTGTTAATTTATAACACATATTTAAGAAATGAAAATCTAAATGGAAATTTAGATGGATTAATATTTAGTATGAATTTTTAGTTAAACCATATACATTTTTTAATTCAGAAATTGTCATTAAATTTAATTTTAACTCGTAATAAAAAAATAACTAAATATTAAGATATAGTATGTATGAAATAATGCATATAAATATCTATGAGGAAATTAAATTTTCAATTAGATTATAGCTAAATAATACGTATTGAAATATTTGTAAAACCTAATCCAGAATTGAATTTTCTATTAAATTTAAAAGATCAAAACAAAAGAAACTTAAGGTGAGAGTAAGAAATAAGATAGAACTAATAACTTGAATAAATTATCTGATATAAAAGATAACATTCAGAAATAGTTTAATAGATATAATGAAAATATTTGAATAACTGGTATATTTGGAGGGTGGAAATGAAGTTTATAAAAAAGTAGAGAAGATGATTTTATATTAGAAATTCATTTAATATATATAAATAATTACTTTATTAAGTAAAATAAAAATATGGGTACTTGTGTTTCAAACTAGGATGATGTTAGAAATGCTAATTAAATAGCAATATCATTGTAAATAATAATAAAGGAAATCTTAGAGAAATAAAACATTTCACTTGGAGTAGAGATTCTCATGGCCTGTTCGATTATGAGAATAAAAATGTAATAAAAGGATAATTAAAAACTAATTCATCTAAAAGTAATTATTGCATATAAAAGAAGTGATATTCATAAGATAAAAAGAGGCAATAAGAATTATTTAAACAAAAGATGAACTGTTAGTAATAAAATATTTTAATGAATTATTTTTAGTAGTATAAAAATTAATCGGATGCACAGGAACTAATAAGAATAAATCGTTAGATATCAAAATATTTTATTGAATCTATATATTAATAGTAATTATCAGAGGAAACTGAAGGATTATCAGATTTCAGCCCATGGGTAGTGGTGAAATCATTAAAGTAAAAAAATGATTAATCAGTTAATTTATTCTTTTAAATTTGATAGGGTTATTAATTGAAATAAAATGATTACATAAAGTTAGGTAGAGTTCGATTTAGAATCAGAGAAATCAATTGTTAGAATAGTAATACTAACATTCAAGAAATACCTATTGAACCAGAATTATAAAAATTCATCTCTGATAAAAGCTTAAACATATTGAATATTCATACATCAGAAGATGAATAGATACAAGGAGAAGAACCATAATGTAGAATATGTTATAACGATTCTCAAACTGATTTAAATAATCCTTTGATAGATTGTTGTAAATGTTAAGGATCAGTTAAATTTATTCATTTAGCATGTTTATAGACATGGTTGCTTAATAAATTATAACCGAAAACAACAAAATTTTCAGTTTCCTTTTAATGGAAATAATTTGAATGTGAAGTATGCAAGTCTCCTATTCCTAGTAATAAATAAATATATTTGAATAGATAGAATTAAATATTAAGATAGAATTTATGAAACAATTGTTATTCCTAAACCAGAACCTCCTTATTTAACTTTAGAGATTTTGAGTAGAGATAGGAATTAAAGTAAAGGAACTCACATAATTAGTTTTTCATAAAAACAATTTATAAAATTAGGAAGAGGTCATGATTCTGATGTTCGAATCACTGATATATCAGTCTCTAGACTTCATGCAATAATAAAATATTCTAATTGTATCTAATTGATTTTTATGAGAGTAGCATAATTTATTATTGAAGATCGATAATCCAAGTTTGGGACATTAGTATTAATGAAAAATCCAACCTTAGTATCAGTTGATTTAAATAAAACTCTAGCTATATAAATAGGTAGAAGCGTTCTCAATTTTTAAGTTTAAAAAGATTGGAATGTTTAAACTTGTTGTATGTATGAATCATAATTTGTATGTCTTAATTAGGGGTTCTGTATCAGATGAATAATTGTAGTAATAAGATGATAATAATAACATAATTGGAAGTGGTATAGGTGATGATGATTAAGTTTAATTTGATTAAGCATTAATTAATAATGCAGAATTTGATTGAAAAGCAATATTCTTATTTTATTTTTATGCAATATTAATAAAACATTTAACTCATCTTCTTTGTTAAGGTTATTTTTAAGGATATGATTTTCCACGTGATTTTGAATTTTGAGCTTTTCTTTATTATCTTTATTCATTTTGCTTTTATTATTTTTACTATTATTGCTACTCATCTATTGTCAAAAAAAATTATACATATCTCAGCTTCCTCTTAAGCCTTTTTTTCAGCATCAGGATTCTTAAATATCAATATTACTATTCATACCAATGTAAAATACTTAATCGAATTTCCTTTAATCAATAATTCTTTAATTCCATGAAATTATTTTCCATCCTAATTAAATAAAATAATTTAAATATTTACTTTTGATGCATGTGTAACATTTGTCAACTTTACATTCATATATTTATCTAATTAATCTAAATTACCATCATATGTATCTCCAGCTTTAACTTCAATTAACTATTCTAATCATTCTTTAATATATACCACTTTTGATCCTTTGGCTGTTAGTAATAAACTTAATGGGAACTAAAATAATGTTGAAAAGTTTTTACAATATTAATCATTAAATAAATTGTAATAAATATATATTAAATAATACTATATATTAAGTCACATATCTGTTTCACATTCTTTATCTAATTTATAAAGCCTAAACTTTTCATTCGAGTTATAATGTTTTATTAATTCAGATTCTTTTTATAATACATTTTATCCTTCAATTAATAAATTGTAAAGGTCTTCCCCTGTTGATTAAATTGTTTTATGGAGAGGCAATTTAAAAATATTTATTTAACTTAAACTACTATTTCTTCTAAATCCACTTTTGGAAACAGAATTGGAAAATTATTGATTTCTAATTATTTCGATTGGTTTTTAAGAAGAGTCGACATAATAAGTATTTTAATTAAAAGGATCTTAATATGCGTTTCTCTTTTATCCTCTATCTTCTTAAGATAATTATCTAATATGTCCTTAATTATCCCTTAATGTCATGTACCATTCTTAGGCTCTTGCAGTTCCTTCTAATTATTTTAAGGCTTCATTATGTTCAATTTATTCAACTTTTTCTCGAAATACTATATATAATTCAATCTTAATACAAGTTGACTTTCTTATAACGGAATCATAATCATATTTTCTTGATTTTCTTGCAGCTTCTTCAACTTGTTATTCCCATATTTGTTATTACACTTGAAATTTTGTTAATGCTCTTTATTATCTAAGTTGATTATTTTTATCATTCAGCTTTCTTAAATCATCTTCTATTTCATAATTCATTTTTATTCTATCCTATCATATTTATTTATCATACTTCTGTTTTTTTAACAAAATCTAATAAAAACTATTGAGAAACTATTTGATAATCTTTTTGTTTTTTTAATTTCTATTCCTGACTTTATTCAGAACTGATGAATAGAGATTTCTGAGAGGAATGTCTAAGAGTTATTCTCTTAGCAAACATTTTATTAGTATTTGATGAGCTGTACTAGGAATTTTAATGCTTTTGAATAGCTTCATTTTATTCTCTTTATTTCAAAAATTATTCGAGCTTGCCAACAACTTATCTTTGTTGTAAATTTTATTACTAACCGACTGAGAATTAAATAAATATATTAAAATACCCTGAAGAAATCTAAGTTACTCTCCTTAATATTAATATAAAAATTACCATTGAAAATATTTTGTACTTATTCTCTTTCTTTAGGTGGAGAAGAATTTTCAAATTTCTTTAGAATAAAAAATTTCTTTTTTTTCTCTAGAGATATCTCTGACATGAAAATCAAAATTATTTTTTGAAAAATATAATTATTTATTTCAAAATAAAAATTGATCTAAATCAAAAGAAATTGAAAAAATACTCAAAATTTGAAAGATTTATTCATATATATAAGTAATGATTGATGTTTTATTTTATTGCATAATTAAAAAATGTTCATAAAATTTTATTTCTAATGTCTTCAAGTTTTTTAATAATGTCAGCTGGAGTTCTATCAAATTCTTCTGCAACAGTCCTTTATTTATTATACTACATATTTCCAAATTATTCACATAAATCTCCATCAATAATAGACTAAGATATATAAAAAAGAAATAAATACTTTACAAGGTCCATAAGCAGATCTAAATTACATATGATCTCTTCCAGATAAAGGTTAATGTTCAACTCTTAGATACATTTCAAGATGAAGGAAGAAATCAATATCTTCTTTATTATCAAATGGATAAAGTGCAGCAATAGATCCCATTGATGTACCATAAACAATAACTTCAGAGCTTGTAGACACTAACGCTATCTTTTAAAGACTAGTAATGACTTCCCCTACATAAAAATTACAAATTTAATCCATTTTGAACGGAGCTCCATTCATACAACCTTGATCCATCTTCATTTTGTATTCATAAGGATGCTCCTCTTATTCCTCATCAATATCTAATGGTACTCTACTAACAAAAATATTTTCAAATTTATCTCCTGCAATAACAGTGTGATAATCTATAACTGTACTAGCAGTGACATATCTTGGTAAGATATCGTCAGCCAATTCCATAAATGTCTGATCCCTTATATTATATCTAAGAAGATGAATAGAATCAGCCACTTCAGCTACATAGATTCTATCTTCTTTAACCATAATTGAAGTAATAAAGGAATTTAGATTTTTAATTTCTGCTTTCTTCAAAATTCTTTAATTACCCATTTCATAAACTCTTAGATTACATCCAGCTCCAACAAGTAACCTTCCTCTCCAAGCTGCTAATGCATATGGGATTTCATCTATTGGTGTTGAATGTTTTAATTTTAGAGTCTTATTATCATAAATAAATGTATGTATAAATCCTTGACTAAATTTTCTAGATGGTTCATTCACCAAATCTTTGACTGTTCCTACACAAACGTATTATTCTGGATATCCAGCAAATTAGATATAACATATTGAACATGCGTGTTAATTCTCATAAAATTAATGGATATTAACTGTTTCTAACTTAGTAGCATCTACTATTCTAATTAATGATGCCCATTTATATTGTTCTGCTTGAATTTAATTCCATTATTCAGGTAAATCTTAACTCTAGTACAATTCTTCAACCTTTTATTAAAGATTATTATATGAACGATTGTCTGATTCAATAATGAAGATTGCTTTGCTAGGTTCATGAAATATCATTTTTCTAGGTGAATATGTCAAATCTAATGACTACTAATTAAATATTTCACCAAATCTCTCTGGCATGATTATTCGTAAAGTACTTTAATTAGTACCAACAATACCTTAAAATTCTTTAGCAAGAAATGCTGAAGCATAATCCAAATAATCATAAGATAATGGTTACATGAATATACGACCACTATTATTATAACACAACCATGATCTAGATGATAATGCTAACATAGCCTATTACTAATTAGCAGTAATTCTTAAACATTTAACTGGTTTTGTTCCTAAATATCTTGTTCTTGTATCAGATAATCCTCCTGACAATTGATCAACTGAAGTTCTCATTAAAAGACCATTATTTAACCCTATAAATAAAAATAACTATTTTGTAAAACTTTATTAACCTTCCTATTCTGATGCCATTTCCATCATACATAAGCTTTCAGCCTCACTTGGCAAAGCTTACATAGCTCCTCTTTCAAAACATGATTCAGGTTCTAAACTTAACAATCTTATCGTTTAATCGCTCAATGCCACACATAAAAACTTACATCTTTATCTTCCTTCCTCAATAGGACCTAACTCTAATGCTTTTATTTCATTATCCATTTAATCTTTTGTAATTTCTATTAAATTTCCAGAAAAACTTGTAGTATCCAATTCAAAATAATAAACATCGCCCCCTGCTAAAGCAAATGCCACTTATTTTTCATTCGAAACTCCTTTAATAACCTTACCTTCAACTATATAATCAGTAGGTGGTTTATTCTTTCTAATGTGTCTGTATCCATTTGTTAATATTTGAATTTGAGAATCATCAATCAAAGTTCCTACATGGATAGTTTGTTTAGTTCCTTCTAATCCTGTATCATGAACTTGCTCTACTTTTTCTCCTATTTTTAACACAAGAGTTTTATTAATGTAAGAAATCACTATGTATTTATGAACTGGATCTTCATATCTCTCCTTTAAGGTCCATATTCCTAATGGTTTTGCTTATAAATTAGTATTAGCCAATTGTGTTATTTCTAAACCATGTCTTAATACTCTTAAAGTTGATCTGTTTCCCGCTGCACAACAAATATATATTTATGGATTGCCTTCCTTAGCTAAATCAGCCACTTTTAGATCACTTATACAGCTAAAATTATTCAACTCTTATAATAGTGATAAATGTTTTAGCTTTTAAGGCTTAAAGAAGATTTATTCCTCCAAAGCCATACTAGAATCAGTACAAATAATATTATTAGTATTTGATTCTTCTCTTTAATATTTATAGAAACAATGATTTCCCTTTTCACATGCTGCAAACAAATGCTTACTTCTCATCAAACATAAACTATTTGCCACAGGAATAGTATCAAAATAGATCATTCTTATTGAATGAACTTCATCTTTTGTAAATTATAATGATAATTCAAATAGATCGCCGTATTCTGATTATAATAAATATAAAAAGGAGGACTATGATAATTTTTATTAAAATTACTTTCTATTTATAAAATCCATATGAACTTATCATAGCTCCTCTATCAGTAGGCATCCCTTAATTTTTAGGATATGGAACTTTCATTTCTTAATTCTTTGGCCCTCGATAATGCAAGAAATCTTCACATAAAACTATTACACCTCCTGGCCCATCTGGTGCATTAGGAACCATTAGTAAAGAATGAGATGAAATATGAATTGGATCCGATCTTTATCTTCTTACTGTATTCAATCCAAAATCCATTTCATATATTGTTAAGAACTTTGTTTAAATACCTGTGCAAACTGCACTGTCTTTGTCCTACCAATCCCCATAATCTGATTCTATAGCTGCAAATTAAGCATTATCATAACCAGCATCTAACCCTATAATATCAAACACAATAGTATGAGATTTTGGCGCCTCTAAAGGGGAGGAAATTGTTATTTTTTCATTTTCTCTTGTTAATATATATACAAATTTATGTTTTTCTACTGCACTTATCATAAATGCTCTTCCTTTAGGATCACATGCTAGATATTAACCAGGTACAATCCTTCTACAGCCTGTTTTACCATAAGTTTCTTAATGCACTTTTACAAACATATTTTTTTATCCATCAAAACCTAATACTACTACTCGACCTGAATCGCTACCAATAACTAAATTATCTCTATTGTTCTAAAATTTTATTAAAATATTTTACTCCAGGAAATCTGAATGAATGAATAGAACGTATAATACCAAATACTTCTTATGATGCTATAGTCTCTAATTTTCCACTAAACATTAAAATACAATATTTTACTTGCTTTCATTTATTTTCAGAAGCTCAATGTGCTTCACTTTTGACACTACAATCTCTTAAGCTTTTGGTCCTGAGAAATTTCCATATATTGCCTTTTGTATTCCTGTGCTTTTTTGTAAAGTTAGACTGTATAGTTGCATATCCAATATTTAAATAAAAACAAAAAAGAATATATTAAATATAAATCAATAATTAATTTGTAAATTAGGAGTTCTTTTGTGATTGTTTTTATACACTATGTAAACTTCAACATTTTCATCATTATAAATTCTATTCTCTGTTAATTTTTAAATCTAATCCTCTAATTTATTTATTTTCATTTCCATATCATTTTATTTCTCTAAATTATTTTGATTTGATATTAATTCTAGATTAAAAAATCTTTTACCTAAACATTATTCAATTTGCATATTAATATTAATTAATTTCTCAAAAGGACCTGCTTCTTCTTCTCTATTTGATTTTGAGATCCCCTATTTATCAATAATTTTTTTTTCATTCTTTGTTATATCACTTTATTATTTTGTTATTTTTAGTGTATTTATTTCTTTAAGAGTATTCTCATCTATTTACTATAACACATTTCCTGTAGATGCTTTAGTATTTCTTCTTTTTTTTGATTTTAATTTAGACATCAATCTATCTAAATTAAATTCCTCATCCAACAACTTATCAATAATTGATTAACATTTTTTCATTAACACTTCAATATTTGATTTTGGCTATTTTAATTAGGTTCTAATTTCTTATATAAATTATTCTGCATCAATGATCTCAATATCACAGTGAATTTATTAAGATATTGTTTAAAACATTTCCTAATTCTTTTTAAATTAATTATGTATTGTTTCTATTAATGAATCTATCTATTATATTGATATTTACTAATGTCGATTAATTGTTTTTAATGTGAATACATTATTCAATCTTTTGTTTTAACGATATTTAATTTAAATAAAACTATATTAGAATATAATAATTTAAATCAAATGACTATGATCTATTCTTAAAAATACTATAGATTATGGAAAAATAGATTTATTCAATGAATTGAATAAATTCTGTCAAAAAGAAAAATTTAAGTTAAACATTTTGAAATTCATAAATGTTATAATAGCATTTTAGTAAGATGTAAATTTCTAAACTTATGGGATTGAAATAATCACGGTTTGCATATCCTGCATTTTCTTGATGAAATGAAATAGTTATAGCTATTTCTATTAAATAATAGTTATTAATTATTTATAAATTTATACAATTATAAATTAATAGAAAATGAATTTTCATCAAAATTCTAAAATACATATTGGAGCAAATACGTATACTCTATTAAATTAAATTGGATAAGGAGCTTATGGAGTAGTATATTAAGGTGAAGATTAGAATAAATAAAAAGTTGCTATAAAAATACAAAACCATATCAATAACTCTGAATTAGAAATATTAAAAGAAATGAAAAAAAAAAAGTTCAAAAATTTAATAAACACTCTTGACTTGGAAACTATAAATAATTAAATTTATATTGTTATGGAATATTGCTCAGATAATTTATTTGATCACATTGTTAAAAATGGTAACATAAACCCAAATAAAGTAAGGTTTATGATGAAAGAAATAGGAAATGGAATAAAAGAAGTTCACGATTTAAAATATGCTCATAGAGATATTAAACCTGAAAATATATTAATATAAGAATTAACTGATGAATTTGGGAATAAATAAGATACATATAAAATTTGTGATTTTGGGACAATAAAATAATAGGACGTAATGAAAACATAATGTGTAGGCACTGCTTATTACATTGCTCCAGAGTAAATAAATAGTCATGGGAATAACTACTCATTGAAAGTAGATATTTGGGCCTTTGGAGTATTAATTTACGAATTATTAACTGGATCACCAATGTTTAACGGTATTTTTTATAAATTAGTTTAGGGAGAAGCCAAGAAGAAGTATGGAATAGAATTAGGAATATAAAACAGAAAGAAATTGATAATATTATTCAAAACTAATTGAAAATAGAACAAAAGCATCGTACTCTTCTTTTAAATATGCTACAAATTGATATAAATAAGAGATATAGTATTGATTAAGTTGTAGGGGAATTAAGAGGAAATTCTCAAATAGTTCCTAAAAACTTGAATTTTAATAACTAAAGAAATGGCTCATAATTATAATCATAAATATAGAAACAGCCAATTGCAAAGCAAGGATCAACTTTTCAATCAAACCAACAACAATTAAATTAATAATAAACCAAAAATGTAAATGAAAAAAAAGAGCTTGCTAAATTACCGGCTCCAAATAGTTTTGGAGTTAGTAATCATTAAAATTTAAATTATTATAATAATCCTAATTTACCTAAACCAGAGGAATTAAATCAAAATAATATTTAATAATAGTAGAGAGGAAGAGTACTTGATAATTCACAAAAATATTAATAACCAAGTCAAGATCTATCAATTAAAATAAAATAACCTGACTATAAATAATAAAGTGGTAGCTAATTCAATTAAATTTAACATTCATAATATCCTGAGAAACTTGATTAAGAAAGATCCTAATAACCTAAGGATTTTTCTTCCCAAATTATAATTCAAAATTAAAATGTTAAAATTATGGGTTCTAATTTAAATCCAAATACTAGTTAAAATGCAAAAATTCTTATTTAAAATAAATCACCTGATAAAAATATTAATTAAAGTACAAACATTCTTATTTAAAATAAATCGCCTGATAAAAATATTAATTAAAGTATAAACATTCTTATTTAAAATAAATCGCCTGATAAAAATATTAATTAAAGTATAAACATTAGTTTATTCAAATCACCTGATAAAAATAGTAATTAAAATGCAAATGTTATTCAGGTTAACCGATTAGATAATAATTATAATTAAATTACTTATTTTCCTGGATCTAATAAATAATTAGAGCAAAAAAATATCAATCCCCAATAATAATAAGTGCAATCAAATTATGTTAATAATAAGGAGTCTAACTATTAAAATCCTTAATCGCATTAAATGTAACCTAGAGGAACAACTCCATAAGCCCCTAAGTATCAAGGATAGTTACCTTAAAATTCAGTTTAGTAAAATTAAACTTAAATATAATAAAATTCTTAAATGATATATCATTAAAAGAACGAATAAATAACATAACCATAGCAATAATAATCATAAAGATAAGAAATTTAATCAAAGACCTAAAATATGAGTTAAAATTCTCAAAATAAATAAATAAATCTTAGTCATAATACGACTTCTCAAGTTTAGAGAATTACTTAAGTCCAGTAACCAAAGTGATAGATTAGGTGACAATAAATTATCAAAAATATAAAATTGACATATATATATACATATACATATTATGATCGATTATAAATAATTAAATAAAGTTAATAATTTATTTAGTTATTTAATTTAATAGAAATGTAAAATGATTGGAAGGTGCAAGTGTTATATGAAGATAAAATAATAAAGTATGAGAATATTGAATACCATATTGGATAATAGTTAGGGGCTGGAGCTAGCGCTAAAGTTTTTAGATCATAAAAATTTATTAATTAACAAAAGCAAAACTAAGATGTTGCACTTAGAATCTAAAATAGATATTATAAATAAAACTATGAATAGTGGAATTAACTCAAAGACTTTAAATGGAGAAACACAACATATCCAATAGAAAATATACCAGGTAGCTTTTTATTTACAGAATTTGAACTCTTTGAGGGCAACCTAACAATGCTTGATAGTTAATAAATTAAAGAGAATATATTTTTAATCGCAGACACTATAGCTTAAGCTTTATTAGAAATTCATAATTCATAATATATTCATTTTGATGTAAAACCAGATAATATAGTGTTCAAAAAGATTGAGTAATAATATAAATTTGCTTTGTGTGATTTCTCTTCAATCTAACCAATCCATAAAGCAATTGAAGGAGGGTTATATATTGAGGCTACACCTCAATTTGCAGCTCCAGAAATTGAAATTTAAGGATAATCAAAAGATGCTGATTAATCAAGCGATATTTGGTCATTAGGTATGACATTATATTGTCTCTATTCAAAAAATTATATGTTTAACTAAGGTAATTATAATATTATTTTAGAAAATCTTAACTCGAATAAAGATTAGTATTATATAGACAATTTAGTAGATGAATATATTGATAATGAAAGACTAAAATAATTAATACTGAGATCACTTAGAGTTGACAAGAAAGAAAGAATTACAGCTAAAGAAATGATTGAAATCATAAAAAATCCTACTCAATTAATCTAAGCATAACCATAAAAGTAGCGTTCGCAAAATATGAGCTCAACTCTTTATAATACTGGTAATTTAAAATAGGAGAAGGTCAAGCAACCAAATTTATTAACTGTTCCAACATTAGAGGGTATTACTATGCAAATTCTATAAATCTTATAAAGTGATAATTAATAGAAAGAGCAGGATCAAATTGTAAAAAAAAAATTAAAAAAATCGTGTTTATTAGAAATGCCTTTATAACTAATTTGATCATTTATTTCATATATTTAATTATATTTCAAATTTTTTCAATTATTTTTCAAACCCATCATTAGGCCAAACAATAGTCCTTTTTGTTTTCACAAATTAATAGGCCTCTTTAAATGACATTTTTTTAGATTTCATAACATAAGCAATAACTATTGTTGCTGATCTTGAAACTCCAGCCATACAGTGAACTAAAACATTTCCCTATTGTAAATTTGTATCTATAAAAGCAATACATTATTCAAAAAATTGAGCTTGATTAGTACTTTTAATATTTACTTAAGTCTTGATTTTCAATATCTTCTACATCCAATTTTAGATGTTTAATATTTGGATTATCATAAACTACTTTAGATTCTTTAGCCAAAGTCAAAACAGCATTAATTTTTTTTGGTGCTAAATTGTAAGGTTGTGCTGACCTGATATTGCCTAAAAAGAGATATCCTTTATCTAAGTCTTCACCTTCAGGTTCTATTATTCTAGTGCTATCTTTATAAAAAGGCTCTAAAATATCCATTAATAATAATAATATTGTTTTTATTAATAAGCATATTAGGTTTTAATATATAGAAAGGATAACATGAAAATCAATTAATGAAATTCTAATATATTCTAAAAATTTAAAATAATTATTTAGTAGAAAAAATGAATTTATAAAAGAGATAAAATAGTGTTATTATTAGATTTTTGAGTAGGAAAGACTAGCCTTTTTTTTAAGTTTCATGAGAAATGAGTTTTAAGAATAAGGAATCATTTACTTCAGGAGCAGAGTTTTATAATAAAGCAATACTAAAGATGTAAAATCATTTAAATTTTAACTATGGAATAAAGTAGACTAAGAGATATATAAATCAAAATTACCTTTATATTATTGGGGTATAATAAAGAAGATTTTTTAGATGCAAAAGTTGTTCATTCGGTATTGCATAGTACATTATTGTTTTCTTTTTAACAATAATGAAGACAATGATTTAGTTAATTCATTTTCTGGAAGTAAATTCAAATTTATATTTACATTAATTGTGCTTTGCAGGTAAGAGAGTAAGAATAATTTAAGAATTTAGCAGAATTCATATATTTTTAAAAAGTAATAATAATTAATCAATTATTTAGCAACTAATGATGATTTTAGATATTTAATTTGATGAATTGAAAGGTTGATTTAAATAATAATATGAATGAGGAAAAATAATATTATAATACAAATGTAATTTTGTAGTAAAAATGTTACAGACTGAATTGGTTTCGAAGAACAAATAATGTCGATTGAGAAAAAGAAATGAAAAACTGTAGTAAGAGATTGTAGTAGGAAACAAAAATGGTTTATCATAGAATTTAATAGATAATATGATAAAAATAATTGATTAGAAATTAAATCGAGATATTAAAAAAAAAAAAGTTTAAAAAGAATATAGGAGTGCTTTATAAAATAAAGGAATAATAGGAAAAAATTATATAAATAACAAAACGAATTATAGAAGATGTAATTTAAAGAGAAACAATAAAAATCAAATTTTGAAAAAGTTGATATGGCTTTAAAGTATAGAAATTAATAACTTAACAGTAAATAAAATAATAATGGTATTTTTTTTAGATTATAAATTGTATTATGATTTATAATATAATTAGATATTAATTAGTATTATAAAACAACATTTTTTTGTTTAAAAATGAAAAAGATAAAAAAAATAGGAAGCTGTTATGTAAAAGATCGTATATTGTTATATACTTCATTATCCCAAATTAGTGTCACCAGCAGCAACTCTTTAAGCAATGTATTCTTTCAAATCTCTCATGTTGGTGTTCAAGTGACCGATCAAGTCAGAAACAGTTTATCTGTCTCCATCTCTGGCGGATCTTCTTTATTAATATTCATAAGCAGCTTATTAGCATTCAGCTCTTCTGTCATCTCTTTATTAGGTCTTGGCAACATGTCTGGCGGTGTTGTCATCTTATGAGCTGTGGGTGGCAGCGAGTTAATCAGCCAATGATTAGATTTCAGCTTCTAAGTTAGCAATAGCTGAGTTAAGTTTGTTCATATCTCTGTTTAAGAGTGTGCTGTAAGCATCGAAGGCTTATCTTCTTGAATCTTCAGTCTTTCTTGCTAAATCGAAAGCTTATTATAATTAGTTTTATAAGTCATCGATCAATTGGATGATTCTTCCTGTTAATTCTTAGTTAGCATATTATTAAGCTTTGACAGCCAATTAAGCCATAAGTTTGATGGCTTTTCCGAAAGTTCTGATGTGTTTCATTTATCCAGCTTTGTGGGCAGCAGCATTCAAGTGTGATGCAACTTAAGCAAAGACTTATGGTGTATAGTGGACAGCTTCGCTAGCTCCCTTTTATAAGAAAGCTGGGGCTTATAAGTTATCTGTGAAGAGTCTTCTTGCTTCAGCGAGGACGCTTGAAACGAAGGTGAATTCTTCTCTTTAAGCTTCAAAATCGGTATTTTCTTCTAATCTCTTGGCTGTGGCTTCATCGATAACTTATTAAAGGAGGGACTTTTCAGCTAATTTGGCAACTCTTTATCCGACCTTTTAGTCATGGACTGGTTGGAGTTCGTCAAGTCTGGCTTATAATTCTGTGTCCTTTTATTCGAGGTTGGCGAGTTCTTAGTTAAGTCCAGCAAGGTCGGCATCACAGACAGCTTAGAAGGCTTTGTTTTCAGCATCGTCTTCTCTTTAATCGTTTTAATATCTCTCTTCCAAATCATAAAGGGTTTAGAAGATTCTTTCAAGTGGTTCACCTGTTTGCATTTAGATGGCAATTGTGTTTAACAATGTCTTTCCAAGCTTGCTCTTTTCGAGTTTTTCGAAAGCGGCTAAATTTGCAGCGAATGCTGTTGCAATCAAAACCAAAATGACAATAGATTTCATTTTAATAATGTTTATTTTTCTCCAATCCTCATAACTTTTATAGCAAATAATTAATTAAAAACGGATTATTTTCACTTTATACTAATTAAGTTAGATATTTTATGAATCTAATTATATCACTATAATCATAATATTTCACTATCATTCTTATCCAATAAACAATTAAAGCATTGTTAAATAAATCGTTGGTATTAAGAACCTTATTTTACAAATGTAAAATGAATCTGTTTCGACTTTTTCATTTTTGAGCAACATTTTCATAATTTGATCATAGATTACTCTACAAATCATCTCTAATATTATCATATATTAGATTTTAATAAAATGCTGAAAAATTTAGACAATCTGATTGTAATTTTATTTTATAGAATCTAACATCATTATTTTTTAATTCGACGATTTAGTATTAAATAACATGCTGTAATATATTTATCAAAATATTCAATCATGTTAAAGAGAAGAAACATATAATTTATATATTTCCTTTTAAAAAATTCTCAAATATATTTAAGAAATAATTTAATACATTAAATTAATGATATTAATTGGATAATAAAATTTTATGATGCTGTTATCTAATTAAGATCAACCATCAATCTTTTAATTTACTTCTTATAATAATTTTTATTAAGTTGTAGTAAACAATTAAAATAGAGAAACTAATCTTTGATAAGATAATATATTTTAATTTAATAATATATAAGAATTGTAATATTCTGATATAGATTTATAGTTGGCATATAAATAATTAATTGCAGATAAGATTGATATAACCGTTCTAAAATTAAATATTTTTGCCTCTTAAGAATATTTATAATTATTTAAAAAAGTTACTTGAAAATGTTAATTAATTAACTAATCTCTAAATACTTTATAATTTTGCTGAGAGATAGAAGAGTGTGAAAATAAATTTGATCTTTAACTCTCTACTTTTTTTCCTTTAAAGAAAATGCTTAATCGAATTAGTTTTAATATGATTATATAGAATAATTTTGAGTATTGTAATTTAACAAATTGTAATTGATTTTTATTGAAATTTTCAGAGATTTATGTTCAGGAACTGTTATCGTTAATGTAACTAGATTGCTGACATTAATGATGTTTAGAAATATTATATAGTGTATAAAATTTACACAAATAGATTATCATTATTACTCAATCATCATATTCAAAACTATTTTTTCTTGGCTCATTATTTTCATTTTCTAAGGCTAAGAATTAATTTGTATCTATCATATTTAACTCGTCTGCCTATTTTTTATGTTCTTTTATTATTCTTCTTATTACTCCCATTTTACAATTAATAAATTAATTAATATCAACTACTCTTTAGAGAAAATTACTTACTTATTTTCTCTGCTTTTTTGAGACAATAGTAATAATCTTCTAGAGTTTTCCTTGAAACTCCTACAATTTCTGCTGCTTAATCGAGAGTGTACTTCACCATCTTGCCATCTTAAAAATGTCTTTACTCGAAAATCGATCTATTATTTTAATTATACTATTACCTCCATTAATCAACCAAGGATTTGGCTTCATATACGTATCTCTCTTTTATTCTCTTTTATAATTAGTGTTATTATTGATTTTCAATATTCATTTTTAGATAATTAATATAATAAATGATAAAAGAAAATGATAAATATGAGGATGATTGCAGATGCTCTCTTTAAAACTAAACATTTTCAACGGAATATGAAAAAATTATCATAGAGTTATAGAATTAGATTGAAACATTGAATGACAAGTTGTTAGAAAATAGTTTTGCTAATTTGGAGCTAAAATAAGAAATTAAAAAACTCTAAATGTTAGAATAAGAAAAAGAAGGAAAGATAAAATAATTAAATGCTAAAATGTACATTTCTTGTACTATATAGAGAATTAATAAATAAAGCATAAAAAGATAAAAGAAATAGACATTTGAAAGAAATATATAGCATTAAAAAGTCAACATATCAAATACTTTAAAAATATGTTAGCAATCAAATATACGATGAGAATGATGAAAATTTTTATGATTATGAGTCAAATATTGAGAATATAATTGAGGAGATTATTATATCTTAAAAATCGTAAATTAATTAAATACACAAACCAATCGAGCAAATATTATAACAACATAATATTAAGATTTAAATTAACGAAGATCACACATTGGAATAATATTTAAAGAATGTAATAATCTAAATTAAAAATAAATTTGAAAATGCTTCAGAGTAAAAAATTTATTGTAATTTAGTATTAATAAATCTAGCTAAAATTATTCAAGTATGTATGAAGAACTGAAAAACTTACGATTAATATTAAATGTTTTTATTAATGATTCTGTTGTAATGATAAACAATTTAATAAATTAAAAGCGTTCATTTTGTAAAGTACAAAAATCAATAAGTATATTTTATAGAATATTGAGGATAATAAAAATTATTTTACAGAAATATAAATCACTTTGAATAGTATCACAAAAAACTAAGATCAATTTGAAATAAATTTGTAATAGTTATCTTAAGTGTTTAAAAAAATTATGTAATTGATTGTTTGAATGATGAATTTTTTATATTTATAATTATGAACGAAAGAGATATCCTTATTGATGTAAATTTTAATTTTTTTTTAAGGAAAATCCTTCATCTCATAAATACTTAATTCAGAAAATTGCTAAGAATACTGAATAAACAATTAAAAAAGCAATGATAAGTGCAAATGCAGTGGTAGATGGAGGTGTTAAGAAACCTTCCCTTCCTGATGAAATTCTTTCAATATAAGAAAATCAAATGAGATTTTTAATTATGCTAGCAACTCTTCAATTTTTTACTTTGTTAGTAATAGGAATATTTTTGGTCATAGAATTATTTACTATTTACGAAGAAATGTCAATTATAGTTTTATTGGTGTTATTAGTGATTTATATAATAACCTTGGTTGTCGGATAGTTTGAATAGGATATAACATAAAATTATCCTAAAAATATTATATTGTTTGTATAAAAATTGATAAAAATTATTATTTTAGATCATCAATTCATTATCGAGAATATTTTGGATTGCTTATTTAGTAGTTTTAATTGACTTCATAAGATTTGAATTAATTTAATTATTAATATTCGTTAATTTACTTTTGATGATAATTTTTTTTCATATTGATAGGAAATCGAATGCCAAAAACTGTTTTTTAATTAAAAATTAATTATTAAGGTATATTTTTAAAATAATTTTAGGATATGTATCATAATTATATTAGAATTTGGTGGAGTTTATTCTGCATTATTATTTGATGATTTTGAAAATGCTATAATCTGGTAAACTTCTTAAATAATTAGGTTTTTAATAATAATTCTTATATATATTTGGATGCTTTTAGAAATTTAATTAATTGAATTTAGAAAATAATTATATAAAAATGATAATATTTGGTATTTTGCAGCAATCCTATTTGATGGAGATCTTATTTTCCCTTGTTTCTTTATAAATAAACATATACTCAATGAGGATTTTAATAGTGTTTTAATATGATTTATTTTACAAACTCATTATTATTATTGTGATTATAATTTTCAAGTTATCATCTATTGCTCAAAGCAAATACAATTTGAAATAAAAATTATTAATTTATTAATAAATTAATTTATGGGAGAAATAAGAGAATAATTAAATAATTTATCCCAAAGAGAAATTGCTGAAAGATTACAATTTCTTACAGATCATTAAAGATCAGAATTTAAAAAAATGATGGGTAAAGTGCTATTCTTTTAATTCCAATAAGATGAATTCGATAAAAAACAATGGAACAAACTTTAATATTAAATCTTATTGTCAATACCTCTTGTTCTTAGCGCAAGAATAGTTAGCGAATATCTCAATGCCAATGTTGAATTTTCAAAGCTCAAACCAACTTTATGGATTAAATTCTTAAGAGCTATGGCTTATAAAAAAGGTATTGGATTAGGAACAGCACTTTTAGTCATTCCAATTCATAAAACTATTGAATATAGTCGTAAATTAGGTTATAAGCATTACATTCTATCTTAAATTAAAGAAGAATGATAATATATTATTATTATTTATGTTTTCAAATTATTATCAATCCTCAATATTTTAAACCTTCAATTCTAAAATCCCATTAATTTTCATCGTAACTATTAAAGTTAATGGGATTTTATTTTAATATCACAGATTATCAATATCTTATTGAAGAATACATACTTAAAGATAAAAAATAAGATTTAATCAATTATAATAAGCCTATTATTCCTAATATTATTATTAAAACTAAATTAAATGTTATTGTGAATTAAGAACAATTTAATTTAAATGTCTATATTAATATCATTTTAATTATGGTTCTTCTTTAAAACAATATAATTTGTAAAATTTAGAAATTAGATTAGGATTTAAATTGCATTATCATACTATTAACAAATAAAAGAACATAATTGATTATACTTTTTTTAATAAAGTTGTCAAGTAGTTAAGACTTATTATTGAATACTACACGAGAGCAATAATTAAATAATTATGAATTTAAGTATTTGATGTGAAAGTTTAAATTCAAAGATTAAAATTAAATTTCAGCCTAAAAAATTGTATCTAAATCTCACATATAACAAAAATTTATTAGATAGGAAAGAATTGTATAGATAAGTATGTATAAATAAAAAGAAATTTGAGATGATAATATAAATTAAATATTGAATAAAAAAATTCAAAATATGTAAAAAATTTAAAACATCCTAATTGCTTAAACTAAAGTGAGAGTTTATTTTATGAAAATATAAGTTCATGTTGATAGTATAAAGATTAGTTGATACAAAATCAAGAATTATAAAAAAGATGTTTTAATAGATTTAGTAAAATTCTATATTGGAGAAATGGAAATATCTTTTATAATGAAAAATAAAAATATTACAAATAGAAAAGATTAAGAAAATTTTAAGAAAGGATTGTTTATTTAATAATAAATATTAACTTTATAAGAAAGAAATACTATGTGGGTCTAAAGTATATTTATTAATTTTTATATATTAAATATATGAGTTATCCTAATATATAAGAATTTCTAGAGGATTTCGATAAAGAAAATGAATTATTAGGGAAAGGAACATATGGGGTTGTGTATAAAATGAAAACGAAAAGAATAATAAACCCTGAATTGGAAAAGTAGTAAGACTAAGCGTAGTTTACGAGTCAATATTTAGCAGTAAAAATGATGGATGCTAAAACAGAGAAATCCTTTACAACAATACAAAAAGAATTCTTAATTTTAAAGAGTTTACCTAAATAACATCCGAACATTATTAAATTGTATAAAGTAATACTGAGTTATGAAATAATATTAGAGCTATGCATGGGCAAATTAGATCACTAAGACTTATACTCTTGTATTAGTTATGGAATTGGCAGATAAAAATCTAATGAAAGAAATAGAAGAAAGGATTCCTTTAAAATAATATTTTCCAGATGATTAATTGCATCATATTTTTTTATAGTGTATACAAACATTGAATGATATTAAAATCCACTCTAACATTTATCATAGGTAAATATATTCTAAAGTTTAGAGACATTAAACCTGAAAATATACTCATGAAATCAAATGGTTTTTAAATACTTCTTTCAGATTTTGGTGTTTCAAGGAAATTGATGAAAGAAAAATTACCAACTATTGCAGGTACTTTAGTAGGTACTCCTTCTTATTTATCTCCAATTTTATGGAATGCATTCGAATCTGTTAAATTCCAAATAGCCAATATCAATAAGATTGTACATAATGTTGAAAAATCAGATGTCTATTCTTTAGGCATAACCTTATTATAAACTACTCTTTTGTTGAGTTCTGAAATTTAAAAATTAAATGCAGTAATTCTACTTATTTGATTTAGGGAGAAGAAGGATAATCTAAAACACTTAGTTTACTAAAAAATGTTTAAAATCCAAGAATTTAAAATGTCTTATCAAGAATGCTAGCACATGATGAAAAATAACGAGCATCTTTTTAAGAATTATTATAATTATTAAATGAACCAATAAATAAATAAATAGTTTCGAATAAAAAACCTATATTTTAATATGTTGAGCCAAAAATAGGAATTAAGGAATAATTTAGTTTATAAGCAAAAATTAAATTTGAGAACAATAAAACTGAACCTGATCAAGGTTTAATTAACTAAAAATAAGATTAAAAAGATGAATAATAAGAATAAATTAGCAATTTAGATACAACTCATTAATCCAAAATAATATAAGATGATATTCAAAACGAAGAAAAAGAAAAGTGATATTATTTTCATTATCATTAAATTTTAAATCAGCAAAAATATAATATTATATTTCAATTTCTTTTTAAAAACATGAAAGAACTATTCCTTTCTTCCATCTTATTTAAATTTCAGAGATGAGTACGAATTGCAATATGATAATTACCTTAACTGAGCACATTTATGAATTACACTTTTATAAAAATTAAAAATTTTATACATTTTACTATATAATAATAACATTCTTTAGATATTAACATAAAAATAAAAGAAAAATGATAAACACCTCAATTATGTCTTCTACTTAATTTATTTTTTAATGTTTCTTCACCATCAGATGCTTGAAGCATTGTTATTAATAATCTAGTATGATCTTCGAATTCGGTGTCTTCTTTTTGATTATTTACTTTAGGTTTTATTGTCAGGATATTTTTTTCTAATTAACTCATACTAATTATATTAATTTAATTGATTACTTTCGCTTTCTTACTTTTTTATTAAAGAGATTATCACTCATTTATTACAGATGAGAATATATTCTATTTCTTTCTAGTATTTCCTATTTGCTAATTTACATAGATGTCTACTACAAAAGATTCTATTGAAATAAATAGATAGTTTTACATTTTAATATTATTTTAATTAATTTTTTTCATCAACTTATCTATATTTTTCTGTAATTTCTAACATTCTATATTCATTTTATCTTTTTTATCTATCTAATATATCTTATTTATCTTATTCTTTCAATTTTCTTAATTCTTATTTTAATAAGATTTTATTATCTTATTCTTCCTAAATTGAATGATATTTAATTACTTTTTTAAATTTATTAAATTATTCTATCTTCAAGAACTTCTCATTTAATTACTTTAATTTCTCACTAGAAAGATAGGATTTATATTTACTCTCTATCTTTATAAATATCTCCTTGATTTGATTTAATTTTTCTTTATTTTGATTTAATCTCTAATTTCTTTTCTTATTCTACATTTTAGATTGATTTTTAATTAATTTAATAATCTTTTTCTTTTTAGACCATTTTTTCTAAAAGAGAATTAATATGATCTTGTGATATCTTGTCTTTAAGTTACTTTTGTTGTTTCATAATTTATTACTCCTTAATATTTTACTCTTTAATTTTTTCTATTTTATTTTAAATTAACTCTTTTTATATTTTCTCACTATTTTCTAATTTTTATTATATTTTGGCCATTTGTAATTAACAATCCATATCAATCTGTTTTTCAAATTCTTCCTTTCTCAATAAAGCTAATTCTCTTTTTTTCTTTTCCTTTTAATCATCCGCTTTAATTAACATTTTGCTTCTGTATTCATTAGTTCTTAATATTTAATTTAATCTTACGATAATTATTATGATTATATATTTTTTTGAATCATCTCACTATCTCTAGGTTGAGATTTGCTTTCCACTTCCAAAGTATCAATTCTTTTATTTTCAACCTTTTTTTATGAACTATATTTCTCTTTTATTTCCTTTTATTTTTACATCATTGTTTTCACTATTCTTTAATCTCTTTCTTATAATCTTTCTAATAATTCAACTCTTCTCTTATCTTCTTCTAATTTAATTTAAGCTTCTCTCTATGATAATCAAATGTTAATACTATTTTCTAAATTTTATGTTTATTATATCTTGATATTTCTTTATTAAGTCCTCCTTCTAATTCAGCAACTTCTTAGCATTCCCCTATATTTTATGGAACCACTCCCTCAACCAAATCTTATTATTATAAATATTATAAAGTTTTATTGTAAGCATAATCCATTTATTTTTTTAACCTAGATAATTGAATAAACTATAAAAGCATACTCCATTTAATCAATAGTAGAACCTTATTTAAGAGAAACCGATCTTTCGAGAGACTCAATCGAAGCACATTATAATTAACGTTATCTATTTTTTCGTATGATTTCTTTTCTTTTCTAAAATACTTCATTCAATAATTCTAAAATTATGTTGAATAATACGATTAGTTTTATTGATGTAATGCTCATATCTCAATTGAAGGATTTCATCACTTTAACAATCATTAGTACGAAAATAGTTAAGATCTCTATAAAAATATAGAAAATTTTATCTTTACTTTATATGAAAAATACTTGTATCTATTCCTAACTTCTAACATGCTTATAGAGTTCTAGGAGAATTTGGTTTTAAATTTATTCCATTAAATACAATTTAAATTGGAGATGAAGTAATATTAGATGAATTGAGATCCAACGAACTAGCCACTTCTCTTTGTGATTTTCCTTACATAAATTATAAAATATTTTATTTTCTTAATGTAAAAATTTAATTATTATTAAGTATAATTTATCATTTATCAATAAATAGATTCTTAGAAGGATTTAAAGTAAAAGAAAAAGATGAGCCTTCTGAATTACATTTATAAGTTTAACACATAATTTCAATAAAATTAAAATGCTCTAAAATCTGACATTTAAGATTGAAATGTATAAGATAGTAAGAAAGAAAATTATTAATTATAAAATTATAATTTTTCTTAATATTAATTATAAATTTATACTAATGAAAGTTAAAACTTAACTCAAGAGTTGGAATTTAAAGAATATAAGGCATTTTAGTACTACTAATCATTTTACTTGTTAGACTATTTAATTTCATCTGTTAATTTAGACATTTTAAAATTGCATATGTTTTAATTTGATGATATGCTAAAATCACTTAAAATAATTTCTAGATCATCATTTTCTTGAGGAACATTTTTTATTAAAAACTCTGTAAGTTTCTTTAATAAACATTGTTTAAGGAGATCTAAACTTATATTTTTTTTCAAGGAATTAGTTGCTTCAACTAAATCGAATTCTTTAACCATTTTCCTCACATTTCTATTTTATAAATGTTCAATTGGTTCCCAAGTGTTCTGTGAATGTGGATAATCTTTCCATTTGATTAAATAGAGATAGGTTTTAGTTTGCTCATCAAGCTTCTTATCTATTATAGATTCAACTTCATATTCTTTTTTGTATGTTTTTCTCTTCATTTGACAATTAATAATTAATTGTATTCGAATTTAATAATATATTCAAATAGTCCAGATTAAGATAGGGGTTTAAAAGGATGAAAACATTGGAAGTAATAGAGATGTAATTGAATGAAAAATAATTTGAAAATTTAATAAGCAAAATATAAAATTTTAATTAATTGAGAAATATGGTAGGAATGACTCAGGAAAATAATGTAAGTAGGAATTATAAGGAAATAAAATTTAAAATGAAATATATGAATCGATTGTAATTAATAAAAAAATATTAATAATTATGATGTCATTATTGATCGCAGGATTTGTCATTGTAACAGTATATGCTGTCAACCCTGTTACCGATAAGGCAGTGTTTCCAGGTTGGGGAGAATATAATTTTAGCACTTATTCAGGATATCTACCAATTGGAACAGGATTAAGGTATGATGAATAATAATGTAGATAATTGCACTATGTTTTTCTTGAGAGTCAAAGTAATCCTTCAACAGACCCTGTTGTGTTATGGTTGAATGGTGGTCCAGGATGCTCTTCTCTATTAGGATTAAACGAAGAAATAGGTCCATTTGTAATGGTTGATGATGACAGAACATTTAAGAAGAATCCTTATCCTTGGAATGCAAGAGCAAATTTGCTGTTTTTAGAATCACCTGCAGGAGTTGGATTTTCAATTAACAAAGATGATACTTATATATATAATGATGAGAATTCTGGTGAAGACAACTATTAAGCTTTATTAGCTTGGTTTACAGCATTCAAACAATTTTAAAAAAATAGATTCTTTATTGCAGGAGAATCATATGCAGGTATTTGTATTTTATATTAACAAATAGGAATGTATATTCCATATACATCAAAAGCAATCGTAAATGGAAATAAGTTAGCTTCATTAAAAATACCTTTGGAAGGTATCTTAATTGGAAATGGTTTGTTGGTATCAGATTAATCAAAGAGATTTGCAGCCTTATAAGAGTATTTCTTGAGAAGAAATTTCTTGTCTCCCACTGCTACAAATACAATAAGAAAAGTATGCAGTTTCAAACCAGATTCAATAAATTGTTTATTGGCTCAAACTAAATTTGAAGAAGTTTGCTTAGGATCTAATATTAATATTTATAATGTTTATGGATATTGTAAAGATGATACTACTCCCGATTTTCTAAAGCCCAAAACAAAATCAGGCAAAAATATCAGATACCCATATGTACCTTGGTATGAAGGAAACAACTATTAAAAAGTTGGAAATAGTGGTGCTCCTTGCAGTGATTTTGGACCTATTACAGAATATTATAACAACGCTTAAGTTCAAGAAGCATTGAATATTATAGAAAGACCTTATTTTTGGTCTGCTTGTGATATGGAGATCAATGAATCATATAAAAGAAGTAAAAATGGAAGTTACGAGATACTTCCTTTTTTAAGCTAATAAGGTGTTAGAATCTTAATATACTCTGGTGATTAAGATGCTATTGTTAGTGTTGTCGATACTGAATAATCTATTAATATGATTCCTGATATTAAAGAATTGGAATCATGGACTCCATGGGGAAATACTGATTTAGATTTGGCAGGATGGGTCACAAATTACAATTTCTTGAAGTTTGTTGTTGTTAGAGGAGCTGGACATGTAATTTATTTTTATAATAATAAAGATGGTACCTGAAGATTAAAGACAAAATGGCTTTGAAATGTTTGATAGTTTCATTTACAACAATGAGCTTCCGAAATATTAATGATTGAAGAAGAATTATTATGTTATAACAATTAAACACACCATTTTATTATAAATTCATCTCCTCTATCTCATATTTCAATAATTAGCTTTTATACATAATAATAAATAAGAAATAAATAATTATTTATGAATACTTGCTCAACAACCGACTTAGATAAAACAGCATAGTTTTTCTTTCCAATTTAATAAAATGCTGCCTATTCTCCTTAAAAATAATAACAAAAATCTCTTTAAATTATATGCATTGACCCTTACAAAAAAGGATCAAATGCTAATATCAAAATAAAAAGAACAAATAGTTAAATTGAACTCCCTAAATTGTAATTATATATTGAAGCTGATTCACCTGATAGTCATAAAAAAATGAGAGGCAATTTCATTAAAGATTAATTATTCACTCCGAATGCAAGTAGAGCAGATAGATTCCCATATACTAATATAAATAAATCAAATGAATCTAGTCCTTAAAAAATATCTACTTAATTTAGTTTCAATAAATAGAAGCAAGGTTCAAAATCATTTTTAAAGTGTAGACCTCAATAAAAAATAGTAACAAGAATATTTGGGGAATTATGATATTATTTATTTGTTAATATTGATTGTATAATCAATAATCACTATTAATCGTCTTCCTCATCATCACCAAATATTAATTCAAATATGTTTTAATCTTAAATTCTACTAGGTAAAATATCTTCCTTATCTTCAGAATATTTTATATTTCTTTTCTCTTATTTGCTCACCACTTATGTCTGAGATCGTTCAATATTCTCAAGTTATAATATTCGTTCTTATTGATTTCTATCATAGGAGTGTGATTTGAATGACAGAGGTAATCCCAAAGCAACTGGATCAAATTAAGCCTAAGATTAAGTGTATTCTTAAGGTTGCATAAAACCACCAGATTTGAATCTAGAATTAGAAAAATTAACAATTGTACTCTTTTTTATCCATAAACAAAAAGTTCCTGTTATTAGTTGCCATATTTGGTTTCTGATGATTTCTTTCATTAATTTTCTCAATCATAACCTTTTCATCAAGATTATATGGTTATGGAACTCCCATTCTCTTACAAAATAAGTCTTCAGGAATCCATCTCTTATTCACTCTTTAACTAAGAAAAGGATTAGGTTTTTCTATCTCTTATTATTCTACTGGTTTTTAAGTTTCTGGTTTTTTTTCAATCACATTCTTTGAAGTGACTTAAAACATTTAATACAATCTTTCAAAATCAATTTTTTCTTCTTCATCTAATTAAATTTATTCTTCATTTGTTTTATTAAACTTTTATCTAACATAATAAGCATATCTTTATTATTTATCAGGTTGATGAGGAAATAAATTTAAAACATTTATATTATCTGAACTTTCAACTTTTTCCTATTAATTAACAAGCATAGTCTAATTTGTAGCTTTGACAAATTTTTATTTACTAATGTCCCTTTTAATTGAAGTAGCTTTTTTAAATTATTATAGATATACCTGTTTCTTCTTCTCTAAATATTTCTTCTCTTTTAGAACTAGTAATTTGCTTTTTATAATTAGTTTTATTGATAAAAAGAAAAGAATAATCTTTTCCTTGATCCAATAACTTTTTAGCTTTATGATAAGGATCATAATCCTCAGGAACATTGATAAGGTAATCTTAAGTATCCATTCTCAACGGAATCACGTCTTTAGTAAACTTCATACCAATATCAAGAGCTCCTTTAACTTATTTCCTTTTATTTTAATATTATTCCTCTTCATCATCTTCAATTGTATTGTTATCTAAATTAATAATTATATATATATATATATACATTCCTCATCCTTATCTCGAGATGTAAAACCATTCATATTTATTCTATTATCTTTTTTTCTCTTATCTTCATCTTCATCGATTATTATGGCAGCATTTTACTTAATAAATGTCCAAAATGCTTATTCTAATGGATTTGAAGGTTTGCCGTAAGTATCTACATTTAATTTATATCCTATCCCAACATATTGATTGTTCGTTTAATTTAAGTATTTTAAATTGTATCCTGAAGAGACTTCTTGCTTTTGTTGTTCAACATTTGTATTCTTCTTTTTTATCATTTATTTCCTTAGTCGCATCAGTACTTAATAACCCACTGACTTATTGTCTCTGTAGACTAATTCCTCTGGTGCAGATCCTTAAAGCCATCTTAACTTAAAGTGCATTCAATATACCCAGATCCAGATCCTAATTGTTGCTGCAAAAAATTGATCTCATTCTAACCAAATGTATCATATTCTGTTTAAATGGTAACATTTACTCCTAACTTTTATCTGCCAATATCATCTTCATCCATATAATCCTTTATTGACTAATTATTATATTTTGCTAATTCAATTTGTTTATTATACCTCGATTTGTTCTTGTTGATATAAATTTTTATGGAGCCCATCCTTATTTTGAACCAACCGTATTCTTGAAACCAGCTTCAAATCCACCTTCAAACGCACCATGAAATCTCTTGTGTCCTTTTTCATCTCTTGCCTCCATATTATAGAAATTATCCTTTTTTGTTATTTCTTCCTCTTCAAACAACGTTCCTATTAGTTTCTTATCCAAAAAATGATTCCTAATCTACTATTATTATTATTAAGACATTTTATATTTATATTTATATCATTTTTTTTTAATTGTTTTAGGATCAACTTAATCTATTCAAAAGAATGTAATGTTTTTAAATTGACTCAAACATCTTAACATTTATGATATAATATATTTAATTATTAATTTTGAATCAAATTAAATGTTGCAAGATAATGTAAACCATAACTTTAACTTATCTTTTGGACCTAAACAATAATCGAAAATTACTAAAGTCTGCTACAAAGGCAATCTTGAATCTAATGTTTCACTCTAATCAGAAGAATTAATTTCTCCCTTTCCAGAAAATTCCCCTTAAAATTGGCAAAGAAAGAAAATAACATATCAAAATTCTTTCAACACTTTAGATAAACATCACATCTTATAATTGTAATAAACATTGAAACCTAAAGCACAAACTTCATAAATTGCTAAATTTTTAAAAGTAACAAAAGTTATGGCTATTGTACAAAGATTCAAGTCCAATCTCTTCTTAAATGCTTATATACTTCCTAAGAAATCAAAAGAACAATTTTAAAAGCAAGAAAAGTATTTAAATACTGCTGCTTAGAATGATTCTAAAAGTAAAATCGTTTTTCATTTTTATAGAAAGAAATCTAAAAACTAAACGAATACCTATTATTTTACCATCAAGTCCCATCTCCTAAATATTTGACATGCTCAGTATCATTGTTCAATTAATGGCTTTATGGATAATTTCCATTATGGCTGTATTTACTAACCTAGACGATAATCAAGCATAAATTATTCTATTTATAATCATATTTCTTATTTTTGAACTCGTTTTCTCCCTCAATAGAGCAATCATAATTTAGGGTCTAATAATAGAAGATCGTTCAATTATATTTTAAAACTTTGTAAAACAAAGTTCATTTTTATATTCCCTAGAAATCATACTATGTATATATATTTCTTTCAACAAAAATTTTTTACAACAGAAAGAAGCATTCATACTCCTTATTTTACTTGCTGTAATAATTGGAAGGATACTACAATAATATGATAATTTAATTGATACATTATATCAACTAGCAATCCCTAGTGATTTGCTGGATCTTATTACTTTAATTATCTCAATATACTATTTTGCTCATTTTATTGCCTGTTGTTGGTTATATTTTGGATTGCTACAAGAAGAAAATGGATCTTGGATAACTTATTATGAATTATCAAATCAGGACATTTGGATTAAATATAGTACTTCATTTTATTGGGCTACAATGACTATGGTAACTGTTGGATATGGAGATATAACGCCTAAAAATTAAACTGAAATGATATTTTGCGATATTGCTATGTTTTTATCAAGTTGTGTTTTTGCATATTCTATGAATTCAATAGGTATAATACTCAAAAATATAAATGACAAAAAAATCAATTATAAGTATACAAATTATTTATCATTAGGAAGAGTACAATAATTCTTAATTAATATATGAAGAAGAATGATATATCTAATCACATATAGGATAAAGTTAGAAATTATTTAAAATATTAAATTGAAAATGAGTACAATGAAATTTAAAAAGATGCCATAAAAATTATAAAGCAATTACCGAAAGGAATTGAATAGGAAATCTCCCAGAATATTAACAACAAAATATTATCAAAAATTAAAATGTTTGATCAATTCACTAAATGGACTAAATTAGAATTAATAGAAAAAATTGAATTAGTGAGCTACACTCCTGGAGAATATATATATCATTAAGATAACAATCAAAAAATTGATTTGTAAGAAATTATTATTTATTTTATATTAGATATTATGTTTATTAAGGATCTGTGGATATTGTTGAAGAATAAAGTTAATAAAATATTTAATAGATGAAACAAGGGGAAGTTTTTGGTGAATTTTAATTCTTTACTGGCTTCAATCCCAAGACTTCAGCAATAAGTAATAGTTTTTCAATTATTGCAAAGATTAAGAGAGAAACATTCCTTAAAATATTATAGGATGTAAAGTAAGATTAAGAAAAGTTCCATTAAATCAAAGATAAAATTTTATTGTATAATGATTATAGTGATCTTATGATAAGTTGTAAATTTTGTAAAAAGATATCTCATATCTTTTATTAATGTCCTATGTTATCATATAAACCAGATATGGAATCGAAAATCAAAAAAGAAGAACTGTATCCTTAATAGTCATATAGAACTCCATTTAGAAGGGGTATTGTAAGGAAAAAAAATTCCTTACTTTTGTAGAAATAAACATTCGATAATATCAAAGAATATTAAGAAATTAATGGATTAGATTTAGTTGAAGATAATCAATAAAGTGAAATACAAACTAATTCATTCAATGAAGAATAACTTTATCCTGTTATTGAAGTATAATAAAGTATGAAAAATATATTGTTATTACCTAAAAATTCACAAATGATGACTAGAACTTCAAGATTATCTGTTAATTAAAATCAAAATCATTTTGGATTTTGTCGTTAGTCAATTACCTAAATTTAAAAGGAAAAATAATATAATAAAACTAATTAAAATTATCTAAGTATTTCAAATCATAATAACCCACCAAAAAATACTATTGAATCTATTGATTTAAATAAATGGAATATGCTCAATAATTTTATTGATTAATTACAATTTCATTACCTAGATATAGATTGCATATAAGAATATGAAATTTATATGAAACATAACAATTTTAAATAGGTCATAAAAGAATTAAATTAAAAACCTAAACATACTAGATAATTATTAAGGTTATCCAAATACACTTTTAATTATTATGTTAAAATTATGGCTATTAAAATTAGAGAATATTTAGATGATGATGAAATCATAGAAAATAAATTTAGTAAATCTATTAAAAAAGATCAATGATTATTAATTATTGCATTCGAATCAAATTTTGATACATAAATCTATAATTTATAATGTTGAAAAATAACTATTCTATTCTTATAAAGATATGCTAATTTATAAGATATATTTATTAAATTCTAAAAATTATGTGAATAATAAATGTAATTTTAAGATTTGAGATTCAAAAATTTAATTATTTTTTTTATTAAGAATCGTTAAATATTTATCATATTTATTTTATTTATTTCATTAAACAATTTAAATTTGAATAAAAGAAGAAAAAATGTATTCGAATTCAGCTATTTTTATGTTGATAGAAAATATTCTTATATTCATCTGTTATTTGGTGATTAAAAAAAGAATTCAAATTAAACAAGCACCTATTAATTATAGTTAAAGTACAATTTTTTTTGTGATTGATTAGACAAAAAACAATTTTGGGAAAAAGTTTTAAAAGATCAATAAATTACTGATTTGCCATCATTTAATGAACAAGATAATGAATAATAATCAATTACAACTCCTAGAAATGAACACATTATTTAATAGTATTGGTTTCTTTAAAAGTTTTTCCTTTAATATACTCTTTTAAATTATACGCATTTATTTCATTTTATGACCTTTTTTAAAAAGGAATGGTAATTATTTACCTGTAGGAATTAATAATTACATTGGAATATATTTTTATTACCTCTTATATTTTATTAATTATCAGCATATATTTCATTTAAAGTATAAAATATGGGATTACTTATAATTGGATTAGTTATCTTTAGTATTATAAATGTGATTATAAGCATTTTATATCGACCAAAATATAATCTTGATTAACACATGCATGAAACATGTTTAAAACTTGAAAAAATAAGAGAATTATTTAAAGTTAATAAATAAAGCAATTAAGAAGTGAGTAGTGAAATAGATAAATAACAAGAGGAGTAATAATAAGAATTTATTGGAGATATGATTAAGAATACTTAAAATTATTATCCAAATTTAATATCATACCATAATGTAATGCAACAAAATATTTAACCTAAATGGTGTTTAACTTTCTTTTGTTTAAGTTTCTTGTTATCATTTTAGATTTATGATATTTTTTGGGAATTTACATTTAGCTGGTTATATGGAATGCTTTTGGAATAATTTATTAGAGTGTCTTTTTGCTTTGTTTATTCAAAGAGATTAACTACAAAATGGATATTATAAGGACCTGATTAGGTATATACAGAGATGTAAATTTTGGCTGAATTTTACAAACCAATGATGTTAATATCTAAAAGTCCTTAAAAGTATATTATGAATGATACTCATGTTAATATTAGTGGAATGAGTAAGGATTAATCGAATTTGAATATTTTGAATCATAATTCAACTCATGATTTAATTTAAAATAAGCATTAAATTTTAAGAATTACTTCTGCAAATCTTGGAACAATAGAAGATACAAAGTTAGATATAACAGAAAATGTTAAAGAACTTCCTATTTTAGATTCTGATTAACCATTAGATACAGAATAAAATAATAATAAGCAAAATTTAAATTAATAAACTGAAATTGATACTTAACCTGAAGATGCACAATTTAAAAAGAAGAAGGTTTAAAGAGTTAAATTAGAAGCATTGTATCATTCAAAAGTAACAAATAGATCACCTAAACCTAATTTACCAAAACCTCAATTTTATTCAAGTTAAAAAAATAAATAAAATTAAGAAGCTGAAAATTAATAATAAGAATAATAGATATTTATTTAGAATCCCGACTTTGATGAATGCTAAAAAGAAAACATTAATTCCGATTTAATTTAATTCAAAGATATTACTAATAGTCCTCCTCCACAATTTAACCCTATTGATTTCTTAAAAAATATTAGTCCAATTGGCTCTGAACTCTCATAAAGAAATGAAATTCCTCATTAATGGGAAGAACCTGATGAAGAAGAGGCATGCAACTTTAAATCATCATTCAATAATGAATTATAAGAGGCA
This sequence comes from Paramecium sexaurelia, assembly GCA_000733375.1. NCBI lineage: Eukaryota > Ciliophora > Oligohymenophorea > Peniculida > Parameciidae > Paramecium > Paramecium sexaurelia. Next base: position 320,852 of record JPFM01000019.1, read on the forward strand.
GAATTCGATAGAGGAATTACACCTAAAATTCTACCTTTATAACCTATTAGTAATATTAATAATAGATCTCCTGTTAATTAATCTTTGGGGAGTGGTCTCGGAAGTAAATTTGGTACTGGAAGTAAAGTTGGGACTGTTGTAAGAAGGAACAATAGTCAAAAGACATCGAAAGAAGAAGAAGAAAAGTCTTATAAAGAATCTAAAAGAATCAAAGTTAATACAAGAAGTGGCAAATAATCTCCAGATAGAAAAAATAGAAAAAATATAAAACAAAGAGGAGAGTCTTTGAAAGTTAGAACAAATAGAAAAGACGACATCCCAACCCTAAATTTTGACAGTGCTAGATTTTAATCTCCATATTTAGACTTTCTTCCTGGAATGAAGGATTCCTCGCAATAATAAAAAACTTAAAGAAAATAAAATATAAGTGCAAATAAATAAAAAATTTAACAAATCATTCAATCATATGAAAATATTTAAACATCAAATGAACATAGAAATGTTGAATGAAATAATTGAATATTAAATTTTTATTATCAAAATTTTATTACTATTTATTATGGAATTTAAGAAAGAAAAGCCTAAAGCTACTTCATAAAGATTTAAAAAGATTACTTAAAAACTTGGAATCTAATCTCTTAATAAAGAAGAAAGATTTGAAGAAGGAATGAAAGATTTCCATAATTTAGATACATTTTTCACTGTCAGTGATTTACTGAAAGACATGAATAAAGATCAACCAACTCCAGAAAGATAAGCTTTATTTGAAAGCTAATAAGCCTTAATCAAAACTAAACTTAAACTTAAAAAATGGAAATCTGAATACCCTGAATACCTCAAGTTTGAAGAAAAACCACCTCAAACTTAATATAGAAATAAAATTCCTCTATTATAAAAAGCCAAAACTCATCTTAATTTAGAAAAATATGAACCATAATTAAGTAAAGAAGTTGAAAATTTATCAACTTTATTAAAAGATAAATTCAAAAATGTTGATTTAAAGGAATACCCATAACTTTAATTATTTTAAGAAATTAGTGAATTTGAGGATTTAAGGATAAGAACTGAATTTAATGAAAGTCTAAGAGAAAGTTATCGCAAAGATAGACTTTCATTAAAATTAGATTAATTTGAATAAAAACCAAATGTCTCATATGAAACCTATTATAAAAACTATCATAATTAGGCAGAATAAATAAGAAATCGTCTTCGTTAATAACAAATGAATTTTTTTAATTAAAAATGGGGAAATTCTGTCGTAAAAATGAAAATGAAAGAAGCTTAAGATAAAAGAGGATTCTTAGAAAAAGCAAAATAAATCAGAAGACCAGCAGTTACTAAAAAAGTTGTTTTACCTTATTTAGCCCCTGTTATCAAAAACATTATAACAGATATCTGTATGGAAGAAGCTGATATGATGGAATAAAAAAGAGATTTTAAAAAAGATATTAAAGAATTAGCTAAAATTGGATCTGACTTCTATGATCCAAAGCCTCAACCTTAAATTATGGGATTAAGAATTGTGAATTCTTGATTATCGATATTTTCTCTTTATTTATATATCATATAATATAAATTATAAATACAAATAGAAAATTAATTAAACTTTTTTTAATCTATCCTTTCTACTAATTATATTCATTTAGAATATATTTCTTCAATCAATATAAGTACTTCTAAATGTAGTTCAAGATTGAATATAATTAAATTTTAATTTTAGACAGAATTATGAGTTTCTATTATGAATTTATTTAATTATAAAGAAAGTGTAGCACTGAATAACTATATATTAATATTATTAAAAAAAAGATTACATACAATAAATACATAATTATATATATTAATCAAACTGTTAAAAACTTCTCCATAGATTTCAAAAACTCCATATATGATCTTTATTCTTTGTCTAAAGAGTAGGCTTCAATAAGAGCATTCAATGATTAATTAATGCCGAAACTTTCTAAATATGTATAGAGTGATTATTTTAATTGCTAAAAATTTAAGATTATTTAACTTCATCTAATTTATTAATTTCTGGTCCTGGATAATCCGTCAAGAATTTACGATATTTGGATCTTGTTTTGTACTCATGGATATCATAGACGGGTTGTACGTAATTGATGAAAGTAGTCTGGTTACCTGTAGTTCATTGCTTTCAAGTTATACTTGTATTGCATTCAAATGCTATAGCTTCTCCTTTCTCAGATTCGATTAAAACTGTATAATCCACAGAAAGGGTTCCTAAATCAAATTCTTCTTTTGTATCTTAGACTCTTGTTTGCAATTTGTCTTGGTATTTAGGATTTTATGTTATGGATTTATCTTCTTTTGGAATTTTTCTAATTAAAAATGATTTCCAAAAACATTACATTTTGCCTTCTAGAGGAGGAGGTGTTCCTCTGAATTCAATAGAAATCTTTGCAGATGAGAATTCTTTATTAAGAGTAACTTTATTTGTTTTTGGATCATCTATTAATTAAAATCCTAAATGCTTGATTTATTTCATTAAAGTAGATTCTTATTCATATTGATGATATTCATATTTGTACTCTTTAGTAACTGTCTTTAGAAGAGCTCCTCTTGCCATGGAAATATTCGAAAACCTATAGAAAGACATAAATCTCATCATTATAATAATATTTTAATTAATAATTATATGATAGATCGAAAGAGTTAGAGTCCCATTGCAGTAAATTAGAAAATGGGAAGCACTAGAACTAACTTTGATACAGGAATTGAATAAGACTAGATGAATTACTAAACAAAATCTTTTAGAAATACTAACACAGATCCATATTATACAGATTACAAAGAATACCAAACTCAACCTCCTTTAGGAGTTTCAGGTTCATATGATATAAATTGTAAATAAAATTTAAATTTCTCAAGCATAGAATCCTCTTTAATTTACTTAAGAAAAATTTGAGTATCGGAAACCAGTAACAGACAGTTTCAATTTAAAAACAGTTGAAACTTATAAACCTTAAGAAGTAAATGGGTTGCCAACTTCTTAATTTAATTACTAAAGTTTTGAGTACAAAAAACCAGATGTTAATCGTACAGGATCGTATATGTAATCAGGTACTTTAGTTATTTTATCTTGATAGCTTACAATACAACATGTATTTAATATTATTATCACTCTAGTCTAAGAACCAATTGGTAATTCTCTAAATTTTTAGAATAAATCTCTATATGAATAACCCAAATAAGATATTTCATTTACAAAATATGAATTGAATTCGTTTGATAAGTATAAGACTACTTTTGAATAACCAAAAACTTATGAAAAATTTGATCCATACAAATTTGAACCAATAAGGTAAGAATATAATTTATATGAAAATGCAAAGGAATATCAATCATCATATAAATCTATTCCATAGGCACAACCAAATTTATCAGTTGTGTAATTCTATTTGGTTTAAATAGTCAAACTTAAAATATTCACTATAATCCCGATAGAATTACTTTGGATACTCAAATAAATAGAACTACTCTGTATCCATCTTAAGCTCCTATTGAATCTATAAATATTGGTTCAAGAAAGACATTTGAACAATAAAGAACATCAGATTTTCCAATAAATTCTTAAATTCCAACAGACCCTATAATGAATAAATTAGAACATTCCCCAGCTTTGCATGCTGAATCAATTAAGAAAGAATAAATGTAACGACCATCAACTCCAGTTTATACACAATAATAATATTAGTTATCCAATTAAAAATAACCTGAATAAACTTAATTTAAATAAGAAACAATAGATATTTTGAATAAACCAAGTTATAAATGTATTATTTTGATATATAAATTAGTTGGTTAACCTGGGAAATTTATTGAGGAAATAGCGATTATTGAAAATGCTAATGAACGTGAATTTAATGCAGATTGTAATATATTCTGATAATTTGAATAAATAATATATATTTTATGAAACAAGATAATAATTAAAAAGAATTTAAAATACTAATAGGTTTTACAGGTTCAGTAGCATCAATTAAAGCAGAACAATTAATAAAGGATATATAAACAAGATTCAAAGATTCTAACTGTTTAACAAAAATAAGAATAGTTACAACTCATAATGCATAAAAATTTATGAACCCTGAAATAGCAAATATTGAACATTTTACTGACGAAGATGAATTTAAGACTTGGAAATAAAGAAATGATCCAGTATTGCATATTGAATTAAGAAAATGGGCAGATTGTTTTTTAATTGCTCCTCTTTCAGCTAATACAATGGCAAAAATTACTAATGGTTTATGTGACAATTTGTTAACAAATATTGCTCGAGCATGGGATTATAATAAGCCTATGATTTTAGCACCTGCCATGAATACAATGATGTATGATAATCCAATAACTGGAAAATAACTCAAAAAGTTATAAAAAATGGGGGCTTTTATAATTGATTCAATATGTAAGACTTTAATTTGTGGAGATGTTGGGAAAGGTGCTATGGAAGAAACTATCAACATTTCATAATTTGTCTATGAACAGTTAGTATCTAGTACTTGAATTTAATATTTTTTATTATATGCAATTTTAATGTTTAATATAAGATGAATTTGATGCTGAAGATGTGAGTCCTTGGCAAGAAATGAATTTATCACCTTAGTAAAATCAATATAGATCAAACTAATAATAACGAAGTTCAACAATTTATTCTGGCAAAGATGAAAAATAGAAAGTAATCAATACAAAAACCAGTTATTCTAAATTAACTAAACATACTGCAACTACTACAACTACTGAATTTCCTATAAGATGTTTAAGGAATAGAGTTTAGAGCATAGACTAGCCTTAGAAATAATTTCTAAAGGCAACTCCTGTTAAATAATATTGCGACTTTAAACTGTCAAAAGAATTTTTGATGTACAGAAACACTCCCGATTTTCCAAAACAAACTCTACCTAGAAACTTCTTATCTTTCTAAAGACTTAAAAAAACTCAAAGTAGAAGAAAAACTATTCATTCTCAAGAACTAAATCCATAATTATAATAGCTACAAATGCAAATGAAGAAAATGGAAGAATAAGTTTAATTATAAAAGAAATACTCCTGGGAAATTGGTGCTCGTAGACTTTCAAATCCAAAATTTTAAACATTTTTAAGTACTTAAGTTTGATATAAATCTGAATTTTAGACTTACATTTTTATTATTAAAATGCTCTCAATAAAACTTTCTGAACCTAATCGTCATTCTATTTCTAGGTCTTTGATTATTCATCAATAGTAAAAAAGTAATGCAAGTTTATCTATTCCAATCAGGGACAACCTTAGAAAAGGATCTGAATTAAAAATTAGATAGGAATATAGTCCCAAATATAAAATCTAACATCAATTTAATCAGTTGAAAGTAAAGTTAAACGAAGCTTTGTCAAGAACAACTTCTCCTTAACCTTCGATTAAAAGTTATTAAGGAAATTCAACTAAAGAAATAATTGTATCTGCTTTGAAAAAATAAAGAAAAGAATCTCATTTTAAATTGGAAGTTTCTTTTTCTAATGATAGTTCTATTGAATCTTCATTTGATGAAGAAATGAATAAAGAATTCTAATAAGCAAAAGAAACACTTGCTAAACTTGCCAATATAAATAATAATTAAGTATCTTCATTCAAACGTTCTCATTCTCCTATAAATGATAAACTAAGTTTACCATTGATGACTAATCCAAGAAAACTAAGTGCTACTGATAATGAAGATGATAAAATCAATCTTTAATTTTTGAAATCCCTAGAATAGAATTAAGATAATAAAGACATAGAAGAATTTTATGATAATGGAGAATTAAATATTAATTTTTAGAGTGGTGATTTATTGTAGTTTATACGTTATGAGCAAGAAACTTTAGAATTAGTTCATAGAACAGCAAAATATTCAGATATTAATTAAATGAAATAAGAAATGATGAATTAATTGAACAAATTTGATTTTCTAAAACAAAGTGAATAAAAAAAAAAAGATGAACAAAAAAATGATATCTTAAGAAAATTAGCTACAAAACATTAGTTGTTAAGTACAGATGAATTAGAGAAAGCAGATCAAAATAATAAAATTGATGAATTGGCATTTCAATTTATAGATAATGGCATAAAAAAAATAGAATATTAAAACTCTGATGATTGAAATTTTAATACTATATTTATTTATAAGTTATTTATATAATAATGGGAACTTGTGTTTAACATGGAAATTAATAATAATTTGAATTCAATACTATAGATTAGATAAGACTCTATGAAAATAGGCATGTTTATATGAATCCTGAAGAAGAATTGTAATGGTAAAGACAGAATAATGGAGAGGTAAATATATATAATATGCAGGAAAGTATGCTTAAAAGATAATTAGAGGCAGAAGAACTATAAAAACAGTAACTGCTAGAAAACAAAATAATACATCAATAAATGGTAATAATTATAAAATATTGTTTTTAGATCAACCTATATGATTCATCAAATGAGTTATCGAACTTATAGATAGACTTTGAGTTGAGATCGCTAAATTTAAAACCCTCAAATCAAACCTGTTAACAAAGTCCTCCAATTGTTGAAGCTCAAAAAAAATAAGAAAGATCATTCACTCAAGGGTAATCTTTAAAAGACAAAAATAATAAAAATGTAAGTTAATCTCCAGACTCAAAAAAACAATTAATTGATTATTTATCCAAAGGAGAGAAAGAAGTTTTATTATAACCACTACCTTCTCCTCCTAAACTTTTAGAAAATGTAGAGTTAGGAGTATATGAAGCATTTGATAGTGCTGAAATCACACCATTAGCTACTCCAAAATAAGAAAATGAATCTGAATGTGAAGAATTAGAGGAAGATCCTGTTTAATTAGAATAAGAAATAGTTTAGGTTGAAAATGAAGTAGTTTAAGTAGAAAATAAAGAAGATCCATAACCTGCATAGCAATCTTTCCATACCGAATAAGCAAAATCATAGGTAGTTTTAGATAATCCAATATTTCAATAACATTAAGAAGATACAATATCTTTAGATGATGAAAATCCTGAAGAAGTATAGAAAAATCCTCCTCCTTAAGAAAGATAAATTATTCTTTAATCTTCAAGAGGCGAATAAATGATCATGTCCTTTGCCCCAAATTAATAATAATAATTTATCAAATCTTAACAGTAACCTTAACCTGAAAATGAAGTTGAAGTTGAAGTTTTAAATCATAAACCTAGTTTAGAAAAGGCAGTTCCATCAAACTCTGACATCTTAAAAATTGAAAATGAACATGTAGTTGCATTATCTGCCTAATTGGAACCAATAAATATTAATGTTGATATGAATAATTGTGAAATGTTAGGCCCATATATTATTCTTGATACTGGAGACATATATGTAGGTACATGGTAAATGGGTAAAAGACACGGATTTGGGAAACAAATATTTTCTAATGGGGCTTATTATGAAGGATAATGGCTAAATGACTTTTTGTAGGGATATGGGAGATATATATTTTAAAATGGTGATTATTATGCAGGAGAATTTGTTCATGGAGAAAGAGAAGGTGTTGGTGTATTGGTTTATTAGGATGGATCTTCTTATGAAGGGAAATGGATAAAGAATCAAAAAGTATATATAAATTTAAACAATTATAGAGTGGCGAGGGTAGAGAATAAACTGGTGATGGTAATGTTTATGTTGGATCATTTAAAGCAGGTAAAAAGGAAGGAAAAGGTAGATTAGAATACGTTGATGGAAGTATTTTTGAGGGTATGTTCAAAGAAGGATAAATTTGTGGTAAAGGGATTTAGACATGGCCAGATGGAAGAAGATATGAAGGAGAATGGAAGGATGGAAAAATGCATGGTTAAGGAGAATTTATTTGGGGTGAAGGAAAATCTTATAAAGGAGAATATTTTAATAATGTTAGGTAAGGTTATGGGGAATACAGTTGGCCAGATGGAAGAACATACAAAGGAGGATGGAAGAATGGAATTATGCATGGGAAAGGTTTGATGATTTGGCCTGATTAACGATTACAGAAAGGCATTTGGATTAATGGATAAAAGTAATTCACAAAAGAAGAATTAGCATAATTATAGAAAGCTAAAAAATCTAATACTGCAGATACTTCAATTAATAAAACTAAGGATTCTGGTGCTGAAAGTAAAGACCCTAAAGAGAAAAAGCAAAAGAAATCTAAATCCAAATCTAAATCAAAAGAAAAAAAGAAGAGCAAATCGAAATCAAAAAAATGATTAATATTTAATTTAACTAAATTTAAAGTATTTATTTTTAAATGGAAAACTAATTGCCAATAAGAAAGAAAACATATCATTCTGATTCATAATAAGATGATAAGAACAAGTATGGATCTCAGAAAAATTAAGCTGATAAACTATTAGCAAACTTATAAAAAATTACCTTGCTGGATATTTTAGATGAATTTGCCAAAGAATCAGAGAATAAAAGTATTACTGAAATATTAAAGACTATACTTGTTAATGTTGAAGTTAAACATAAAGAATCTGAAGTTAGAACAGATTGGGATGCTTAAAAGTAAGATAAACCAAATAATAATTACAACTAAAAATTTGAGTCAAATAATTTTTAAAATAATAAATTTAAAAAGAGAAATACAGAAGGGGGTTGGAATGATAATTAAAAAAATGATTAAGGAAATAAAGAAAATGGAAGAGGAGGAGGTTTCGATCGTAATGGAGGAAATGATAGGAACAAACCTTGGGAGAATAAAGATGGGAGAAAAGGGAATTTTTAAAGAGGAGAAAATTGGAAAAGTAATTAAGAAGGCAAAAAGTACGGTGGTTCTAATACAAATGGAGAATGGAATAATAAGTAAGGAAATGGCGATTGGAAGTAAAATGGAAATAATAATTGGAAATAAAATGGATATAACAATGATGTGAAAACAGGAGGTAATAATAATGAATGGAAGACAGGCGGAAATAATAATAATGATTGGAAATCGAGTGGAAATAATAATGATTGGAAATCTAGTGGAAATAATAATGATTGGAAATCAAGTGGAAATAATAATGACTGGAAAATTAGTGGAAATAATAATGATTGGAAATCAAGCAAAGTTAATGAGTGGAAATCTAGTGGTATGAGTAATGATTGGAAACTTGAAACAACCATTGAATAGCCTCAACCAATTTCTTGGGGATCACCTAAGTGAAATATAATTAAAATATTTAAACCATTTTTTTTTTTAATAAATTTTTTGTAAATGGTTTTTAAAATTTATTTAATAATAATGAGTCTAATTGTTTCAGTTTAAATTGATAATTTTATATTTCATAATCACTTTTTGCCATATGATGTTTAATTAGCCATTTCTAATACTTATTATTTAAAGATATGAATGACTTCATCAATGATAGCATTTTCCTCTAAAAAATAAAAGAATAAAATACCGTTTCTTCTATTGAGTTCTGTCTCATAAAGATCTCTTAATTCTTATAAACTGGCAATTGCAGCGTTAATTGCATTCTATGAGTCTTTTAATACTGAATTGGCCTTAGCTTAAACAGCAAGAGCAGCTTATTCTTACTAAAGGGATATATGAAAATCTTTACCACAACCAATTTATCTTAGAGTTGAGTTTTTCTTTAAATTTCATCTTGGAGATGAGCTTTTTCAGCTTCAGAATCAGCTTACCAATCAGCTAATTGATAGTATCCAGAAATTTCATTTTGTTCTAAAGCAGCAAGAGCTGATTTTAATTGATCTTCTAAATCACTTAAAGCATTATAAACAAGTTATCCAACGTTGACTCCTGGTTATCTATCTCCTCCTGTAGAAGCATCAGATTCTCCTAAGGCATGTAATTCAGCATTTCCAGATGCTTATTCAGAAGCTAATTGAGCAAATTTAGACATAGCATCTTGATTAAACAATTGACTGTATTATTTCAATTTATCAGCAATATTCTCAACCTTCAATTCGATCATTGATGATGGAGCTCCTGTTAAATAACCGCTATGAATTAATAATTGATATCATACCTCAAATCATTCTTTAATATTTTGATTACTCCCAAAGCGTCATTGTGTTATTTAATAGCTCTGACAAACAATCCATTTGAAAAGCATCTCAACTCTTCAAGTTCAACTTCTCTTCTATCAATATCAGCTAATCTTTATGTTGCCCATGCAATATAGTCTGTTGCTTCCTTCAATTTATTAAATCAAATACTCTATATTCAACACCAATTTATTCTCTTCTTGCCTTAGCACTTGCCCAAGCTTTTTGATTTAATTCATTAACTTTAGAAAGAGCAGCAATTCTTGCTTATCCAATTTCTTCATCGGAAATATTCTTTTCATCTGCAACACCTTAAGCTTCGATGTTGCTTGTTTTCAAATCATTCAATAAATCGTAGACAGCTTGAACAGCATCATTTGATTGTGATCCTGTCTTTTTGTTTATTCATAAATCATACCTATAAGAGGAGTGTCAAGTCAATATCCAATGCTTAAACACTTACTAAAGCAATCAAAGCTATGGTTATGAACTTATTCATGTCAATAAAATTAATAATATTTCCATAAAAACGGGTAAGAGGCTTAATAATTAATTAAAATAAATAAACAAATATGATTCATAATGGTCATTAGCTTGTTTTATTTAGATCTAAATCTTATGATATTACAATCATAATATGTTCATAATAAACTTAAACTATCTGATTAATTGAGTTTGGATTATAATTTAATTTAATCCAACGTCCATAAAAAATACTTAATTAAAATTTTATAAGTCATAAAAAATTAAATTTTAGAGAAGTCTCGTTAAATTTAAAAACAGTTGAATTAAGATGGCTATATTACAGTAATTAGAATAAATTTTAAAATTGAACGGAATATTTTCAAATTATAATTTAAAAAGAAAAACCTACTAAAATTAATCTTTATGTTAATCCAACAAAAAATGCTAAGAGCAGTATTTAATACTGTTTTTTTACATATGAATAGGCTATTTATTAGTTTATTTACTTTTAATAGAATTTAGAATTATATTGTGGTAAATATATTAAATTTCAATCAATTTTGCCCCCATTAGTTTTTCTCTTTTTTTTATTAGGATTAATTAGGTCAGCGCCAGATGGAAATTATACGTATTAATTTCCGTAAAATGGTATTCCATAGGGACCTTTTCTAGGAAGTAATACTTCTGGCGTATTCAATATTTCTTAACCTATTGTGAGTAGATTTTTCTTTGGTGGAGGAGGTGGTTTTTAAAGAGGAGGTTATTCAACATCTATCATTTATTCATTTTTTTTCTTTCTATTTGTATTAACTTCAATTTCTTTTGTAAATTATAATTAAGTCGCCTTTAATACATCCACTAAATCACAAACAAACTAAAACTAAATTTTTCTTGTGTCTTCATCATTTGTTATGGGCAACCCTTAATCTAATGGTATTTAACCTTTTAATTAAACATGTCTTTATAATGAGAAGTAGAGTACAATATCTAATTGTGCTTCAAATTGAACAAAATCATAAGAATTCTCACTAATAGCAAATCTGATTAATTCACAAAATGATGAATATGTACCTTTAATATCTGTTTTTAAAATCATTTCATCTAATGCTGCTCTATCTATTTTTTACATCCATAACATATTTCCATTATACACTCTAATAATTACACATAAATCTTTTCTAGATATTTCTTATTTTTTGAAGAGCATTAAATACTTTGTTTCATCATTCTCTTTATTTTAAGAGTGCAAACCATCTAATTTTTAGCATGCTTCTTTATAATCTTCTTTTTTTTTAAAAGCTTCCATAGGATCTACTTTTTTAGATTATTCCTCCTACATTAATTATCTAATAAGTTTTATATGAAAATCTCATTACCTAAAAGTAAAAAGATTAACTATCCAAATATTAGATAACAATTTTACCAAAATTATTTGTATAAAAATAAATAAATTTAAAAAGACTATAGATCATATTGAAAAATCCTGTTAATAAAGAGAATTTGACTTTTTATTATACTAAATTTCCTGTTAAAATTAATTTAATTCACCAAAAATTTTAATAAAAGATGATTAAAAAAACTATTTCCTGAATTATATTGAAAGATGTATATTATTAAAACTATTGATAATTTAGAATTAATAAATATTATAAAAAATATTTTTTACTATAAATGAAATATTCTTCAATAACTGTAAAAGTATACTTATTAATATTAGCTGTAAAATTAGCCATCTTGATTTAATATTCCAGTTAGTGATTCATAAAATTGGATTGATGTGAAAAAGGGCATAAGAGATAAAGTTTATTAAAAAGTTTAGGGATTTGATAATTATTAATTTATTTAAAAAAGCGAATTACTTTACAATTTTAAGAATTATGAATAAAGGAATTCAAATTAACCCTTATCACATAGATAATCTGCTAGTCATTTAAAAAATCTTATGGATAACAAATTTCCGAAATAAGAATCTCCTTTTAAAAATGACTTTGAATCCTGCAATTTACTCTCCAATCAAAAATAATATAATCCCTTAGACGAAATTTAAATAAAAATTAATTATCAAAGTACATTTGGTTCTTCAATAGGTAAGGATAAAATTAATATTTAATCATCAAAAAAAGAATAATACTCTTCATAAAAACCAATATCAGATTTACTTGATATGAAGAGATATAAAGCAGTAACAGAGAGAGCAACCTTAGCAGAAATTATTAGAATTTCAAACCATCTTCAAGACGTTTAAGTAGCAGAAGCAACTTAATTAAGTAGCTCATATTTATAAGAGTTAATAAATTGGGAAAGTACTTAAAAATTCACCCAAAAAAGCATATAAATGATATATCATAAGCTACAATTATATTTATAAAATTTAAATTGTTAACTTAAATGGTTAATTAAAATTTGGTAGACGTTTAATGATATTTATTCTCAATTTAAAGATTCTAGATATATATTTATTAAAGTAGGAAATTTATCTATTTAATAAATGAAAAATATGTATTTGATACAATTTGATTTATCATAAATTTGATAGATCACATTTCTAAGCATTTAATATATAGTGTTAGATGTTAAAAAGTTTAGTGGCTTAATAAAGAATCATTCAAGAGGTAAATTTTATAAAATGATATAAATAATGCTTGAATAATTTATTTGATTTATAATGATCATGCACTTTTTGCTTTATAATAATTTCCTTCATTGACATCTCCATCATATTCATCATAGTATGTTAAACCTATTTTAAGATTAATAATTACCAGATTACAATACAGTTGCTGTATAAGTTGGGACTCCTAGTAAAACAGGGAAATACATGAATTGTACTGGAATCAATATAAGCATTCCTGCTCCGAAAAATGAATTCTTTACATTCCAAAAGATTCTTCTAATCATATAAAATTAAATATTTTAATTAATATATTATTATTTAATCAATACTACTTTGGATTGTTTCTCATTAAATATTATCTATAAAATATATAGCTCTCCAAACATACCCTAAATAAATGCAAGGATTAAAACGTTCTCTTTCTTCAGGATCAATTTTTTCAGGATTTTGTATCATTGTTTCTAATTCTTTGGATAATTCCTCTATTCCTTCCATTAAAAAAGGCAACAATGTTTATTGGATTTCTTTATATTTCTAAAATTAAAATCTAATTTTTCTACTTCATCTCCTCCAGGTATTTTGCTTAATTCTCTTTTAATAACTTCTAAGGGTACTGTATAATTTGGGTCCTAAAGTAACTGTTTAACATTCTTTGACATTATTAATAATATATATATAATATAAAAGAAACATTGATTATATCATGAAAATTTGACTTTCTTTATTGGCAAATCAATTAACCATCCTTTTATTCTACATTTTTGAGTTTGTTTAGTTTATTAATCGATGTAATAACTAACTAAGTCTGAGAGTTATTCCAAATCGTATGAGAGATATTATTTCATTAATTCATAATGAACTCTTCTCTTAATAGGTATTTTATTTTAGTTGTTTCTATCTTTATCATTAAGAATTTTATGATGAATATTTCTAATATCTGTTATTATTTTTGTTTTCTCTCTCAAACACTCAATAGTTTTGATTGGTATATATTTATTATGATTATGTTGAAATAATTCACCTACTGTTAATTTATTATCAGTTGTAAAGTATTTGTCAACAATTTCTGCAAATTTTTATTGGTTAGAATAATAATTAACACATTTAGATAATGATTATATTTTTAACATTTAACCAAGACAAAACCATATGTCTAATTCTTAGATTTATTATTTTTTAATATTTGTTATGTCTTAAGAACATTAAAATAATAAATTTGTGATTTTATTATTATTATTATTATTATTATTTGATTGATGATCAGTAATCTGATAATTTATTAAAAAATCATAAAATTCAGGTTCTAAAAACACTTTATTTTTTGATTCAATTTAGATACATAATTCAATTATTGATTTATTCATATATTTTGCTACATCTTCTAATTCGACTTCAAAATGTTTGATCGAACTAATATCTTTTCTCAGTGATATTATTCTTCTGCTATGTAATTTAATGTATTTAACTAATAAATTAATCTATTCAGAATTTGTATCTGCCATAGTATCTATAGATAATGAACATTTCATTGGTATTACTGTATCAATTGAAATTAACTAATGTTTCTCCAACATATTGATCAATTTCATTGGATTATCAATCATAAAAGATTATTTTATTTCATTCAAATTTATCTTATTTTAGTTTAAACATAATTAATTATAAATTACTTCCATTAATTCTAAACTACTTTATTAGAAAAACAAAGATTTTCTTTTAATTAAATATTATTCCTTAGATAAGTACACTATGCTGATGCAATCTTTATTTAAAAATGCACAATCATTCAAATAAGCTTATAAGCTATTAACTTAATCTATATGAACTAATACATCATACTATTTTTACAATTCTGTAGTGGATGATAAGGCTTAATATTTACAATTGATCTAATTATTCAAACAAAAATCTTCGAATGCTGTAATGTTTTTAGAATTCTAAAATTTTAAACCCACACTTTATAAATTTTATTCTTCTAATCTCGTAAGCATTCTAGAAAAACCTTCTGAATCCATGAATATAACTTTATTTAGTTAATAATTTGGCTTGTATTCACTCTACACATGACCAATATCTAATGTAGGGCCAATATAAGAGGTTTAGATAGATAGATAATTTCGCAATTCTTGAATATTTGTTGCAGGTAAGACTCCTCTGTTAAAAACTATATGTTATTTAATACTATCAGAAAGTATATATCTGCATTATTCAACATCATCAAAATAGAATGCTTGTTTGACATTGAGAGTTCTGAGATTTTGCATAATGGTATCTGAGTCACGACGATACAATTATTGATAAGTAATATTTACTAAACCTTATTTTAACTATTTGAGTTCCAATATATCGTTAATTTATAACATATTTGGCAATTTCTAGGATGAAATAACTAAACTAATGGAGTTTTAGTATCTCATTTAAACTACATTTAAAAAATCATAAAGTTTTTCGATAGGATATGTGCAAATCATTTTGATTTCTTTAAATAAATAGATGAGTCTGATTACATCTTAAGAAACAATAGAAAATTTTAAAAAATTCAGATTCAATCTTAAGCAAATCTCTTAGATCAGTTCAATAGCTTAATCAACTTCTATTTATGAAATTTATTAATCAACTAATTATTCATCAATAATAAATTTAGAAGCGGACAAATTTTTATGGTTTGTGAATAAAGTTCTTTGTACATTAGGTGTTATAGGAGTTTTCAAATAATAGTTCTCTCTAATTTTATTTTCCTGTTTCGATGGTGTAATACAAAAATTTTACTAATTGAAACTATTATCAGATAAGAGGATATTTTCAATTTGGTTCATATGTTGGTCTTTGAATTTGAATTATAATTTTATATTTAACAATTAATTATTAATAAGTTTTGAGTTATTATAATAATAAAATAAGAAAAATTGAATTAAGAAGTTCAAAAGAATATTTTCTAGGAAGCATTTTACTGATTAATGGCATAATATGATAAAATGGTACATATATATTCACACATTTTGGTTCTCTTCAAGTAAGTCTTCATCAAATTCCCTATAACCAAGTCCTCTTTCAACCATCTTTTAACCATATGCTCTTGCTGATTATTATTGTTCTTTTGTGTGGTCTTTCTTTTTAATGAAATGATGTCTATTCTTATACATAAAATAAACAATAGCAACAAAAATACATATTAACATAAAATCCCAAATCTAGATAATGAATTGATAAATACATTTCTAAATTTCCAAAACTTAAATCCAGGACATAATAATCTTACTGGATTATATTCCACTCCTCCTTAGCATTTGTTTCCTGCCACTCTACGGTACCCTCTAGAAACTTCATAATAGTCTTCGCAATTTTAAGGTGCATCAAAATCTTATTCAAATAATTCATATGGAATGCATTTAGCATCTGAATCAGAGTTTTCTCTATGAAAATTGAGGTCACATTCCCAATCTTCTTCAGTACATTCACAATATTGAATAGAATGCTATCTCTATAAATCTTCACCATTAAAACATTAAGCATTTCTTTTTCTTCTCACATATTCTACTCTCATTCCCATTAGACAATCTGGATTGATTTTACCAGTTGGAGACCATAATTCATAATCACTGTTTTCAGCCGATGGTTGATCTTCTCCAATACATTCTCTTCCATGAATAGAAGAAAAATCAATTTTAACAATATTACCTTACTCAATATTTTCATCATTTATATATAAATTTGATGTTCCATATATTATAAATCTTGTACCAATATTCGAAGGCTCAGTTATGATATTAGTAATCTCAATAGGTTATTCGCTAAATTAAAAGATTTCCCAAGTCATTCCTTCATTCCATGAATATTTTAAGACTTTTGTTGCTTATTAATCACTTGCTAATACTATAACTCCTCCATGATCACCTATTTCATAAATGTGTGAACCTTTAGCTATTTCAAACCAAGTTAAACCTCCGTCTCTGGACATATATGTATTTACCTGATCAGGTCTATAACTTAAATATTTTCCGATATTTCCTGTTCCCAAAATCAATCCTATTGAATTTTTCGTTGAATAGAATGGACCAAATTACATTTTGGTTGAAACTGAATGCAGATGTAAAGAACATGTCTTAGAATCGCACTGTAATTTCTTACCTTCTGAATCAACTTGAGGTGCTGCCAATGCCTACCATCTACTACCCTTATCAAAAGTAATTTTAGTTTATTTAAATTTACTTAAATCACTCTCTTTTATTCTTGGAGAGTCTTCATCAATTTCAGATTAATACAATTCTGCTTGCTCTGATGCATAAACATTTGCTATATAAATACCCTCCAAACCTAATACTCTTTCAAAATCACATTATCCTTCCTCTGTTCTAACTGTATAATTTAATGAAACTCTATATCTTGATGCTGTTGAATCTGAAATATATGTTGTACCCATAATTGAACTAGGCTTTAAGTGGTTAATGTTAATAAATGCTCCATATTATGAATCGACTATAGTGTAACTATGATCTTTTAAAATGTCTGGCATTTAAACATATCTAAAATTGTATTCATTTTCATCAGATTCAGATACAAGTAATGTTACTTCTTAATTTGAAGAATTCATAACTTAAGCCACAAATATATGATTAGGTGTCAATTGAAATTTATTGCCTTAATTAACTAACATTGTTTTTGTTTTCATAAAATCATCACTATAAAACAAATGTGTCTTCATATTCCAACCTGAAAATTATTAATGTCCTTTCCCATTTGGCTCATAAGTAATCATTATTCTTTCCTCTGGAATTACTTCGTTTTTTGGACTTTTAAATCCCCATGAATATTAATTTACGTATTTAGCAATAACTTCCCAATTCAAACCCATATCTTTACTTAACATGAGATCCTTTGTTACAAAACAATCTTTTTATTTCATTTGACACCTAGACCATGATGATGATAATATCCAATCTTTACGTTTTGGATGAAATTGAAATTCCCTCATTTATCTACCAGTATAAATAGCATTTATTGTCTATCCACAATCAGGGGATATCCAATTCACAAATTCTGTTCCCAAAAAAATAATTAATTGTGGATCTATGGGACTTTTTTATATTTTATTTACTACTCCTACTTTCTCATTTTCATCTTAAAGTACAAGCAGTCCCTTTCTATGAAATACTTCTGCTAATTTACGCCAATCGTCACCATCATTCTAACTTAAATATATTGTTCCTTTTGAACTCATAACTAAGATCTAAAGACTAAAAATTGATTTTATACATTGTGATTGGTCTGATTATGAGCACCACACCAAACCACATCTATGATAGCACTATCCATATTTGAAATACTGACGTCGATTGCATTCACAATACAAAAGAATAAAAAACTAATCATATGACAAGTTATCTTATATTATATAATTCATTCATTGATTTCTCATATTTGAAGAATATAACTTTGCAGTAAATTAAGTAAGTTAATCAATCTGTTTTTATATATAACTCTATTCTCTTTCAATCGTTTATCTAAAAGAAATGTAAAAATTAACAATTTACATATATTCCTCTGCTTCTAATACACTTCTTTATTTCAGAAGGTCTATACGTTCTAAATTTTAAAGTTGGTTCTTTAACTGCTAGGTTAATTTCTTATGTTCTTAATCTTTAGTTGGTTTAGTTAGCTTAACTAAAAATTACTCCATCTTCTCAGTGTCTCTTGAAGATTAATCTAAATCAGGAATAATAACACCTGGTTTATTAAGTAATGTATTCCATTCGATACCTAAAAATAATAAAGTTGATTAATAAACTTTTAAAGAATTTATGCTATTTGATTTCATCAATGGATGTATGTCCAATTCTTTATTTGTAATCTGGTTCTAATAGACGTGTGAGAAGATCATAAGAATCATATGATATACAATCTTCTCCATCATCTCCTAATTTAGGCCATTCAATTCTTAAATTAAGAATATTTTCAAAAATCTTCTCAACTGTGTCATCATTAAAAGGAGCAATTCCACATAACATTTCATACATAATAACACCCAAACTCCAATAATCTGCAGAATAATTTGTAACAGATACTCCTTAAATAATTTCAGGTGCAATATAATCAGGAGTTCCAATAATCCTATATTAACAATTTAAGAAATACTTTTTATTTGTACTATTCTTTGATATTACAAATATTGATTCAGCTTTTTTTATATGTTCATAAAATTCTGATGAATCATTAAACTATTAAGCAACGCAATCTGGTAATAATTAATCTTCTCTTTTCATTTTTAACCTACTATTTAAACCCTTCTCAGATAATCCAAAGTCAGCTAATTTAGCATGTCCTTAAGAATCCAATAATATATTTTCTGGTTTCAAATCTCTATGAACAATGTTTTGATTTCTTAGATACTCCAAAGCTAAAACTATTTCAGCCATATAATGTCTAACATAAAATTCATCTAATGCTGTGTAAGTCTTCAAAATACTAGCTAAGTCTCCACCAACCATATATTCTTAAACAAAGCATAAGTAATGTTCATGAACAAAAGAGAAATAGGCTTTCACAACAAAATGACTATTGAGAATCTCAAATATATTTCTTTCAGCCTACAACTATTCTAAAAAGGCTTCTAAATTCTATTTGTAAATGAATTAATTAATACTCTTTAAGCACAATCTATAATCTTTAATGCATACATGTCACCAGAACCTTTCTTTTTCACTTAAAAAACCCATCCATAAGCACCTTTACCCAAAGGTTTAATAAATTCAAAATCCTTTATACCAACATTCTTTTGTTAATTTGACGCTGAAGAATTAGTTTTTATCATGTCTGAATCTGAATGATAACCTTTGTCAGTATGAATAGGATCAATCTATTCTTAAATAAATTAAGGACTATTGTTGGAAGCATTACTACTAAATTTGCTTTTCTTTGTCACTTATACCTGTTAAGAAGAAGAAGAAGGAGTGCTTGCTTATTAAAAATCTTATGAATGAAAATTAGAAACTCGTTTCTTTTATTTATTAATCTATGGCTATCTTCTCACTTCATTAGAAGAAGAATTCGATTCACTAGAATCATCTGAAGATGTTTTATTATTTTCTTCTTTTATTGAAGGAACTTTATTGTCTCCAGCATCTGAATCAAAGGAATATGGCTATTTTACACTATCTGAATCGGTATGATCATTAATAAAACCAACAGTGTATGGTTTATTTGAAATTCTGGGACTTTCACAACCTTCATTCACTTTAAATATTGAAGTATTCATTTTAAATTCTCTTCTTTTAGGAATAGTTGGCTAATTGGATCTTTCTCCTTCCTCTTGTTCTATTATGGGATCAACAATTCGATTCCTTGGAGATTAAGATACCTAAGAGAATTTTGACTAGCGAAAAGAAAGTGAGTTTTATTTTGCAAAAGATTTCTTCATAGCTTAAATCTTGGACAATTGAAGAGTCATATCGTATTATTAATGATGACCTTCTTACTTTTTTAAATATTCCATTCTATCAAGAATGCTCTTGTGAGCTCGTGTTATAATTGTTTTAGCTTCATTACTCTCAATGTAATTGCCTGCATTAGATAAATCATTAAGGATTACAAGATTTTCTATTTAGTCAGATAATTCTTACACTTAGGATCATCATTTGATTAATTCACTATTTTATCAGCATAATTTATAATTATTGTCATAGCATTATTAATGTTAACTAACTCCTATTCGT
This sequence comes from Paramecium sexaurelia, assembly GCA_000733375.1. NCBI lineage: Eukaryota > Ciliophora > Oligohymenophorea > Peniculida > Parameciidae > Paramecium > Paramecium sexaurelia. The sequence continues at coordinate 341,654 of JPFM01000019.1, forward strand.
TCTCTTATTCATCACTATTAAATGTTGAGGTTCTTCTTAATTTATTATTATTATTATTATTTTTTTATACCTTCTTATTTTTACTAACTATTATCAAATCTTACTTTATTAGAGCTTATTTAACTTAAGCATTTCTTTTTTCTTAATAAGCTGCTTCACATAGATTTGCCATGTCTAAATTCAATTCCAATATTCGTTTCTTTGCTTCAGCGGTTTTCTGACATTCTTCACAATGTATTTTCATTTCAAATGCTTGTACCTTCTTTTCACAGATTCTACAAATTAATAACTCAAACTATTTTTTATCCAACTTCTTCATATCCATCTTCATTATTCTAAAATATTAAACATTTCTACTGCTAAATATTCTTCATTTTAGTTGATGCCCACTTATATTGGAAAGAAGTATTATTTTTACTAATCCAATCAGCCTCCAACATGTGCAGTGCTATTCTTAATTTATTTGACAATGTTCTAATAGATCTATAAATAAGATATAACTTAATTGTTACTTTCCTGAAATCTTCTTTGTAAAAGACTTTTTCATTTTCACTGCATCTAAACGCTGAACATCCTCTATTAGATTTTAAATCTTTTGATCCATTTCCCCATAATGATCGTAATTTTATTGGCTGAAGTATTCTTAACAAGATTTTAAGGTTAATACTACTTTTTGTATAGAATCTCTCTATTGAATTGTATTTCCCAAATAATACATACTGTTGTCATTTAATGATATTATGATAAGATATCGATTATTTCCTTCACAGATGAGGAATCAGGGTTTAATTATTTTATTCTATGCTCAATTTGGTCCATTAAAATATATATTAAATAATCATTATTACTAAGCTTTCTTCATTCGTACTTAAATTCTATGTTACATTTATTCTTCTTCTTCTTAGCACTTCTATTGCATCTACCTTATTAGTAATTACTTCTAATATTTGTAATCTACCTAAAATTTACTTATTAATCACCTGTCTCTAATTTATCTAATGCCATCAAAGCTTAAGATCTATATTTCTAAAGACGATCATTTAAACCATTCTTTTCATCTCCTTTCAAATTCATTTTATTATAACTCTCCTTCAAAATGTTATGATCATTAAACTTTTTCACCAAACAAAATGGACTACCATAACTATTCGAAAAACAATTCTTTTGTTTGCATTTCTAAATAAAATCTAATCAATCAATTTTCTATACTGCACCTTTTGATTCCTCATACTTATGTATTCTCTCACTAGCCATCAAATTTTAACTACTTTTTAATTTATATAATTAAAACTTATTATCAATTTTTTTATTATTTATTCTTATAAACTAATCTCTAATTTAAATGGATTCAACAACAACTATAGTTCCTTTGACAGAAGAAAGGATACCTCATGACTACAAATTGATTTAAAAAAATAATGCATACTTAGAATCATTCGGAGAAGGTTATCCTACTATTAAAAATACAAATGATTATTTTCTTTATCTTCTACGTATATATGGAGATTTTGAAAACCTTTATTATAAAAGATTTACAATATATGATAATGGTTAAGCATGTGGTTAAATAGGATTGCATTCTTTTTGCATCGAAAATTTTACATGCCAAGCTGAAGTATTCTGTTCTATTATTATACTAAGATATTTTATTGGGTAGATGAATAATTCTAAGGAAAGGGAATAGTCACCAGAGCGTGTTAATAAATTTAACAGCATTCCTTTGAAGTTTTAAGATTGGATCTTCTAATTATACATTGTCTAGTAGAAAATATTAAAAGTGCTAATGTTGCTCTAAGATGTGGATTCTAATATGAAGGCATTTCTAAATTAGATCATCATGAATATAAAAAATATATCAAAACAGTAGAATAATACGAAAAAGAAAAAATACATTGAATATCATTTAAATAGTTACAATTCTTCGGTCATTTATTCAAATTATTCCAAATATCTAATATTGTCTGCATATAAAGTTGTATCTGAATCCACTTAGGTAGGATTAATCTTTATTATTTTTATCAAAGCTTTTATGTCATAAGCAGGTATGAGAGTATTCTTACATTATACATATGATTTGATATAATAGAGAGGAAAATGCATTTCTTCTGACAGATCTTAACCTTCTTTGGGGAATTGCAATCTTCTTTCAACTTCCTTAATGTAAAGGTCGTCAAGATAATACTCATTAAGTAGATTTTTCACTTAAATCACAAGAATTTAGTTAATATAAGGTGATAATATTTACTATCTAAATAATTCAGCTTTAACATCTTTAATCCTTGCATGTAAAGGCAAAGCCACATATTCACCAACCAAATAAGGGAATAACCCATTTTTTACTGCATAAATAAAAGATTCACTTTCAAATTTCTGATTTGTCAAGAACTTATTATAAGCAGGACTTTTTAAAAGTTTCATCATTATGCTTTTTACAACATTAGAATAAAAGGAATTATCAAATAATTTAGTAATAAATGGTATTGGTTTTTATAAAAGATAACGATACTCTTCAAATTAATTAAGTGCTCTCTCAACGAATATAAAATTATATTATGATTTTATCAACACTTATGAGATTGCGTACTTTATATAAAATATTTCTAAATATGTTATTTACTAAGTTGAAAAGAATGCTATGATTTGTTCGAAATCCAGTGTACTTTCATAATAAACTCCTTTTAAAAGTTCAAGCATAATTGCTTTTAATTAAATTACACTAGAATTTTAAAAGAATAATTTCATAATATCTTAAGATAAGAGATATTCAACTACTTTTTCTGAAAATTCATCTGCTTACATTTTATCAATTCTTACCACATTGTTCCCTCTTTCTCTTTCCCACTTATTTGTAAAAGAGATTTCATCAAAAGAGATCTTTTTAGGTTTTGGCTTTCTAACAAAATATCTACTTAAATTGATTTCATTTTATGGCTATTACAATTACGGAAGATGTGTGATATTTTATTATTACTCTTATTAATTTTTGTGAAATTGTACTAAATCTTTAATTGTGATATTTCTGCTTTGATTATCTATTCTCTAATTTTTATATAAGCCAACAAAAAAGCTTTATTATTATGGTGTTTCAAGATTAGCTTATGATTAATGTTATTATTTTTTAGGTACTGAGTTAGAATGATGATTTACAATAGATTATTAGATATTGGTATTTATTTGTTCAATAGATTCTTACTTAAAATGTGAATATTGTTCTTTTAATAAAGATGATTGTCTTTTTCTCATCCTATTAGTTGATTGTTGATGATCAGATTATAATGAAGGAAGGAGAGGATTCAGATAAATATTTCTGACTGCTGCACTTAACTTGTCATTAGATCGATGTTTCAATTTAGATCTTTCATCCAAATATCTCTAGTATTTCTCAACTACTTTTTTATACTCTTAACTTGTGGTTCCATTATTATGAGATTATAACATATTAATAATATCATAATTTGCATCTTCTCACTTGTTTATTTATGATCTGTGCCAATTTCACCAATTCAGACACATAATTCTTAGATAATTATTGCACTTCGCTCTATGTACTACCTTCAACTCTATTTCTAATATCTGTTAGCTCTTTTAATGGTAATTTATCCATAACACTTGTTTTAAGTGGCTAAGCTATGACAGGCTTTTCTATAAAACTTGAAGTGAATTTTCCTATTGATTGCTATTTAGTATCCAACTTAGTTTATGATGCAAATCTATTAGAAATATGCAAAGTCATGCCAACTGATCTTTAAGATAACCTGCTCTAAGGTGGTTCAGCAAATTATTCTATTTTACATTATATACTAGATCTTAAAGATCCATCATGTTTCAATATATTATGTGAATTATCTTTATAAGAAGACATCTTTTTAAATATATCTTCAAATGATGGAATACTAAAACTAAATCTAATATTATACCTTCCTCTCATTTCTTGAACTTACGAAGATTTAACAGTTTTTGGAGCAGTACCCTTTACATAAGCCTATTATTCTTGATTGCCTAATTGCTACATTTTTGAATAGACGCTCTCACGAAATTTTCCTAGATTAAACTCTGACTCATCATTTTTAGTTAATGATGAATATCTTAACTAATTTTCAGACTAACGATGCGAGTTTCTCTTTAACATCTTAACGATTTTTCTAATAAATTATATAATTAATATATATGTATATCATGTAATAAAAAAAATATGCTTTAACAAACTCCATTTATCATATCATTTTTTTATAACACACCTTTAATCTACTATTTTATACTTTAATTCTATTTATCAATTTCACATTTTAATTTCTAAAATTGTTTTCATACACTATCTTACTTATCTATCCACCAACACATTTTTTTTTATGAAATACGTAGCTAAAATTTTAGTCTTCAATCAAATAAATTATATCTTATTTAATAACATTTAATTCTCATAATACTTAGATAGATTTTGATTATAAATCTTTAAGATATTAAATGACTTGTTTACAACTATATATTCTTTTCCAACCAAACTTGCTTAGAAATTTAATTTACACTTTTGTATTTTAAATGTTTTGTCTTTTAGAATAATTACTTAAATATAAAATTTTTGATTTCGTTTTCTTAAACTATATAAAAAAATAATAAATTATAGATCAAATATATATATTTTTAATTTTAAATAATAATGGAAAAATAAAAATTTAATAAAAAGTCATTTTAATAAATTATTTAAATGCTAACCAAGCTGAGTTGATTATCTAAATATATTTATATAAATATTTGTAAATACCTTAGATAATATTCCCAATAGGTAATCATTCCTGTTTATTCCTCATCAAACTCAATAAAATAACTATTTTCTTAATCAATATTATATACTTTCGAGTTAATTATCGATCCCTTGTTTATTAAAGCATCTAGTGTTCTGTAAAAAAACCTTAATTATTTGAATCTAATTTCTTGAAAAATGATCTCTCTTCTTATTAACAAACAAAATCTAGAAACTGTCCCATTTCATTTGCATCTATAAATCCATCATTTTTTTTATCAATAAAGAAGAACATTTCTTATAAGTCTGGGATTTCAGCGTCAATTTCATTATAAAATGCTTCCATTTTATATTAAAAGAAATTCTTGCTAATTTTGACTGAAGAAGTTTCCATAAAAACATATCCAAAAATTTATTCAGCAGTAAAATTTTACAATGCATAATATTTAGGTTAACAAATAAAACTCTAACAAGGAATTCCAAAATTAAAATCTTTACTATCAGGATCAGTATCTTAAGATATTGCTCTATGTTTCTTAAGAAAATCAGGTGCTGTAAATAAATCAGCATATTTTTTCACAATATCTTCTTCAGTCCATTTTTTTTACTTAATTGGTTTTTTGGTTGTTTCATCAAACCTTTAAACTTCTTTAAAAAATCCTCCACTACTAGTGTGAAATTTTTAATTCGAAGATAATCTGTCTTATTATTATTTATTTGGAGTAGTCCTAATTTAACAATTGTAAATTACATCATTAAATATTAAGATTTATCTGATGGATTAATACATAATAATTATTTGCTTAATGATCTTGGATTATTATTCTTAATACTATTTTATCTAGATTATTATTTGCTTTTAGCTAAAGGAGATCCATTTCTTAAATTTTCTTTGGATTATTATTATTGTTTCTTTTAAAGTATCCGAACTTATTTATTTTATTATAAAAATTTGCGCAAATCCATATATAATCTTCTTTGGTCTCTATGAAATAGAAATTTATACCATTTTTCTTTTTATATTAAAATAAGATTGATATAATGTCTGGATTGTTTTAATGAGCACATTATCTAAGATAGAGTCGATCATCTTTTGGGATTTCTAAAATAGAATGAAAGCATGCTACATATGCATTTTTCAATTAAATTATAGTATTCATTAGTCTAACTATTTGGTCGATTCATTTAGCTGTTATAATTAATTATAATAGTAAATCAATTATTAAATTTCTAATTAAAGGAATCATTATAATATTTAACAAATTTTCCATCATTTGATTAAGCTCTTTATCTGAAACTATCTTATTGTGACTTAATAAACCTTGACTCTTCATGACGACTTTTCAAAGGACGAGAAAAATCAATTTTAATCTTTTTAATAAATTATTATATTGTTAATTAAGGGGGTTAATTCTATGATTAGTTGAGATGTTGATTATTTTCTTTATTCCTTTTATTAGTTAAAATTTTGCTCCAATTACTATCATTAATCTTATTTTAAATGTAATTTAACTAACTAAATATGAGTAATAATTTACCTAAACTTTTTGTTGTCTTTAGAATCTTACTTGAGTAGTCGAGAGATTTCTTTAAATGATTAATTATTACTGCTATTATTATATTAATTTAATCTATTAAGTGTTTCCTTCATTGATTTTAATGGTTACTTTTATTATGGTCTAATTCTACATTCCTCAAAAGTATCAAACTTTTCAGAACCTTAACTTTAAAATGTATTCTCTCTAACACTATACTATAAACTGCTTCTCTTTGTCTCTTCAATTGCTTTTGTCTCTTATGGAATTGTTAATTATTTTGGTGAATTATAAGATTTCAATTCTTAAATTGTGTCTTACATATTGTTCTCCACATTAAATATTGAAGAATCGAAATTGTTTGGTAATATTAATACAGCATGCTTGACTCCATTGAATGGCTAATTTTTTCTCATAATTGGTGGTAGAATCACCAAACTCTTTGTTCCTTCTTTACCAAAACCATCCACACAATAATATTCGTTCTTTTAATATTAAACTATCTCATAAACTACTCTACTAAAACCTATATTAATTTCTTAATCACTTAGAATTATATATGATAATATTAACCAATATTATTTCATCCATTCAATCAAATCATCATTCTCCTCTTCAATAAATTCATCTATATTTTTTATATTCAATTTTAAGTGGGATTTTAATTTACTTATAGTTATTTCATTAAATCCCAATACATTCTAATAATTATCTTGATACAATTTTTATAAAAGACTGAATAATCCTTAACTATTTATTCCTAGTATTGTAGCTATCTGCAAAGTCTTATTATTTAGTTCTTCTCTTATCATTTATTCTAAAAAGAGACAACTTTATTAAACAACTTGCACTAACACTTTTGGTTAATCAAAAAGATAACCAAAGGCTGATGGAAGTGTTTCCTTAACCATATTCTCATATTTTAATTTAAACTCACTTGGTAGCATAAATTTAGAAGATGTATTCGTAACATTAACAGAACAATGTACTAAACTTTCTTATAACTACTTAATCTATTGTTATAGCCTAAAATTTTCAATTCTAAATTTATTCATATCTGATTCTAAAATATCTATCATTGCCATAGTTTCGTCCGTTTGTATTTACAAAGATGAGTTTTTCTTTGGTTTTTTACGAAATGAATTAGCGAGTGATTCCATCTCATCTAAACTTATCATTATTCAAAATATATTGCTGTTATATAAATATTAAATTTATGTTAAATTATTTAACATTATCTCAACCAAAGACTGTACTAAATAGAAAATATAATCTGTAAATATAAACATATTTTCTATCTTATATTCATAATAAATTTTTAAATTGTTATGATATATCTTATGTTAATCATACAATCTCAAAGATAATAATAAAAATCATAATCTAATTATTATTCTTATTTGATTGAATTTAATCCTTTAAAGTCAATTAAATTTCTTATCATGTCATGATAAAAATATAATATCGAATAAGTTTAGGTTATTGGCTATTGACTAAAAGATTAAATTTCTAAATTTAATAAAATCATTTTTATTAATAGAAAAATGCTTTTCTTATTCTTTAATGATAATACTAAATCAATTTGAAGTAATGAGGCAAAAAAATAAATAATTCTTTATTCTATAAAGTTAGCATGATGAGATAAGCTATGTCATTTTGAGATTAAAATGAAGAGTAAAATTTAAGGATGCTTGTATATTTATTAATAAATATGATAGATAAATAAATAGATAAAACATTGCATGTGATTTAATTAATAATATATTTTGTCATAAATATTAAAAATTTTGTAATAAAATGTATTTTGATGAAGACTTAGGTCCTTGGTGCAGTGATGATTATAGACCTCGTTCACGATATCATAGTTAGATGACAGTACCATTACACAAAGATAAAACAGAAGTAAAAGAAACTCATTAAACAATTCACTCTATATTAACAGCGAAGAAAAGTGAATTACCTAAGTTAAAATTGAATAGCATATCACCGAGACAAGTAGTAAAATAGCAATACATTAACAAATTCATAAAGATTAAGGAATCTTCAAATGAGAAACATTTTTTGCCATAACTTTCGTTAATAAAAATGAAACCTCATCATACTAAACCTAAGAATCGAAACACTGACATACATGTGATATTTGAAATCGAAAAAATCATTCGTCGAAACCATGGTTACCTCCCAACTCATAAGTACACTACTTCTACTATAATTTGATCATATATAATCATTTTTTCCTTACAAAGCCTCTAATTTTGCTCTAAAGCGTGGTAGTTTTTGGATCAAATAATTATTTTTTTCGATGATCATTCGATCTAAAGGCTATTCATTGATTGTGCCACTTCTTTTATGTTGCATATGTTTATAAAATTGCTTAACTTATAAGGCAATTTGCTCTTCTCTTTCATCTCGTTTTTGCAGATATTGTATTTATTATTTATTGTCATGCATCTTTAAAGATTTTTTAAAAGGATCAAAGTTGTATTATTATATCAATAGATCAAAGAACTTCTAATCACCAGTCTTACGTTATAGGATAAGAAATATTTACTTTGCCTGCCTTTTATATTAGAAGAAAGTCTAAAAAATTATTTTTATTTAGACGACTTAATTCTCCTTTGATAGTTGGATTGATCTATGGTATAAAATCCTTGATTTTAAATGGTTCAATTTATTTTGTTTCTAGCTAATTTAATTTGATATTGTAATCAGGGATCTGTTTCCCACTTCCAGCTAACGTAAAGTCCATCTTCTTAAGAGTCATCTCACTATCACAGTGAGAAAGCAAACGATGAGTCATTTTTCTTGCAGTCGGTTTAAATGAATCACCATAACGAGTTGGATCAGATTTAGAAATTTAGCTCACTGATTACATATATAATAAAATAAGAAAATGGAATAATAATATTAAGGAAGTTGTCATTGCTAAAAAGTTTAATTTGAATTTTCAGGACCCCTTGAGATGGAAGTAATCAGATGCCATTGTTCAATCTGCAAAATGAAACAAAATCATCATGTTTTGATTCATGATTCAAAATTTAAGTTACTCACAAGTATGGATGAGCTTAGTCTTTATACCTTCAATACAAAGCAAGTATATTTTACTTATTTCTATTTTAAAAGGCTAAACATTACTTTTGTAAAACATGTGGAGTGCAATCTTTTTTTTATCCCAGATTCAATCCTAATATGATAGCTGTTACCATATATTGTGTGTAATTACCACAGAATGTTAAATTGACGTATGTCACTTAAGGACTTGAATAATCAATTAAAGAAACAATTAAACAATGAAATTAATTTAATTTCTTATGAATCAACTATGTCCTCATTCTCATTACAACTTCCAACTTCATTTTCTGTTTTAATTCTAGATAAAAGATAAATTATTACATAAATACGAATAATTATTTCTTTTATTTCATACTTGAAGAATATGCTAAAATATGAGAGGAATAGCTCCTCAACTTAATTCTGTTTTTTAAAGAACAAATCAAAAAAGCGGAATTTATAAACAATAACTCTCCTGTTATTTAAAAAGAAATAAATTTCCCTTTGAAATTATGATTATTTCTTTCTATATTGTATTCTGTTAATTTATAAACTTATATTAATCAAATTTATCTTTTCCTTAAATTTGCCTTCACTTATACAAAACCACTATAATTAGCATCCAAAAGCGGATCATCCTTTGTATATTTCAAATCTTCCACTTTAAACTCTTCAAATTTTAATCGAAATATATATACCTTTTTATAAGGATTATTTTGATTATTATTTTCTATTCTTTTGATTTCCATAAAGTAACTCTTGAACCTCCTTTTCTACTTCTTCTTTTCTGGAGACTCTCTCAGTTGACTTTATGACTTCTTAATTAGAATGAATTTCCTAGGTACTAGGCTATTCAATAGAATGTTAGAGCATGCTCGGAATGATATCCTATTTATTCTTCTCCCAATCTAAATAAACTCTCTCAAATTCATAAGGTGACAATTCAGCTAAAATATTAGTTTATAACTTTACTTTGAATAAAATCATTAGGAACAGTAAAGTGACCTTTCTTTATTTCTAATTCTCTCTTAATATTTTCTAAAATTTCTTATTTTCTCATATTATGCTATTCTTCATAAGTAGTTTATTAGTCATTATTATTTTTTTGAGATTTTTCAGTTGCTTTTTTTAAATAATCTTAATATTAAGGACTATCGTTTTAGTTACCTCTTTCTGGACGTGTTAACAATTTTTCGCTTTCTTTTTTAAGATCATCAACATTTATAATTTGCTTTTTACCTTAATTATCAACAACTTCTACTCCTCCTTTTAAACCTAAAGCTTTCTTTAAATCTTCAATTCCTTATTCTATCTTTGGTTCAACTTTATTAAAAGATTCCTTTTTTATATCGACTATTGGCTATCTTTCTTTATGTTTTCTATCTTCTTCCTTTAAGTTTACCTCCACGGCATCATGGAGTAAATTGTTAAAATTATTTATAGCTTTCTAAGCGGGTCTTTCTGGATCTTTAGGAAGATTATCTTCTACTACAAGGTTTGAAGATTTTCTTCTATTATGAGACTCTTAAATTTCTTATTTTATTTCTTATTTTAGTTCTTCTTTGAGTTCTTATTTTAATTATTCCTTTAAATTTTTTTTCAATTCCTCTTAATTAAGAGAATGCTCAATTTTTAAAGATTTATCATCATGTTATATTTGAATAGATCTATCAATTTATTTGTTATTGTTCTATAAAGGATTATGAGAAATAGTTATTGAATGTTAAATTTGTTATTTAAGCTTATTATTAGATGTAGAATCTGATAATAATTATTATTATTATTGCTATTATTATAATTACTATTACTATTATTATTACTATTATTATTACTATTATTATTACTATTATTATTATAATTATTATTATTATTACTATTATTATTACTATTATTATTACTATGATTATTGTTATTATTATTACTATTATTATTATTATTATTATTTTTATGACTTAGATTCAACTTAATTTTGTGCAGGTTAGACTTCAAAATTATCTCCATAATCATAATCTTATTCATTTAATGCGGGTTGGTCTTCTTGTTAATTACCAACATCCACAATAATATCAATTTCATTTTGATCTTTTGGAGTTTCCGAATATATGTCATCTTCTTTTTAAATTTCAAAAGATGATTCTGATTACTCAGATTATTAAGGCATAAATTAATCTGCCTTCATAACAATAAAATCTTATTCTTATTGTGTTTCATCATCAATCTTTTATTATTATAGATAATCTTAATCTTGCGATTATTATTATTATTCAGAAACATCATAATCAGAGTCAAAAGAGTCCTCAACTTCATTTTAAGATTACTAATTAGATGATTAATTATCAGATTCATCATAATATTATGGTGGCTATTCATAAGATTCTCCTGCAACAGCTTAATTATCTTTAACCAAATTATCAATAGTTAGATATTACTCTTAAGGTTCAGCATCATCATAAGTTTCAACTTGTTAAATTTCATCATCCAATTATTATTCATTTACTAAAAATTGATCTTCTGATAATTGCTCTTAATTTATCTCCTATTAATCTTATTGTGATGCCTCAACTACTTAGTCAACTTCCTCTATTGATTGTTAATCTAACTATTCTTAATCTTCGATTTCTATTGTATTATCTTAACTATCATCAATACCTTAATAATATTGATCTTAATCCTCTTCAATTTAAGGCTCATCTTCTAGAGGTAATTGATTACTTTATTCGTCATAAGTTGCTTCATAGATTTAGCTATTATCATTTACAATGATAAAATCACTAGTGTTTTAGCTTTCTACATTTTCTTATTTAATAGTTCCAATAGTATTAGCTAAATCTTCAAGCTCCTTTTAGAAATCATCAATAGAAATGTTATTTTCATCTTCATTCTAAACTTAATCTGGAAGAGAATATGATTCTTCTGAAGATACAGTTATTTCTGTGGATAACAATTATTATTATTGTTAATCATCAACAGTTTCTAATGTAGATTCTGGTATATAATCATCTTTAGCTTCTACAATTTTATAATTAGTTTCTTCATCTGTATTAACTTCATTTAATTTTATATCTTCAATTTAAATATTTTATTGTTCCTATTATTATTCGTCATCATAAATAAAATTGATATTTTCTATGTTTGGTTCAACTGCTTCTAGATAATCTCCAAGTTATTTGACTTCTTATTCTGGTTCTGGTTCAATATAATTTTACTCATAATCTTCATCTTTCAATACAATTACCTACTCATTATTTTCTGGAACATCCAATCTATCAATAATCAAAGAATATTATTTTTGGCCTTCAACTACAGAATCTAATGAATTAGTTGATACTGAATCCAATTTAAAATCTCTTATGACATTATTTAATTTATCCTTTAATCTTTGCTTCTCCCTCAAGAAATCAGATTTCTTAGGTTTTCTGATAAAAGCTTCTCCTTCTTCTGTTGTTAAATCAATTTCAATAGCACCTTCTTCTTTTGAATTACCTTATTCTTAAACATTTTCTTGTTAGAATTCCACTTGCTCTTGAGGTTACTCATTTTCTTATTAGAGTTCTTCTTTTTGAGGTTCGGTTAAGTCAGGAATGGCTTCAATTTGACCAGATTCATAAACTTCAATCTCTTAATGATCTTCATCTAATTTAATGGAGGCATCAACAATTTATATATCTTCTTCTTCGATTTGTGATGCATTTTCATTTTATTGCTCTTATGATAATAATTACTAATCAACTTCTTCTTATAATTAATCTTCAACTATCAATTTATTATCATCATTTTTAATATCTTAAATAATTAATTGCTGTTCTGGATTAATTCCTCCATCAGTTGGATAAATTATAGGTGGTTATTATTCTTCTTTAGGTTATTCAAATTACATATTTTGTTCATCCTCATAAGCAGAATTTATATCCAAACTTATTTCATCTTCGACAACTTTAGGTTCTTCATTTTAATTTTCAAGTGATCCAACTTCCTTCTCCAAATTAGAAGCTTTATCCATAATGTCTAATTTTTCTTTTTATTATTCAACTTTATTTTAATTTTTTAATTGTTAAGCTTCCTCTCTTAATTCTTAAGCAAATTTAATCATTTCATCTATGTCTTGTTCTTATTTTAAAAGATCTTCATCATTAATTTAACTATCGTTTTATTATGGCTCTGAAAAAGCCTCTTGATCAACAGAAACACCTTCACTTGATTAATTAGTTTCATTATTATCATTATTATAACTAGAATCATTATTTTATTAAATTTCTTCCTCTTAAATTTATTCAGGATTATTTTTTTATTCTTAAGTTAACTCCTCAACATTTGCTTCAGAAATTTTCACATTTTCAATTTTGACTTCATCTGCATGAATAACAACATCTTGAACTGATGAAGTATCTTAAATTGGTTTAATGTCTGATTAAACAGATATTTAATCATTTTAGATTTCTTATGCATCAGATTATTGAGGAATATCATCAGCATTTATAGATTAAATATCTGTATTATCTAATTTAATATCTTCTATTTGAATTTCTTATTTAGGATCTTCCTATTAAACTTCAAAATTATTATCTTGATTATCAAATTAAACATCCTCTTATTAAATTACTTAATCATTATTATTAGTTATAATATCAGATTATAAGTTTTCAACATTTTCATCTTAAATTTGTAAATCATTTTATTATTGATCAACTTACTAAATATTATCAACTCGCTCTTCTTTTAAGGTTTAAATAGAATCATTTTGTGATTCTACAATTTTGATCTCCTCATTTGTTAACTTAATTTCTTATGAACTTTAATTGTTTAAGGATTCATCAGTGTCTAATTTTATAACTTCTAACTATTATTATTATTCAATTTCTTGTTGCTACTATTATGATTATTCTATTGATTATTGTTAATCATCAAGCTAAATAGTTTCAGATTAATTATTTTCTTATAAAGATTCTTAATCTAATTTAATATCTTCTAATTCATTAGATACAGCTACAGTTGTTTACTGTTATGTCTCTTAACCAAAATTAGATTGATCATCTAATTTTATGTCCTCATTTTAATTAATTTCTGATTTAAGATTTTAATCAATAATATCCAAATGGATGTCTTCAGCAATTAATTTTTAATCGGATACTTATTATTAATCTTGATTATCCAATTTAAATATTTCTAAAGATTCCTCTTATTTGAATTCGGTTTGAGTAGGTTGATCTTCACTCACAATTTCCAATGATCTATGAGTTGGATAGACTTCAATTGAGGAATCCTTAACAATTTCAATAGATTAATGATGCCAAATTTCAAAGGACTTATGTTAATCAAAATGAGTAATTTCAAGGGATTACTGTGCTTATACTAAGCTCCTAAGCTGAATTAATAATTTAAGAGTTACATGGCGTTCTACTTTTTAAATGGATGAAATTCAGCTATTTCTAATTCCTAAAAGTTCTAATAACCGACTAAGTCGATTGGCTATTCTTCATTTGTAATAATGATGCACATATTCATTTTTCCATCATTGTCAACTATAAGGTTACCACCAAGTAAATCTTTGCCAATTAAATCAAACAATACCAATATTGAAATTGTTTGCATGAGTGTTGGTGGCTAAAACACTAATAAATGTTGGTCTCGATATAATTAAAGGAAATTGAATCTCATTTCCAACAGCAACTCGATTAAAACATTCAATTTGATAGTTCTCTTCATTTTCTATAGCTAAATAAGCAAATTTTGCTTCGATCTCATCAGATGTCATCATTTATAATGTGAATCCTTATATTTAATAGATACTTATGTACCTTCTTGATTTACATCATGAATTTCAGCAAAAATATCTCCGTGACCATTAAGAAGTGCAATGGCCACTTGAGGTATTTTTTAGAATGGTTAAGTGAAGAGTATTTACTTAAATTTATCAAATGATTTACTTTTGATTGAATTTGTCCTCCTCCTTCATTTTGAATCAAAACCGTCCCATAATTTAGACTATTGACAATCACCAATAATGTGATTAATAGATAGCTATGATTGACCATTTTTTTATTATAATAAAAACGGATTGTAATTAATTCACTCTCAATATACTTATTAATTTATTTAACTGAATGGCAGAATAAGGTAGATATAGCAAATTAAGTGAAGAGGAAGCCGCAGCTCAATTTGAATTAAGGTACAATTCCAAATTTACTTAAGAAAATAATAAATATTGGGTAATTTGTAAGAACAATACTAAAATGCAAATAGTTAAAAGAATAAAAAGCAATCCAAATCTTAGCAACAATAATCTAATAAATAAGAATTCATTGTCTTTAATCCTACTAAAAAGCCCTCTTCTAAACCATCTAAAAACCCATTAAAATAATTGTAATTTCTAAAAGAAGAATCATCTGAATGTAATTAAAGTACTCCTCCTCAAGAATAAGAAATCGAATACTAAGTCTAATAACCTGTCGAACCAACACCTCCAGAATAATCTCCATTAATTGATAAACCTTAAAAACCTAGTATAAAAAAAATGTTGCTTAGAGATATTGGTAATCTTGATCTAGAAATTTAAAGATTAACTAGAGAAACCAAAGATTTTTAAACTGAAAAATTGCTAAATAAATCTCAATTATTGTAATAATCGAAAATTCTAAAGGATTCTAATCCTAAAACTAATTCAAGACCTAGTTCATCATAACAATAATAAACTAAAGCTTATTATGAATTAAGATAAAGACCTTCAAGTAAAGAGTCCAGAATTTCTGATGCTTCTTATACTAAAAAGGCTGAATGTTTTAAAGGAGTCTTAAGAAGCTCAAGTCTCAAAAAATTACCTCAATCTTAAAAAACAAATTATAATTTTTTATAGTTAAGAAGTTCCTCAGAAAAGAGAATAAATTAATCAATCAATAAAACTAATACAATAGAATCTGAAAATAAAGATGTCTCCTAAAAAATTGTGTAGAGCGAGAGAAAAATACCAAAACCTATGATTTAAATTAATAGAAGCCAATCAAAATAAGATACTCCAACTTATGAAAAAAAATCAAATACTCCTATTAAATCCATTTTGAAGGTCTAATTTAATTCAATTCCTGTAGAATGTAGTTCTACTAAGAATAATAGTAGCTCTTATGTAAATTGTCTCTTTAAAATAGTTTCATTAGCATAAAGAATCTTATAATAGTTAAATAAGTTTTTCAAAAAATAAATGTGTTGAAGCATAAATTGAAGAAGCAGTTTAATTATATAATAATCTTAAATCTTTAATGTAAAATAAAACAAGTGTTTTATAAGTTAGAAAAGATGGAAATCTTATACCAAGAAAAACGGCAGATTTTTTTGTATTAATTATATATTAATTTAGTACCATAAAGAAATTTAGAAACCCACTTTATACTGAAACTTAAAATTTTGATAAATGCTAATTATATATTCATTATTTCTATCCAATTACTTCAAGAACACGAATTAATACTTCTTTTGATAATTTTCTTAATTCTGTTAAAGTTACACCTTTCAAATTTTCAGAAATAAAAGTACAACATTCATACAGTAAATATGTTGCATTTATTTATTCCGCTATTTCAGCCAAATCAAACACATTTTCTTTGTTTATAAATTCTGCCATTCCTTCTTGAATCAAGTATAGAAAAGTTTAGTTACTTAACATAAAATAGCTTGATGCTTTATATGCATTAATTAAATGATCAAAATTTCCTTCATATTACCTTTGTAAAGCTTAGTAACCACAATATAAATAACTGATTATATTTTATAATATTTATGGATCAAAATCCACAAAGACTTGCTAATTGATACCATTCTAAAAATTAATCATTTCTCTAAAATATTCTGATCTAGCAACTAATACAAATGAATGTACATTAAGTTATTTATTCTAAGCAATGATTATCGTATCAGTTTCAGAATGATATTATAATTTTCTCATATCTTGGTAAAATTTGACTATCATTTAATTCTAAATGTTGTTAAATGTGATTCTTTGTTATTAAAATAAATTGGCATTTTACTTTTGTTTTCTATATTCTAATATTTGTAATACACTTTTTAATAAAAAATTTATTTATCCATTATTATTTCCTTTGTTTTAAAGTTATTACAACTCTTTTTCGATAAAATCATAATCACTCTATCCTCTACAATCAATTAAAAAATACTAAACAATTGAAGTTGCAAATAATTCCTCTTAAATAAATACACTAAATTACAAAGCTTCCCTTATTTCAACCTTACTTAAAAGATCCAATGCTAATTCAGCCTTATAAATATATTTTATTAAGATTTAAACTAAAATATCTGAAAACTGGAGATTCTAAACCTACAATAGAATTGGACATCTAATTTAAATAAAACTTTTGTGTAAAGCATATTGAGTGCTACTTTTGGTATATATAGTCAAATCACTACAATTTTCAACCATTTCTAATAAAGAATGCTAATAATAAAATCAAATTATTACCATTTCTTATCTTAGAGTACAATATTATTGCTCTTCTTATCTTAAGTTATGATTCCATACGTATAGATCATTTAATCTTTAATTTTATTAACTTCTACCTCCAAATATATAAAGTTAATTTGAAGTTTAAGCAAAACTAAAAAATTCTCGAGATGGTATATTTCCTCTATATTTCTTACTTTTCCATTTATTTTGTATAACATCCAATTATAAAGCATCATCACACAACCCATCATCCATACCACTGTAAATGTATATCATATTTTCAATTACAAAACAAGCATGTCCATACCTGCCTTTAAATAGATTTTTTTTGGATTTATTTTTAAGAGCTTCTAACTCTAAGAATTACCATTACATATTGGCGAAATCAGTTTTTATTATTTATCCATAACGATTTTAATTTGTAGTTCCACCAATAATATAAAGTTCATTTCCAATAACGGCGGATGTGTGTCTATATCTAGCTTATGGTTGAATTTATGCCCTAAGCTTGGTAATGAATTTTTTTATACATCAAGTTTCTTCCAAATTTTATCAATCAATGAAAATACCCATAAATCATTTAAAAATTCAGGATTCATTCTATTTTAAGCTTTAATATAGTGTACACCACCAAAAATAAATATCTAACTAAAAAATAGAATATTATTCTTAATTACTAGTTTGAGATTATCATAGAATGACCATATCTATCGCAAGGTCCTGGAGTTGAAGATAAAACAGTACTCCAATTATTTTTTTAAATATCATACTCATAGAGATCACTAGAGATGGATTAATATTACTATTTTACTTTTTGCTTGTTTTCTCTACTATCAATAAGGTACCTCCAAATAAATAAATTTTCTTAATATCATCCACACCACACATTCCTGCTGAACTTCTTCCACTTGGTTATGAATCACTCTTTAATTTACTCCAAGTTTTATCTTCTAGATTAAATCTATGAAATTCATTTAATATCTCAGTGCTTGTTTGTCCACCAAAAACATAAAAATTATTTGCTACTACACAACAACAATGTCCACTTTTTGGAGTTGGCATTCCATTTTATTATACACATTCCCAAATATTATCTTAGAACATAAAATATTTTTATAATTTCAAATTTTTAATGATTTCATTGCTTCTTACAATTAGCTTTCCTTCTCTTTACCTTTTGTAACTAAATGCTATCTAACTTTCTCATATTCATCTATGTCTTTCTCATGGGATTTGATGCTTTCATTTACTTCATTCACTATATCCCCTTTAGGTTTCAAAATAAAGCTAAAAATAATCTTTGAAATTACATACCATTTACCAATAGGTTGATAGGTCTTTTATTGATCAATACTACTCAATTCTTTTAAAGTTATATTACATTTTTATATGTTTCTTTTAAGTGAATTTATTGATGCTTCGTATTATCTGACTTTGGCTAATGTGCTTAACACATCTTTTTCTAAATCCATAGCTTATTAGATTTGATTCTCTTTCTCTTTACTAATTTACTACATATTAAATTAAATATATTTTATTCATTTTTAATTATTTTCCTTTTTTTAAAAAAATATATTATGATATTATTTTCTAATCAAAATTAAAATATTGTATTATAAAAATTATCAACTATTAGAAAATTAACTTCATCCATATTTATAATACGTTACTTTTTATATATCATTAGACAAAATAGTATAGAAATTAAGTATTAGAAAAAGTAAAAAGAAAATCTTGATTTTTGTTAATTTAAAATTAAAGAGTAAAGATTTATTGAAAATATTATTATTAACCTATTGATAAATTAATTGATTAAAATGTTCAAGATTAATTTTGAATTGAATTTAGTAGTATTATATTTAAAAATTATAATAATAATTTTTATATTAATCAATTATTAGTCTATTTTGATTGAATTGAATTAAAAGAATAATTTTTAATTTTTGAAAGGAGATTAAAATTTTTGAGCTATTAAATTAGTGTTTACTAAAAATTTATTTTGTGAATGAATGATTGTAGAATGAATTTTATAGAATAAAAAGATTATTAATAATATTCATTCAAGTTTAGGACTTATTATTTAAATAGGAATTTTACAAATAATATTAATTGATTAATTTATTAGAAATTAAATGATGAAATTTGTGATGCTCGGTATGATACTGTTATCAGTCAAGTGTATTGACTTTGTGGCCGATTAATTTAAATGGCCAGAATGGCCTGAATATAATTTCAAGACTTGGTCAGGATTGATAGACTTTGATGATGATGGAGTAACTAGGTTCATATAGATTCTATTGTAGAAATTTACATTATATGTTTATAGAAAGTCAAACAGAGGATGCAGAAGTAGCAACATAACCAATCATTCTTTGGTTGAACGGTGGTCCAGGATGCTCATCAATGTTAGGATTGATGTAAGAAATTGGACCATTTGTGATTGATAATGGAGAAACTGAATATAAAAAAAATCCATGGTCATGGAATTTGAATGCACATTTATTAATATTGGAATCTCCATTTGGAGTTGGATTCTCTTAACCAACTCCAGGCAAAGATTATAAATTCACAGATGAGGAAACAGGAATTTACAACTATATAGCCATAAGAGTGTGGTTTAATACATTCACTTATTATAGAGGTAGAGATTTCTATATAGCTGGAGAATCATATGCAGGTATTATAACCTACTTATAAATTTAGGAATGTACATTCCTTATACAGCAAAGACTTTAGTGGAACAAGAGAAAACAGAAACAGATGAAAAGATAAATTTTAAGGGAGTTTTGATTGGAAATGGTGTGTTAATTAATAATGAGAAATTTAGAAGTTAAACGGCAATAAAGTTCTTAGCTAGAAGATCATTTATAGATTATACAAATTAGTTTATTTTGAATCATAATTGCGTTTTGCAACCAGAATCTGCAAGTTGCAGATAAGCTAGGAAATCTTTAGATGAGGCAGTAGCCTTGGTTAATCCGTATGGAGTTTATTCATACTGTTGGGGAGATAGTACTGATAAGAAATTCAAAGTTGAAAGACAATCTAAACATAGATTTACTTACACTCCTTGGTTGAATTTAAGAGAAGAAGATGATGAAGATAATGCTCCTTGTATTGATTTTGGACCTATAGCTAATAAATTGAATACTGATTAACTTAAAGAAGCATTACATGTTGATAAGAGTACAGTTTGGACTGGATGTAGTGATCCTGTTTATCTTTAATACATGAAATCCGATTAAAGTTATTTAATTTTACCACAATTATTCAAAGAAGGAATAAAAATTCTCTTATATTCTGGTGATCAAGATTTAGCAGTCAGTATGGTTGAGACTTATGAAAGTATAAAATAGATTCCAGGAATTAAAGAAATCAAAGGTTGGACACCTTATTTAAATAAACATCCAGGAGAATTAAAAGATTAATTAGCAGGATGGATTGTGGAATATAACATGTTAAGATTTCAGGTTATAAGAGCTGCTGGACATGTAATTAAATAGTTTAATTTTAGATGGTCCCATAAGACTAAAGGGAGAATTCTTGGTTTATGCTTTAAGATTTTATTAATGGAAATTGAATAAAAATAAATTCTATAAATGTTATTCAATTATGAAATGTTTTTTATAATATATTTATATTAATAACATAAATATGTAACAAATTCCTATCACCTTATTGAAACAATTCATATAAACTTTGCCTTCAAGTGATTTGTCTTTTGCTTATGGTTCTGCTGTTTAACCGTAATTCAATTATGATTACACAAAAAATAAACCTATGATAGATTTAATTATTGCTGTTGATAATGTGGAAGAATGGCATAATTAAAATATTTAAACCAATTCTTCAGTAAATTTATAATAATTACATAGCATTATAGTGGCTTAAGCTATTACTTAGGAAGTAGATTCATCTAGAGAATGAATGTTGAAATATTTCCTATTCATTTTAGTCCTTTTGTTTAATATTAGGATTTAAAATTAAAATATGGTGTTGTATCAACAAAAGAATTAATTAAAGATCTAGAAAGTTGGAAATGGTTATCTATTGCTGGAAGGATGCAAAAACCAATAATTACCATCAATGAATTTGAAAATTTAAGATTTTAAAGAGCATGCATATCTAATTTATAAAGTGCAGTCGCAATTGCTATTTTGATGGACTTTAAATCTTCAATGTCATTATAAGAGTTGCTCTATAGTATTATAAGCTTATCTTATTATGGCGATATTAGATTTACATTGGGAGGTGAGAATCAAAACAAAGTTTTTAACATTCTTAAGGGGAATTACAAAAATATAGCTGATCTTTATCTTTAAAATTTAGGAGATCTAAATAATGTGATTAAATTAGAAAAAGATGGGGAAATCTTAATAGACACTAGTATGCAATCTTTGTAATCAATTCTTTTATGACATAGGGAGTTTTTATGTTCATTGATTCCTGGATAATTATTAAGCATTGTCTTAGGTGAAAAAGATAATATGGGAACATTGAAAATGATGAGTTAAGATAGAATAAAGGATCTCATCAAAGAAAGTGTTAAAAGAAAAAATGAATTTTCCTCAAGACGAATGTTATTTTATAATTTAGCAATGATTTCTCCTTTCCTTAGTGTTAAATATGGAATTTAGAAATTGAGTAAACGCTTTAAATGAGTAAATTAAAATATTATACTAAATATATATTAATCACAATTAAATGAACTATTAATAGTTGTACGAAGAGATTGCTTAGAAGTATCAATAATTAGAAGAAGATTATAATCAATTTGTGGAGGAAAGTCAAATATTAGAAGATTAACAATAAAACAATATTGAATCTTTAAGTAAATAATTAGCATAATCTTAAAATTCTCTTCTACAACAAAAAGAAGAAACTCAGAAAGCTAGAGTATATTATCTTTTATATAAATTAGAATGAATTGTTATCAATCTAAAATCAATTAGAAAAGTAACTCAAAAAAAAGGATGCACAAATAAATGATTTGTAAAAACTTCTTTAAACTTATAAAACGCAAGTTATTGATCTAGAAGTTGATTAAGATTTGAATAACAATAAAGTTAGGTATGCTTCTTCATTAAATTAAGATAGCTAGAAGAAGCTAATAAAGAATTAGAAGTAAAATTAGATAAAGTTCTCGAACAATTAGCCTTAGCTCATACTGATTTAGATGCAACTAAAGCCTAATCTTAAGAAGAAATTGAACGTCTTAAGCTAACTTTAAAAGGTAATTCATTTTATCATATTTTTAGAAAATGAAGATGAATTAACCGCAGCCAAATGCTCAAAAGTTATAATTACAACAACTACACCAGATATTGTCAAAATGCCAAAAATTGACTCTTTAAGAGCTAATGCAGCTGGATTTAATAAAAGCTTAACCCTTATTTAAGCATTAATTAAAGATCTTGATGATAAAATGTCCTTAATAAGACATTAAAAGTCATGAGAAAATGATTTTATTGTATTATTAATTTATTTAGAAATATTTATAAAAATTATAAAAATAACAAAAATGATAAAAAACTTAAAACCTGCATTTGCTTAAAATATATTGAAGTAAGTAGCTCTATTATTAAATATGATTAATTGCATATTATTCGTAATAAATTCAAATTATTCAAATAGAAATTAAGAATTATTAAGATATCAGGAATTATCATTAAAAATATTTCCTCTCTTAGAATTAATAGTATTGACTAAATTTAAGATTTAGTGTATATTCTACATGTAAAACTACTTTTATATAGATATTACTAAGTAAATAAAAGTAAAATTAAATAATAATAAATTTATAAAAATAGTATATGAATGTTATTTCAATGGGCTCTTTCTCTTATCTTCCATTAATGCATATATGAGTTTAACTTAACATTAAAATCACTTAATCTATTTCTTTGATTTTGTTACACAGTTTGATTTAGGATTTGTTTATGGATTGAGTTAGTTTGATTTAAGTTTATAGAATTTCCATCATATCCAACAGAACTATGTCTAGATTTTTCAGTAACATCCATTACTACTGAACCATTTTTTCTTAGTTATTTTGGTTTAATCTTTTACTCATAATCTTATAGTTGTTTCATAAAACCTGGATTTGGATTTATAAATCTTCTTCTTTATTATATATGTCTAAGAGTTTAATTTAAATTCCATTTATATTTTTGCATCATATAAGCAGCACAAACTGCAGCAGATCTTGATATTCCAGCATAACAATGTATCAAAACATTGGTTTTCAGGGAATGGTTATCTATGAATTTTATAGCTTGATCAAAATATTTATGTAAAGGGAAATCTTCACAGTCATCAGCCATTATCCACTAAATAAAATATATATAAAATGTACCAATTTTTAAGCTCCTCTAATTTATATCGATTAATCTATTACAGATAAAACTGCTCCTATTTGATATTTTGATAAAAGTTCAGAATTCTGAGCAGCATCCAGGTTTCCTAAGTAAACACCACCAACCCCATTTAATGGTGCTATTATACAATTCATACTATTTGGCAGACAGGAATTATTAACGAACATTTTAATTAATATACATGAAATTTAATCATTCTTAACTACTTATTTATTCAATTGTTTAATATTTATGCTTCTATCTCTTTAGCAAAAAGTAAAAGAAATAATAGATGAAAATTAAAATTAATAACATGATGACTGCATAAATACCTTCTTTATAATAATCATCCTCTAATTTTTATTAGAAATATAAATACTTTCTTTTAAATTTAAGTCCTTATAAACTCTTCTAGTATTTTAAGTTTTGAGAGATTATTATTCTAAACGTATAATGTCCTCTTCTGTAAATATGTGATTAACTTTCGTATCAGAACAGTTATTCTCCACAAATAAGATTTCTTAAGTTTATTTGTTGAATCCAATATCCCAATTTCTCATCCATACTTATCCCAGAATCATTCTAGGTACTATTCTTAATACTTAAATTACCACCAGGAATAACTGAAAGCGGAAAACAATAAGTATCATTAGTATTAATTGTCAGTGTAAGATAATTAATTGGCTTCCAGTTAAATGTAAAATTATTATCCAATTCAAATTAAAATGTAGGAAAATAAGAAGCAAAATTTGAGAAATTATGATGCTTTTCAGGTATGTATTGATAACAATTAAGGCTCTCTAAATTTAACAATTCTGGACAATTCTCATTTTAACATGTAAATTATTCTACTAATTTTTCGCTTAACTTAGGTGAGCCATAAGCCAAAGTTGATCCTGAATCGATAAAAGCTCCTTAACCTAAATTTATCAAATTATGATCAGCTACTTCCTTATTATTAACCTATCTATTTTTTTATGATCAATTTACTTTAATAGCATTGACATTAATTTTATATACATCTATTTCAGGATTATATTTCACTTTATAATATTTACTATCTTTTGGATGTCTATCAGTGTTGTATTGTCCTATACTCATGTAGCCATTTTTCCTTCCTATGCAAATAGTAAACATTTTCTAAAATAAAACTCCTTGCTCTTTTTCATAAAGATCATCTACGTAATTAGGAAAAGAATATTCAGAGTTAGTTTTTGGTGATAATCCAATTATTCCATTTGCTTTTTATGTATTAAATAAGTTTGTCTCTAATGTTGTGCATCCAACGACGCTTATGACTTATTCAAGTTGTACCACTTATTCAGAATATTTTTTATTTTCAAACTCATCCCCCATAAGTAAATAATCCTATATAAAATAGCCAGCAAGTCTTGATCCTTCAGCATAACTTATTTAAAAAGAGCATTTTTTATTTAAACATTTGTCACATTATCTTTATCCTATTATCTAATCACATTTTACAAAAGAGTAAGATTCAGAATTCTATTTATAGGAAATGTAAGAATTACCTTGAAATCATAATAAGGATTATTATGCTGACCACAACTTTTGCAATCAACACAAGGAAAAGTAGTAATTGAACTTGCTGTATCAAGTATTAATGATTGTCTTTATTTATGAATTCCAACAAATAAATTTACATAGTAATAGCCTTAATCACTATCTCCATATATGATAGATGTGTGAATAGGATCATTAAGAGATGTTGCTAAAGGTAACAAATATAGAATAATTAGCATGAATAAATATATATATTAATAATTCATTTTTTTGAGATGTATGATTTCTTAATTGAATAATTATACGTATTAGCATTATAAACTAGATTTAACTTTTATGGTTACAAATTATATTATCCCTAAATACAATTATTAAAATTATACCTAAACATAAAAAGATGGTTATTAAAAAGAAGTTCTCTTATTTGGAGATTTGTTAAGATTAGTTAACAATTATTATTACTGCTATTATTATTATTATTACTATTATTATTATTATTACTGTTTATAATCATCTTTTAACCCTGGCAACCCAACTACCTTATTAATTCTTTTGTCTTGTTCTGAGCCTAATCTACTTTAAGGAAGGGTGTCATTAAATTTGATTTTGAATGATTAATTAAAAGTTTTATGCATTTGTGATTTTGTATCATCTTTATCTTTAATAACTTCAGCAGTTTCATCTCCAATTTTGTAATTATAGACTTATTTTTATACAAATGATTGATTCTGAATTGTTTATGGAATAACTTTCTCTTGAATTTTTTTAGGTTTCTATTCGTAATAATCAAATTGATTAATTAGACTAGGTTTAGAATCATCTCTTTCACAACTTATTCTCCTTTAAAAATTACTTTTAGGTCTAACATCATTTTCTTTATTCCATTAGTCTGAAAGATAAGGATGTTCTAAACATTCTAAAGAAGTCATCCTCCTATTAGGATCCATGATCAAACATTATTTTAAAAAATTTAATCCTTTATTGCACATTTTGCCAGAATATCTTTTTTCAATAGTTTCTAATTTAATTATTTCAGGAAATTTCATTCCTATATATCTTTAATTTTTCTAAAACTTTTCCATTTATTCTTATGTTAATGGACCTATTATTTTTTATATTAAGTATAATTAATCCATCTCGTTTTCACCTGGAAATAACGGTTAACCATCAATCAATTCTCCCATAATACACCCTATTGCCCAAATATCAACTTGTTTTCCGTAGTTATTAGATATAAGTAACTCAGGAGATCTATACCACCTTGTAGCTACATAATCAGTTAATTATTCTTAGGTTTATATTGTCTAATAATTAGATGTATTGTACTCTTGCAAACCCAAAATCACATAACTTTAAATTTAGTTCATTGTCGATAAGTAAATTTTCTGGTTTTATATCTCTATGTGCAATTCCTGCAGAATGACAAGCATGTACTGCAAGAACCAATTAAAATATCACTCTTTTTATACTCTCTTACTAATTTTATTGCAATTATCATACATCTAGGGTTCTTCTTTCCTCTAATAATTCTAATAGGTTTCTATCAACGAATTGAAAAACAAGAAATATTTTCCCTTTCTTTTTAAAAGCTTCTTTCAATTAAATAATATTGGGATGTTTCAACATCCTCAACATCTTAACCTCTCTTTGAATACTTTTCTTCACTGCTTCATCATCCTCTGTTTCTTTGAATTTTTTTATAGCCACTGTAACAAATAGAATCAAATAACTAACCCCATTCATTAGTCTCCTTATTTTTGCATTTTAATACTATCCCATAAGCACCTTCACCTACAACGCCCATGATTTCATACTTATTCATTATTAATTTATATAAATTAACAATCCATTTTATCTAAATTTTATAATTTATCAAATCTCTTCAATTCAAATCAAAAGATATATCTATATTTTCTTAAACTTAAATATTCAAATTTTATAAATCAATTTAAAGAATTTTATTATTCCTTTTCAATTAAATTGACGTAATTTATTTGAATTCATAATCATTATTTATTAAAAATTAATCAATTTCAAAAAAGCATAATATAAAAGAATCAATCAAATATAATATTATTTAATGTAAAATTTTTAAATAATCTACATTATTAAAATTTCAGAATTTTAAGGTTGCAACTTTATAACTTTCTTTAAATTACGAATAGAGAAAAACAACAAAAATAGTAACTTTTTTTTTAGTAATAGTTATAGTATCATTTTTCTACTTTCTCACAATATTTCAATGATTTTATTGGAAATAAAAAGAAATATTTTATATCGGTTAAGATTTATTTCTATTTTATAGTAATAATTGAAGTGTATAGAAATTTCAAAAGAAGTAACAAAAATTATAATATTAAATCCTACATTTAAATGAAATTATTTTAATATAAATCAGGTCAAACTACATATTCCAGATTATTTTTTAATAAAAATATTGTAGAATATGATGACTTTATTAATTTTATTTTTTATATGATCTGGAAACGGGTAGATTATACTTATATTCTTAATCTAAGAGCATAAAATTATTGATAAGATTAATAAAATTAACTCTTGATCTGGTATTATTAGTAACGTGGACTTCAGCAACTTCAACTCATTATTAAATAATGGCCTTTTTGTAAACTGGCATTGAGGCTATGGATGCAATAGATACAATTTTTGTTATTCTATGATATAATTTAATCAAAAAAAGGTTCATAATATGAAGCTGACTAAAGAAATGAAATAGATGAATGGGTTGGTGCATAGTAGGTCTTTAGTAATTATATTCCTAACAAAAGTCATTCCAATAATCAATTGAAAACATAGCTTAATTTGATAAAAGTAATTAGAAACTAAAATTATCTTCCCTAAATGAAATAAATAGTAAAATAAAGAAATTTTACTTGGTTAATAAATTTTAAGCAATCAACTTTTTAATAGATCTATCAAGTAAAACAGATAAGCTCTAAGAAGTTGTGAGATTACTTAAATAAGTTGTGTAAAAAAATTAATTATTTTATTCTAGCAAATTTAAGCAGTTCTTGCTTAATAAGCTAAACCAAAATTATTCTAAAAGAATCTTGCATACTTTTGATTAAGCTTAAACTGATTTAGAATCTAAGAGAGCCGATTATGCTGAAGCAAAGAGGGATGAAGAAAATGCCATAATTGAATAATTTATCTTTATTTTCAAGAAATAAGTTACTAACTAGTCTGGAAGATGATAATAATTAGCATCATAAATAATAACAATGTTTAGTAATTTTCTCTAAAATAATACTTCGTCGCAATAGTTAAAAATACAATATTCATAAACTAAAATTAACAACCATCTAAAATGTAAAACTTAGTTATTGAAATCTTCTCAATTCTGTCTATTTATAACTTTATTCTGTTTAAACAACTTGGAATAAAGGTTTTTTGATTTAGTATCATCTTAAATCACTGCCATTATTTATAAAATGTAGAGTTGAAATTGATATTTCAAAAATCAAAGAAAATTTTAAATAAAAAAAATAAAAGAATAGAAGTAACATAATGTTACTTACAAGGATCTTCAAATGACATTGACAAATGTTGTTTTAATGTATATAATGTATCAGGCAACAAGTATACATGCACCACCAACAGCCTTGATTCTTCTTTCTGCAGTTTTGCTAAAGAATTTAGCTTTCACAACAACTGGTTGATTTGGTAATCTTCCTTTACCCAAAACCTTGAAATAACCTGCCTTTGTAACATCAATGACTGCAGCCTTATCTTTTGATTTGGAATATTTTTCTCTAGTTTCATCAGTGACAAGAGACCACAATTTGTCAATATTTACAACTGGTTTATGAAGTGTATTCTTCTTTAAATGAAAATGTCTCATTCCATTCTATTTATAAGTTTGATAAGTACTTTTTAGAAATACCCTGGATGATATTTATTAAAGTTGATTCTGTGATGTGTCAAACCTCCTGAAACACCTCTACCACTTGGATGTTTTCTATGCTTTCCAACTCTACCATAACCATGACAAACATGTCCTCTCATCTTTCTACATTTTCTTAATCTGCTAACCATTTAATTATATTTTAAAAAAAGATTTTAATAAGTGAATAATTACTATTTACAATTTCTTGACCCTCACATTTATATCTTGAATTTCATAGTTATTTTTAAATTCACTCACTATTAAATACTTATTACATTTATTAAATATAAGAGAAAAGGTCTAAATAAATAAACTTCAAGTTAAAGCTTTTTATTTTATCAATTTTTTACTTAATCAAGATTTTAGAATTATATACATTTTAGATGTTATCTAATATTATTTTATTTATTTATTATCACAAAGCAATTTCTTTTAGGCTACTATTATTCATAAAAATAAATTTAAAAATAATTTTATTTTGATTTATAAAATAATAATCTTTATAGATTTAGATCAAGATTTGGTTAACTTGTATATTTAATTACAATTTTTAAGGATTTAGTTTTTAAAATGTGAAAATAAATAAAAAATTAACTTCTAATGCTTAAAGTTGAATTTATTGTATTGATATTATAAAAATTATAAATTAGAATGAGAAGAAAGCGCACCTTATTATTAAGAAAGGTAGTAGCAGACTAAAATTAAATGAGTTGGCCATTTGCTGATTAGGACTTACATTGCAGTAATATTTTTCAAAGTACAAAAGTAGTAATCAATTAGCTTAGAGTCCAGATTATCAAATATTGGATTTTAGTCGTAAAAATTCCACAAATGATATATTGTCTCGTTCAATTGTTGGCAAAGTGGATGATTTCAATAAATAGGCTAATAGTCTTGAAAAACCTATACGTTTTAGTTAACCTGTAAAGTTATCTAATTTGTAAAAGAAGATTAAAAGAAGTTATCAAATATGCATATACCTTTAGCAAATACAAATGAACCATCAAGTCTAAATTCATCTTATAGAAACAAAAAAAATACAACAAATTAGTAGTAAGTATAATCAAAACAGGGAGACAACAATTTTGAAGTACTTGATAAGTATGAATTAATCTAAACCATGGAAAAAATATAGAAAATAATCAAGAATAATGAAAAATATGCCCAAGAATAATTGGAGAAAATTTCATAAACAGAGAAGATATTAAAAACTTAAAATGAAAGAGCATTATGTAAGCATGAAAAACAATTGTAAGTGTGGAATGCATTATCAACAAATATCAGTTCTAGAATGAAAAATAATTAAAGCACTTTAATTGAAAGATAGGCTAGTATTTCTTTTAATTTATAAATAGAATTTAGATCTAGATTAGAATCATTATAAATGTTTGAAGAATTGAAACCGGAAGAATCCAAAAATCCAGTTATAACTTGGCATTAAAGATTAAGATCTCAATATATACCTTAAGTAATTAATTCTATAATTTAAAGAAAGTAATTCAAAAAGAAGAATAGGAAAGATTATAATTAAAATCAGATTTATTAGAATAAATACCAAGCAGAGAAATACTAGAAATACCTAATCCATAGAAATTGATTTCAGATATAAAAAATAAAAATGGATATGATAAGGGTAGATCTGTTTCTGATTACAATGGATTAAAAGTAAATAAGTCAGAAAATATTAGTTAGTAGGTCTAAGTGTCTATGAATAAGAATTATAGTCTTTAAAGAAGGACAAATCTCAAATATAATAATAGTATTACTATTACAAAGCTCCGAAAGACATAAAATTTGATGAAGAAAATCTTTGAGGAAATATTTTTATTATAATTTATAAATTTATCTTAATATCTATAAATTAGCAGATCACTAAATATTACAATTTTGAGATATTATTTAGTTCAAATTAAGAATAACAATTTAAAAGTTCTAAATCATTATGAATTTTTATTTTAATATGAGAATTGAATTTAATTTTATTAATAGGGTGTATTTAGTAAACATTTTATTTTCAATTTTTAAATAGATTTAAAGTATCTATACTAGAATTTAATACTCTAAATGGTCGTACTTATTAAATATAATTTTAAAGAGTTGCTAAATAATTAGAAATTTCTGAACAGAGTACTTTTTCTTTACTTCTAACCAATTATTATCCATAATGAGTTTATCTATAAATTTTAAGTAGCTTCTTAGTATTAAATTTATTATTATTGTAAAATAGAATTAATAATAATATATAGTTTAATATTTTATAATAGATAGATTATTTAATTCAAAATGAAAGAAGCTTATAAATATTTTCAACCCCTGTTGGAATAATTATGATTTATATTTGATAAAAATAAATGATTTGAGTCACAATTGTAATGCAAATAACAAAAAAAAGAACACTAGGGTATAAATTACAAGATATCTCTTAGAATCCGGATTTTACTTTTGAATATGAAATAACATTAATATATTTTAGCATTACTTGAATCTATTTAAGCTTTTTTGAATCAGTTCCAATCTATCTATCAAATTATTGTTCTTCTAAATTTCGTCTCTTTCTTTTTAAGGTATTCTTAATATATTTGGTATCAAATATGAAAATTTTTTCATTTGGTCATAATCAGTTATTATATCTTAATTCTATAAACTCCAAAATCCTACTTATGTTAAAAATGAATGAATAGTCTAATAGGTTTAATCTTACTATTAATTTAAAAGAGCTTCGTTAAAAAATTCTTTTATGTTATTAATTAAATTTGATAATTTTTATTGAATTTCAATATCTCTTAAATTGATTTGTTGATCCTCATATGTATTTGCTGTTGCAAATTAGGCTTGAAATATATATTCTCCATTATCATTATTTAAAAACACATGAGAAGAATAAAAATGTGTTATTTGTATTTTGTCTTAATATTCAACTTTAATTCTTGCTTTATTCTTACTTAAAAGCGCTTACTTATTTTTTACTAAATATGAATTATCATTTTTGTCAATAATTATAAAATTTAGGTGTTATTATAATAACTGTTAAAATAAAACAACACTTAATGATCTGAATTTCTATGTATCTATTTCGACTTCTTCTTCAATTAAATATTTTAGTGATTACTTTGTTCTTAATACTATATTTTATTAATAAGACTATTTGCTTTCAGGCTTTATATGAGTAAAATAAAAAGATTAAGCATCATCATTTTATTAGAAATTTAATTGATTCTCAAAACTTTTTCTTAATTGAATTAATTTTGTTAAGAATTTGTTGTTCTCACTTAAATAAATCTCATCCACCTACTCCATTCTAATTATTTCATTAATTATACCTACAAATTGGACATTTTTTAGAAATATTTTAATCTTAACTTACACAAGCTTTACAAAAACTATGCCCACATTTCATAGATACAGGATCTTTCATTGCACTGTAACAAATTACACAATCTAATTATTATAATACATTATTAAGTGTTGTTTCTATTATGTCAAGATTTAAGTTTTCTTTTAGTTTAGAATCAAAAGATGTTATAGCTTCAATATATTGACCTATTCCTTGATATGATTTTTTGAATGATATACACCTGTTATATTTTTAATACTGTCTAAGATTTTGTAATATTTCAGGATTAGTTGATGAACATTTCATTAATGATTTTAGAATGGAATCTAAACATATTAAAATTTAATATTTTGTTGTTTCTTTTTATTGATTTTATAACAATACAAATATCAACTCCAGTATTTTATATAACTAAATATTCAAACAAGTATTTACTTATTTTTATTCTTTACGCTTATTTGGATTCTTCATAATATCTTCTACATAATTTGATTCTTCATTATTAGTAGAATAATGGATTATTTATAAGATGTCAATCAAATACTATTAATTGTTTATAATATTTCTGTAATTTAACAATGTTATTGGTTTCAAAAGGTTTGCTTAATTTTCTAAGGCTTTTGTACATACTTTTGTAAATTACTTATTAGTTATTCCAACAGATTATTTGTTGTCCTTTAATTAGATTACTGTTTGAATTTTTGGATTCAATTCTTTGATTAATTCTTTCAACCTTTAATTCAAAAGATCTTAATATTTGAAAAATGACCAAATTTTCTTAGATGCCCAGACTTTTTTTATAATCTCAAATTAATAATTCATTTTTATTTATTATTATGATAAAACAATACTATTTTCAAATTCCTATAACTCTGTAATAAAATGCAAAAATCAATAATAAAACAATAATTATAAATTCTGTTTTATTGTAAATTCTCTCTTTGTCTCCTGGAATCTTAAATACCATTAAAGGGTTTGTGATATTTTAAAATCTTTACAGAATTTTAGAAATTAGTAATAATCTCTCAAGGCTATTATTTGCATTAAAAATTCTTGTTCTCTCTTAATCTGTTAAATGTAAAATGGAGGGAATTACAAAACTTATATGCTTTAAAGCTTTCTCATTTCTTAAGATATTGCTGTTAAGAATTTAAAACAATTGAAGTCTATGGAAAAACTATTCCAAATATTTTGTAGTATATGAATCAATTTACTAAGGTAAATGAGAAGCCAATTACAATTTTATAGTTTCTATTAAATATTTGATTTACTAATCAGTGGAAAAGTTAAAAACAATAGGTTCCTCAACAATTTCTCTTACCTTAGCTACGTTTAATTAGATTTCTTTCTCTATTCTAAAAGTTTCTTGTTTTATTTATAAAACCTTCATTTATTATTTGACTAAAACGTTTAAATCTATAATTCTTGATTTTTTCTCAGCCTTAATTACATTCACTAGAGTAGCAGTCTGCAAGAATTAATATACAAAAATTTTACTTCTTAAATTGATTTATTTTTGGTTGGATTTACAAGTAATATTAAAGAGTCCCTTTTTAAAATTTTATAAATTTAATCTTCATTCAAATCTTTAAATTAGTTAATGTTAAGATTTAAAATTTAATTTGTATAAGGAATGATAAATGAGTCTGTTTCATAAATTAAATATTATTAGACACTATTTTCTTAAATTTTTTTTGCAATAATTTGATCAAAAACTTTAGGCTTTATTTTCTTTTGATTTTGTTCAATAAATAATTCATTAATTTCTTTAACAACAGATTTAACTAAAAAATTTTCTTGAATATTTTTGATAACATTCGTAATAGGATATCTAATTGATTCATTTTATATACAAACATTCTGGACATTATGGTTTTGTTTAAACTGATCGAATAATGCATTCTCTACAGAAAGTATGTCCACAAACTATTGTAACTGGCTCTTCAAATAACAGTTAGCACGATGGACATTTGCATTCCTAATAAATTTTTTACAATTTCAATTTAATCTAATTTGATTATAATTAATTTTGTGACTCATGATCTAATTCTTTATTACCTCCTAAATTATTTAACTCTTGTTGATTTAACTCATCAGAAGCAAAACCTTCACTTTATTACATAAATTTACAATAAAAATAAATGTAATTTAGAATAAAGAATAAGATAATTTTTAGCATAAATTCTTATTTAACAATTTAAAAAATATCTATATTTCTATTAGAAAATAAACATCTATCGTATAAACTTTAATTTATTATTAAAATATCTCTTCTACTTGTTCCCTGGGAAATCATGCTGTTTATTTATTTATTCTTTAACTAGTTTTTATTTAATTTTAATATTTATGAAATTAGTGAATTGTCTATAAATATTAGTTATCCGAGTAGATTAAATATTTCATTATAAAATTAAAGATTATTAATTTCTATAAGAAAAATGAGACTCTGTTTCAATTTGATAATCTAAAAAATTAGAATTAAAACTTTATTTTTTTTAAATAAATCTCTTATGGATATTAAGAGTTAATTATAAGTAATTATTCTTCATCAATTAGATAGTAAAAATAGATTTGGTTTTATGAAATAAATTGAATTGGCAAGAATTTTTAGTAATATAAAGAAATCAGTGATATTAAATTAATATATAATAAGAATGTAAAATTTATGTGGATCGCTGCTTGATAGATGGTATAATGCCAAATTCAATTTAATTTCATACATTTATGACATCGATTAGTAATTAAGGTAAAAGGACAAAACAATTCATATCTTGAGTGAATCGATATCAATAGAAGCAGATGTAAATGTAAAGAAACTATTTTATATTTTAAGTAAAGAATAGAAAAATTGAAGGAAAAATGTTCCAAAATCATTTGGTTTTCATATAGAAATAAAATTCCAAAATTCTAAAGTTTTAATTTGCTTCTATGTTTAAGTCGGTTCACTCACTTCAGATACTGGTTGGGGATGTATGATTAGAGTTGGTTAAATGGCTTTAGCATAAATTATTAGACATCATCATTCTTTTACTCAGCCAGAATAATTAATTGTTTTAATTAGACATTTTATAGATGATGATGACGAAGAATCAGATGATTTTATTTAATAATACAAGAAAAAGGTAATCTAATATTATCATTCTCCATTTTCGATATAAAAAATTGTCTATTATGCAAATGCTCAACTTAAGAAAGAACCTGGATAATGGTATAAACCTGGTGAAATCCTATAAATTTTAGATTACTTATATAATTTCTCACAATGTAAATTCAATTTCATAATAAGATTCTATAAACATGAAAATCTACATTAATTATGACTGTGTATTTATTCTTTAGGAAGCAATACAATAAATGTTTAATTATGATAAAGGTAATTAAGAATGGTTGAAATAATATGTGAAATAAAATCATCAACTTAAACCCCAAGATAGTAAAGGTTTGGCTATCTTTCTACCTTGTCGAATAGGTCTCTAAAAAATAAACAAAGACAATCTAGAAGTCCTGAATTAATTAATGACTTTGCCTTATTTCTAAGGAATTATAGGAGGAGTTACGAATAAAGCCTTCTATATTGTAGGAAGAATTCATGATTACTACATCTATCTTGATCCACATTTTGTTTAAAATGCTTAGAATTTTTAAGATCTATCTAGAAATTAAGCTTCATATATTTGCTAAAATATTTAATTAATACATAATGAACTTATTGATCCTTCTATTGTTGTTTGCTTTTGCATCAGCAATTCCCTTTAATTATTGGATTTATGGCAAATAGTAAAGATTATTAATAAATTATAGCTAAATCAAATGAAATAAGAGTATTAAGATTCTTTTTTCATTTCACTTTTAGAAGTTAATTCTGATTTACAAATGTTGGAATGTTTTGAAGAAGAAGTAGAAAATTAAGGGTTGATAAACATTCTAAAATGAAAATAAATATACTTTTATTTTAATAAATATCTATTTTATATATGTCAAGATAATAAAACAAATAAACATAACCTACTGCTTAATCGAATAATGTCAGTTAATAGTAAAGAAATGTATAACCTTCTTAACCTTCAAAATAAAAAGTTTTCAATGCTGAGGATTATGCCAAACCTCCTCATTTAACAAAAGAGGAAGTTTTAGAAGTCAAAGTATAATAATATTATCATCCTAAGTAAGCTTTTGATATTTTCGACAATGATGGATCTGGAGCAATCGATCCATAAGAATTAAGAGACGCTTTTGAAGCATCTGGAATTAAAACATATCACAATAAATTTATTTATTAAGTTTTGGGTGAATTAGATACTGACAATTCGGGAGGAATAGATTTTGAAGAATTTTTGCATTTAGCTACAGCTAAAGTTAGTGATAAAGATACACGTGAATAAATTCAAAAAGTATTCAATTTATATGATTGGAACAAAGAAGGTATGTTTTATATTTTACATAGGTCGTATCACATGGGATGAATTGAAAAGAGTGGCCTAAGACTTAGGTGAAGAAATGACAGATGAAGAAATTTAACATATGTTTAAGAAAGTATATATATTTTCGCGAACTAATTAGGCTGATCTAGATGACGATGGTTTTGTTACATTTAATGATTTTTATAACCTTATGACTCAAAAAGAATATGGAAAGTAATGAGATTAACATTAGTAAATAAAATAATTTATTATGCTTGCATTAATCAACAAGTTATTATTATTATCACTCTTTTAATTAAAATTTAAATGTTACAATTTAATCAAAATTGATTTCCTAATAATTTCTAAACTTTAAATTCAATTCTTTTCTTGTTAATTGAATTATATTTATTTTCCATTAACTATATTTACTATTATCTTGTTCTACTCATATCAACTTGAGCGTATGGATAATTTTATGGTGTTTTGGATACAATCTAGTTAAAATCTAATATACTTAATTTGAAGCTTATAATTTAGAAGTTTTATCAAAAATTTTGAGAGCTTCAACATTTTTATTTGGTTATGTTTTATTTCTTTATCTTACTTATATCAAATTACCTTTGAAATAATTTGATACCTCTTCATTAATATCAGTTTTCAATCCATATTCTATTTCTTTTTTACCTTAAACTCTTATGGTTCCTTACAATCTTGAATTCTTTATTGTTTAAACCCTAATCAATATCATAGGTATGTATTTATACTTAGAGTCTAATAAATTATTGTTCATAAATTATGGATAATCTGGATATTTTTCTTAAACTGAATTGGTTTTTTAACGTGTGTTATCAATTTAAACACTAACTCTTTTTGATTATACAGATAAATTTAGTTTTTTAAATTTTTATGAGGCTTAAGTTTATAAATAAGGAGAATTATCCATTCTGGATCTTCTCTTTTGATGTTTTAATTCAAATTTATCATAATTTGGGGAACATTATTATGATGGCTAAAACTTAACTGCAGTTTATCTTTTTTAATTGATATCAAGTTTTAAATTTGCAATATTTTAAATATTCTGAAAGAAACTTTTTCTAAATGGTTAATTTTATTTTTTTTATAATAGAAAATAAATTGTAGTTAAAGTATTATGTTTATTAGCATGTAATTAAAAAGTGATTTAATTTTGAGAGTATCCCATATCAACCATCTTTTGTATTATGATTTAATCATCCAAATTTAAATTCTTTCTTTGAATAGGAGGTTACATTAAAAAAAATGGATGCTGTTTAATTTAATCAAAATTTATTCTTTTATCTGGATCTTTGACAAGTATCTTATTCAATAAATCAATAGCATTTGGAGATAAATGTTCGGGTCTTTCGAAATCACTAGTTTTTATTAAATGATATAATTCTTTTGTATTCTCATGCTCAAATGGTAAGTATCCACAAAGCATAGCAAATAAGATAATCCCACAACTCCAAATATCACTTTTTAATCCTTCATACTATTTCCCAACTTTTTTATATAAATGTATATACCTAACATTTCTGGTGCTGCATAACATGGAGAACCACATGCTGTTTTCAATAGTTCTCCTTGTGTTTAAGATATAAAACTCAAACCAAAGTCTGCGATCTTCAATTATTTATTTTCATCCAATAATAAATTTTCTGGTTTCAAATCTCTATGTGTAACATTCATACTATGCAAGTATTCGATTGCAAAAATAATCTACTAGAAGAGACGTGCTGCTATATGTTCAGGGATGCTAAGTTCAATCAAGATTCAGATTACTATTTTTTCTTTATTATGTATTCATACAACTCTCCCCCTTTGACGTATTCCATAACTAGATATACTGCTTATTCTGATTCTAAAATCTTATATTAATGAATATATAACTTCATATAATTTTATTACATTTGGATGATTGACTTTTCTCAATATTGTAATTTCTCTTTACACTCTAATTAAATCAAACTAATTTTCAATACGGTTCTTTTCAAGGACTTTTATAGCCACCTAATATATAAATAGTAACTCTTACATATTCATCTGTGATTGTATGATACCCTAATTTCACCTTTCCAAAAGTTCCTTAACCCAATGTACGCTCTTGTTAAAATGCATAATAATTACATAAAATATAGTTTTGCACTTACTGAAAGGCTTCTTGTTCCATAAAAAATTAAATTATTATTAATTAACAGCATTTATAAAAGCTTCATAATCTCAGTTAGGCAATTTTCTCAATTCTTTGATAAATTTCAATTAACTCTCAAAATGTTTAAAGATTTTTTTAGATGGAACTCATTATTTAGATAACCAGAACTCAAAATATTGATAAAAATAAAAAGATGTTCAATTAAATATATTTATAATGATCACATTGTTTCATCACTTACGTGCCTTACGTCTTTTTCTCTTGAGTCTTCGCATTCTCTTTTTTCTCCATTTCTCTCTCATTTGTTATTTTAATTAATGAATAAAGATTTTAATTTTTTTAATTTATGAGAATCAATTATAGTATAAATGTTTAGAGAATATGAATTTGAATAACTTATTTAAGCTTGATTGTTTTATTTAAGCATTTTTAATTAGTATGATCTATTTGTAAAATTTAGTTTAAATATCAACAAAAATTTCTATATATGCATCTAAAACTAGTCTAAAATCATTTATAAGTTAGCAAATATTGTAGTAATATTATAGAAGGCTCAAATTAATAGATTTAATGATGGAAAATTTTTGATTGAATAACTATAATATGATGGACTTTTTAATTATTTTTATTGATAATTTATTATTAAATATGTCAAACATATATGTTAATACAAGTAACATTAATAATGTTTCATAAACTTAAAAGAAAAGAATATTTGATAATATTCAATAAAATT
Source organism: Paramecium sexaurelia (assembly GCA_000733375.1). NCBI lineage: Eukaryota > Ciliophora > Oligohymenophorea > Peniculida > Parameciidae > Paramecium > Paramecium sexaurelia. The sequence goes on from JPFM01000019.1 coordinate 381,854, forward strand.
AGACTCAAAATCAATTGCAAATACCAACTTAAAAACAACCCTAGTTAAGTATTAATTCATTGAATATTGATCCTGAACTATCTTATATTGCACCTGTAGAAATCGAGTAGTAAAAGCCTGCTTCAAAAATTGAAGGTTAAATAAGGAGTGAGATTAGAAACGAGTAAATATCCTAAGAAGACCCAGCAAGACAAAGTTTATTGAAAGAGGTTTAATTAGAAAATTTAGAAAATATATTGGCATTATTTAGATCTACTGTGCCAATGAATTAATCTAATCTATAAAATTCAAGATTAACAACATAAAATTAGGAGCCTTAGTATTATTAATAATTAGAAATTGATGCGGAAAGCATAAGAGATCGTATCAAAATGGAAGGTAGAACCGTTCATACTATTATTGAAAAGCATAGCAAAATTAAACAATAAAAGTAAAATGTTATTTAGTAACTGAAAAATATTTAGAAAACATTAATATCATACGATTAATGCACATAATATTCAAAATTTTAGAGAGAAATCAAATATGAATTTAATCAATTTGAATCAAAAGCAGATGAATTAAGAGATCTTTTTAATGAAGCATTTAATTTTATGTCAGTTGTTTCAGTTGCAGCTTATGAAAGATTGCATAAACCTTTTGACGAGTCAGAAATAGTAAGTGAAGCTGAATTTACATCAGTATCTCTGAAACATTTTTCAGATATTGAATTAATTGCAAAAGAATATGAATAAACTCTTTCAGAAAAAAGAAGGTAAATTATTATTCATTATAATTTAGATTAGGAAACATAAATTAGAACCATTAACAATATAAATCTATTTGTTCTAAATTATTATAACTTATAAAATCTTTTCCTCAATAAGAATAAGATTTTTAACAGAAAATGATTAATTTATAAAGAGTTTCATCAATATATTTTAAAGGAGTTTCTAGAGATATATAAGTATGCTTATCCAATTTCTAATTAATTATTTAAGATTATAGACTATCACTAGCATCAATTGATAAAATTGCTATTCATAAAGATTTATTATAGACATATTATGATGGCTTTGATTATTATCAATATCTTATTTTTTATTTAAATTAACAGCCATAAAATTACAAAGATAACTATCATTAATTTTAATTCTAAAAAGATGAACTTAAATATGTTGATTATAGATAAACTAAATACTTTTTTGCAATGAAAAATAAGATTTATTAAAAATCATGTTTGTTTATTGATAATATTTAAAGTTAAGTGAACTCTTAGAAAAAAATTGTTAAATTTATGATTCCTTTGATAGATTAGTTTAGAAAATATAAGAGTAATAATTTTTAGGATTTCTTCGATAATATTTTTAGTAATTTATCTTAATCTATATCTAAAGAGTAATGGTAACATCTTATAAATTTACATTAAGAAATTTAATAAGAAAAATGTACACTCAAAATAATATTAGTAAAATTAAACACTATATCATAATAACATCCTACGTTAAATGAATTCAAGGAAAAGTTTACAGCGAAAATTTAGACAGAACTAAAATTTATTGAATCGTTAAATCCAAAAGTAGAACCATATATAAGCATTCACGATATTGATGCACATGTTTTATATTTGACATTTAAAGATAACTATTAAAAATAAAGAGAAGCTATGGATTTAAAAATTCAAGAAATTGTTGATAACTTACCTCAGCAATTATAATTAAGTGATATAGAGAGTTAAAACTTGAAAAAAATTAATATTGAAAAGTTTTTTACTCTTTCTCATTAATTTGAATAAAGTGCTATAAAATTACAAAGAAAGAAGATATCTTCAGATGTTGAATTAATTAAGTAGCAATTACAATCAGATATTATATTTGAAAAAGATGTTATATGTCTTCTTGAATCTATGTAATATTTGCATTCTGGAAACTTATAAATGATTATTGAAGATTTTAATGAAATAGACTAAAAGAACAACAATAGTTCCTTACAATAATTGATAGAAGTAGTTATAGAGAGTCAAAAAAAAATTGAACTAATTTAAAGTGAAAAATTGCAAGAAATAAAACAAGTCTAAGTATAAGGATTTAAGTGGATTTTAAATTTGTTTAAATAATATGATTAATATAGAAAAGTATTTATTGTTAAATATTAAGAACTTAATTGAACTCATTTTCCAAATCTAGGAAGAACAATAAATTGAATATTCAAGAACTATTTAAATTTCAAATTATGAAGACTTTATATCCATAAATAGATTTAGTCATTTATTTTATTATTTAAATTAATATCCTAGAAAATATTAGCATTGGGCTTAGATTAAGAATGAACTTACTAAAGTTTTAATATGTTCATTTAAGATTTCTTTGAAGAAAGTGATGGATAAAATAGATATTTTAGGCGGAGAGAAGCCTATCAGTTTTCTCTAATTTGATTAGGATAATACAGAGAAAGTTTTAAAATGGTTTTCATTAGAACAACATCATTCAAATATAGCCAAAGCTGTCCTATTATATTAAGGTTACAAAAAGACTAAAAATTAAAATTCTCAATTTTCAACTTCATACTAATAATAGGATTAAAAATAAAGACAATTAAATGATATTTAAACCAAAATGTTTGAATTAATTAATAAATTAAAAGAATAATTGGAAATGCTTCCTTGTGAAATTAAATATGCTTATCATAATGCAGTTGATACATTCACAGAGGATGAATTTGATAAGATAATTTTTACAGAATTATAAGAAGAATGGGTCTTAGATTTTATGGAAAAAGGATAACACTCTTTTTTAGCAGATTTATAAAATAATTCTGGTATCTTTGATACTTATTTATTAAATTAAAGTTTGATATTCATCAATTTGAATCAACTCTTGCAGTAATTCTTATTTATATATAATTTTAGAACATAAAATGAAATCGATGTGAAACAAATAAGAAATAATCTTTTCTAAGTAATTAAACATTAAACATGAACAAATTAAAAAAACTGAAATTTTTAATATATTCAAAAAAACATCATTTTTAACCCATCTCAAATACTAATTCCTCAATTAAATGGTCAAATAATAGATCTGATAAATCAATAGAGATTTCTGTAGTTTCTTCATCATAATTTGTCCATTTATCTTCATTATCTATAATCTATATAATTCTTAATATAAATCATACATCTAATGTTAACATTCTATAGAGTCTATCTTCTCTAATTTATGCAATAGTCTCCTGATCCAATTATATTGATTTTGGAAAAGGTGAATCCTCTTTATCTACTAAGATACCTGCCATATAATGACTCCAATCAATTACTTTTTCTGTTGCTTTACGAATTATTTCAGGAATATCAGTCAATTAGTTTTCTCTTGCTTTCAGTCTTGTAGGGTCAGATTTCCATAGAAATGGTTATCCAGTCAAACCATACGGTCTAAATTAATCTAAAGCTTCGTTTAAAGAATCAAAGATAGCTTTATTATGAATATGTTCTAATTCAATAATAAGTTTATTTTAATGGTTTATTATTCTTTATTCCATCAAGTATCTTTCAAATTTTCCAAATAATTCTACACTTAAAACAATCAAATTTTATGATCCACTTGAATCACATTCTGACTCTGCTGAATCTCTAATTGGCTGGAGAAATTTAAGCATTAATTTCGATGAAGGACCCAAAGGTAAATTAATAACTCTCTAAATTTAAATCATTACATTATCTATAATTATTTAAATTTTTATTACCTATTAAATACTCCTCTAAATGTTTCAGATATATTTTTATCGATGCAATATTTGTTTTGAGTTTCTATATCTTTGGTTCTTTTACTTCAGTTATTTAATTTCGGCCAATTAATTATGAATTGCTTATAATTTCATACAAATCGATTCCAATCCTTTACATTTCTTAATAAAATGAACTTATTTCTTCTTGTATTAACATGTTAGAAATTAAAATTGAATATGAATCAGCACATTTCTCAGATATCTTCTGAGGATCTTTCATATGTTCTATATTTCTAACGAGTTAGGATGAAGCCAACTTTTTCAGATTAAACGGTTCTGGACAGATTTCTTTTTCCTCTAATATATTGTTGCTTTTTCTCTAAATTGTAAGTATATCTTCATAAACCCTATTTTTATCATCTTATTAAGATTTGAAAATTTATGAATTTTAAACTGATATTTCTATCATAGAGTTTTTAAGGGAATTTTCAGAATAATTTGCAGATTCTTAGCTTAAGGAATCAACTACTTTTATGTATAATTATGAATTTTATTAAGATTTTATTTAATTTACAAATAAAATATCCCTCTATGTTTTTACGATAGCATCAAAAACACTTTACTATCCTCTTAAGATCTCTCTCTTTTTTTATTCTAATTCTGTTTTTTATTTATTTACCCACTTTTCTATCTTTCTTTGTTAGAGTTCAAATGTTCTTGGGGATATTTAATTATTTTAGAAGGCTTTGTCAATCTATTTTAGAGTTTATTATTGTCTTTGTTAAACTGCCTCTTCTCTCAAAGCAATCAATTAATCCATCTTATCTCTTTACATCAGTTCTTTAAATTTATTCATTACAAAGTCTTAAAATGATGTTTATTCAAACAATCTTTTATCTTGTTAGAAAGATTATTCTCCTTCTTAAGAGATGCTTTTTAATAATGATTCTGAACCAAAGGCACATCTAATTTCTCCAATATCAACTTTATTCTCTTCTTCTTCTTCTTATTCAACATCAATCGATAATTTACTTTTTTTTTTTGATTTTTAATTGCCAAAAGATTAATTTTGTTCATCATCTTAAATATTAATATACTTCCTCAATTTTTCAGGAGTTTATTCTGATAAGATTTATAATTAAATATCTTTATATTTATTTGCAACTTAATTTTAATGTTCATATGTATTTGACTAAAACTCTATGTCCTCTTAAAAGTTTTCTATAAACTTTTAATACTAATATGATTCATTTACCTTTTTTGTTTCTTTTTAATTATCAATTTAAGAATTTGGTCTAGAATGACTCAAATAACTAGATTCATCTACAAGTTATGAATTATCTTATGAATCTTATTTCAGAAATCCAAATTTAATTAATTTATTTATTTGAGATTTTGTTAAACTTTTCAAATTTAACCCATCCTTGGTTTTATAAAAATCTTTCTATTATTAGAATTTAAATCTAATCATCATCTGTCTTACTTTATATCCTTTCCAATTTCTCTAAATGATCAATGCAGCCTAATTTTGAATTGAAAACACATTCTAAGGTAAAAGAATCTTCTTACTATTATTTGTTAAAAAATAATTTTCATCATTACTAATATATGGATTAGAACATTATCTTATCTAAATACTGTTAGGTTCATTATTTTTTATCCCATCCACTTCATCTTCTGATTAGGAGTCTAGAATATTTTTTTAACTGTAAAAACTATCATCTAAATCTTAGATAATTTATTCTTCATCACTTTCATTAGAAATACTATCTCTATTTGTATGACTTATTTATTTATTTAGAGATGAAAGTGGTTTTGTTTTATTTTATTATGAATGAATCCCAATTTGATTATTATTAAAATAATTTTCTTTAATGTTTTGATACTATATAACTACATTTTTGGTCTTCTAACCTTTTTTGAATTATAAATTCTAAGTAGCCGCTTCAAATTAGTTTTCAATCTTTTCATGGAGAGAGCCTGTTCTAATTCTATTATTTGAAATTGGTTTATTATGTTAACCTTAAGAGAGACTTCTATTTCTCTTTTAAATTTTCTAAGCAGGACTAGAGAAATGAATAGAACTTATTTTCATTCTATTAGCAAAAACATTCAAATTTTTTGGTTTCTTGTGAAATTATTTGTATTAATATTATAAAGTACTAGATATTTTTTACTATTGTTTAGGATGAATCTCATCATGAAAAGACTTTTTCTCTAGCTTAATAAATCATTATACTTTTAATTCTTGACTTTAGATTCTTTTCTGCAAATTAGTTCAAAAAAGATGTTCCTATTTACTATCTTCTTTCTTTAAGATCTACAGTTGTTTTTGTATTGCGACGTTATATTGCATTATAATATTTCTCTTATTCTGCCAAGATGTAATTACGAAGTCGTTGCTGATTTACACCCCAAGGGAATACTTAAGAAATGGACTTTTTTGTTTTAAGTCCACTCTTTTGTATTTCAGTTTTTGATTTCTTAGATTTTTTCTTTTTCTTCTTCTTTATTTTATTTGGTGTAATTATTTGATTAGGATTTAATGTACTGGCCATGAGAAAATCTTATTAATCAGATTCTGTATTCCCTAATTATCTAGTTTCATTAAATTTGATCTTATGCTTTATTTAACTTTCAAACTTGCATCCAGTAATCTTGTCTAAATTAATTAATTCTATACTATTTGGGTTGCTTATTTTCGATTTTAGCATTTAATTTATAACAATCAATAAAAATATTATAAAAGATTATTTATAAATTAACTTTTGCTTGAAAGAATAACTTACTTTTACTTTCTCTTGTAAAATAAAGACAATAAAATATTCATAAAGATTGATAATTAGATGTTAATTATTGAAAAATAATTATAATGTAATAATATTGATTTTGCATTCTAATTATTCTATTCGAGATCGATGGATGTAAAGCTAAATGAGAAAATGTCATTGGTTAGAATGGTAATGCAATAAGATTGATAAGTTTTTATGTTAATGTAAAATTAACGATCTTTATTAATAATAATTTGAATTTAAAATGAATACATATAGTCGATCTCCATTAGAACCAGTTACTTAGAATAAAGAATATTTTACATCATAATCTTCATCGAAGGTAATAACAAGTACAGTTAGACAGTGTACTTCAGTAACTCAAAATTTAGGAGTATCTTAGATGAAAAGATCAATGTAAAAAATTGTGTTTATAATAACCAGGTCTGGAAATAATATTTATTCTTCTTAAATTAATAATCCTCCTCCAGCCAGATAATAGCTAGGAAAAAACCTTGATATTGTTTGTTTCTTGATGGCTTGTGAAGTTGAGAGATTTGTAGCAGAAAATGATAAACTTAAATATAGAATAAAAGAGATGGATGATAAGTTGTTAGATAGGAATAGTTATGAAAAATAAATAGAGGATTTATAAGCTAGACTTATGTAAATGCAATATTAGGAGAGTATGTACAGGTAAATAATATTATAATGTTTCAAGATAAGAAGTTGAGATTACCACTTCATAGTATACTGAAGAGATAGAGAATTGGAAGATTAGATATTTTAATAATGAAGAGAAGTATAGAAATGAAAATGAGTAATTAAAGTAGTAACTTTTGATTGGGAATTCAAAGTAATAAAAAGAAATAGAGGATTTAAGGAATCAATTAATTACTTAGAAATAGATGAATGTAAAAATAATGTATTAATGATTATTAGGAGAATGATTTATAAAAATTAAGAGAATAATTATTGAGTAAATAATAAGCAATAGAGTATTATTAAGTGGAGTTAAATTAATATGAAGCTGAGTTTTAATAATATAAGTAGCAAGAAGATAAAATAGTTCAGTTGGAAAATAAAATTGGAATGTTGGTTTGCGAAACTGAGAGATTAAACAATTTATTGAAATAGAAATTAGAAGAGTTGGAAATCAATAAAGCTAGATATAATAATATGACTTAAGAAGCAGAGAAATGGAGAAATGAATTAAGAACTTTATAAAGTTAATTTGATAAAAAGTAGAAGGATTATGATCAACTTAATTAAGCATATGTTATGACTTAGAATGAATTAATCAAATATAAGGATTAAGATTAAATAATAGATTAAATGTAAAATAAGATATCTCTTTTGTAAGGAGAAATCGACAGACTTAATTAAGTATTGAGGGAGAAGATTAAATAAGGTGAAGAATGGAGATAAAAATATTTTGATTCAGATAATTAATGTAAAGAAATGAAATAGAAGTTAAATAAACTAGATTCATTATAAATGCAATTGAAGGATTAAGTTGATATGTTTTAATAATTGAGTAATAATTTGGAAGATTAAAAGATGAAAAATTATTAACTCTAATAATCAAATCATAATTTAGAATAGGGAAATTAAGATTTGATTAGCAGAATTGAATTATTAACATCTGAGATTGAAAGACTCAATAATATTTTAAGATAAAAGATTCACGAACTTGAAGAATGGAAATAAAAAGGTTAACATTATGAATAAGAATTTAAGAATAAATCTATTTAATATAACGATATAAAAAATAAGTTAAGTTGTTTGACTTAGGAAATTGATAGAATGTAAGAATAATTGAGATAGAAATAATTGGAATTACAAAATCTATAAATAAATTAAAATTAGTTATAAAAGGAAATAAACAATTAAGAATAGATTAATTAATCCTTATAAAAATAGATTGAAGAATGGAAGAGAAAATATAATAATTTAGAATATGATTTACAAGAGTCATTAATGAAAAATAAAAAGTTGGTTGAATATGAAAACACAATTGCTATGATTTCATAAGAATTGGAAAGATAAAAATTATTATATTAGTAAAAGTCATAAGAATTTGATGAACAAAGAAGATAGATGATGAATGATATCTAAAAATTAAAATAAAGTATGGGATTGAAATCATCAGAGGTTGAAGAATGGATTTCCAAATATCGAAGATTGGAGTAAGCTTACTCTGAATTAAGTTAGTCCAATAAAATTGTCGAGGATAAATGGAAGTAATCATTAATAAGGATTATTTTACATTGCTCTGAAATTGATAGATTAACATAAGTTTAAGCTGAGATATTTGATGAAAATGAGTAATTGACTAATTAAATATCACATTATCAAAGTTAATTAAAAATTAAAGATGATTAATTGTATAAAGCTTTAGATAGAAACAATTTATTGCAAAAATTATAAGATGAAGAAAAGAGTAAAAGATTAAATTTAGAAAATTAATTATCAAGTTTGAAAATATATTAAGAAAATTGTTAAATTTTAGAATAAAAAATAATAAGTTTGACTAATGAAAATTAAAGACTGAATGAATAATTGAGATTGAGGAATGGGGAGATTGAAGATTATAGAACATAAATATAAAGATACGAAAATAAAATATAAATCAGTAATTAAGAGTTGGAAAGAGTGAATTTACAATTGAGAAAAGCCTTTTAAGAATCAGATGAAATAAGAAAAGAGAAGGAGAGATTAGAATAATAATATAATTTACTCCAAAGATAATATGATGATTTGAAATAGAAATATAATTCTACAGAGATATATAAAACAAAATATATAGAATTAGAAAATAGATGTGCTATGTTATCTACAGAAATTGAAAGATTGAATTAGTTATTAATTAATAGATAAGATGAAATTGAATAATTAAAGAAGAAATGCTATCACTTAGAATAATAAATCATTTAGTTAAAATAATATGAAGAAAACGTATTAGATTTATGTAATTATGTTAGATTAGAATATTGTCAAACGAAATCGACAGACTATAAGGAATTATAGATGTTAATGAAGCCGAACTTAAATAATGGAGATTATAATATGCAGATGGAGGAGCTTAGACCAGAAAAATCTAGGATCTCTTCTTTCATTTTGTGGTACTTATCTAATTTAAACGTCTTTTAGATGTAATCAGCTGAGATAGAAAGTCTTAGAGCTAGAGTTTAAGAGAAAGAAAAAGAAGTTGAAGAAGTTAGAAGAAGTAGTTTAGCACCATATAGAAGATGAGTAATTAAATATATATTAATGTAAACTTTAAAACAATTAACATCTCATCTAAGACATGCTATCAATACCATTAAAATATGCGCAAATAAGTATACTATGTCAATGTAAATTATCATTGATCCAATTATATAATCATCAATAGATAATTTATGAGTCTAATAAAATGAAATATTGATATATATATTACACTTCCACCTAAAATTAATTGAGTATCATAAATTAAGTATGATCCAAACAGGAGACAACAAATCAATGAATAGAGAAGATTAATTACATTTTGGTAATATATCCCAGCCATAATTCCAAATAGCAATAGAGAAGTAGTGCACATAAACAGTAATGCTCCTTTCGTTGTAAAATCTGATTTTGTCTTACAAGCATAAAAAGTTAATCCTATTACTGATGCTAAAGATAAACTAGCAGCCATTAATACAATAAAACCTTAATTTATAAATTCAGATTACCACCATTCTAACTATATTTATCAAAAACATAACTGCATAAATTTGAAATCAGGTATCCTTCACAAATAGTGAAGATCAATAAAAGTAAATAATTATAGGGAACTCTCCAAGCAAATTTTGGTATGCAAAAGAGAACTAATTCAATGAAGATGGCAATTCCTAAAGCCAAATATGCATAACCACTATGTTGCAATTAGAACACTCTATAATCAATTGATACATATGATAACATACACATTATCACAGTTATAAGTAATTAAATAATCATGATTGAATAGACCTTTTTTGTAAATATTTTGTTACTTTTTTTATAAAGCCAGTTCTTTCATTTCCAATTAGTAATTTATATTAATTATTCTTAGCATACCATCTTGAATCGTTTTATGAACTAGTATCATCTTCTATAACCACATTTATATGTTATGGATACTGTAGACTCCCTCTGGGTTCACTAAGTTTTGTGGGCATATATTTTATCTCTCGATGATCTCTTTATGGTTCAGTATGGTATTTTCCGAATTCCAAAGGGCTAACTTGATCATCTTGCTAATTTTCACTCATTTTAATTAATTTATTTTTTATACAAGAAAAATCCCATTTAATCCAACACTTAAATCTAATAAATTAATTATCAAGGGACTAGTACAATGTTGATATGACTAGAATACAATTTATTATATAATATATGAAAGGCAATTTCCAATTCAAATTACGATAAATTTAGATTCTTTTGTATTCATTGATATTGATTTTTTCTTAACATTAAATTAATAGATTGAATTACTTCAATTTATTCAATTTCAATTTTGTTACATACAAACATATTTGAAATATATTTAATACTGATAAGTAATTTTCTGGTTAATTTGTGAGTAATAAATCATTAATTTAAGAACAAAAAAAGTAAATATTGGTCATTATGAAACGTAAAAACAAAATAATAAAAAACTTTTATAATTAGTTTAATTATATTATATTTATATGATTTAATATCCTGATCTTGAAAAACCTGCTAGCAATTATAAGTATGTAATGAAAATATTTAGTTATCCTCCTCCTGAAGACAATGTTTAAGCAGTTTAAATAGGATAACCTATACATGCAACTGAATGGTAGAATAACTAAGTAAATTGGGTTAGATAAAGTAACTACCCATAATATATTCCTGGAATACCAAATACTTAATATCCAAGTTCTTTATAATAAAGAAGCTTCGGTAAAGTAAAAGTTTAATTGAATAGGAGAACTTGATAAAGAAAATCTTCCTCCTTATTCTTTAAATGTTAGATGTCCTGAATGTGCTGGTGCAATCTAAACAAAGTTAAATTATATTCCAGGATGTCTTTCTTTTAGTTTATGTTTGACTATGTGCGCTTTTGGATTATTCTGTGGGTAATAATTAATTAATTGATTAATTATTAGTTGTTGTTTAATCCCATTTTGTATGAATTGTTGTAAACGTTAAGTGCATTAATGTCCTTTGTGTGAAAAAGTTTTGGGAGTAGTGAGATGACTTTTTTTTCTTATTATTTATATGATTAAATTCCGTTTTTATTGATTATTAATAAAATAATGAAAGCTGTACTCATATTGGGATTGTTAGTTTTTGGAATCACTGCAGTAGAATTAGAGTCAGGAGTGCCAATTTTGCTAAAGGAAATAAAAGCAATAAAAACTGAACACACAGAATTTACATTTTTACTTGATTTGGAACTCAGTTAAGGAGGAAAGGTTTCTGAGGTGGTTTCATTGGTTGGGGATTTATTAGAGCAAATGAAAAGAGACTAACTTAATGATGATCTTGAATATGCTCATGTAATAATTAGAGAATTAATAATATTAGAGAACAACAACTTTAGGATTAGATATTGAATGGTTGATAATTGTATTAAGAAATCTGACAAAAGAAAGACAAGATAAAAATAATTAATTAAGCGAATTAAATCAAATTCTAGTTGGTTTACAATTATAATTAGATGCACTTACTGAATAATTAAATATTCTTAATGGAAAAGAAGAATAATTAAGGTAAACAAGAGCTTAAGAAGCTGCATCCTATTAAGCTAGATAAGAGAATAATAGCAAAGTATTGGCAGCTTTAAATGAAATTATTCCTAAATTATAAGTTGCTGTTTTTGATTAAGAAGGAAAGTCATTATTATAAACAGAATAGTTTGAAATTGTTGAGAAGATTAAAAGAGAATTAGGACATAATCATCCTATAGCTATTATGGTAGCATTGACAACTAAATTCGATGTTCCAACTGTGAAAAGAATAATCGATAAGTTAGAACATATTAGAAATGCTGTTATAGCTTTGATGTAATAAGAAGATGAATAGGAAACTTAAAGTCAAGTATTATGTAATTTTATTTTCAGATCACATTCTAAACCGTAATCTAAGAAATTGCAGAGTTAAGAGAAAGATTTTCTAAAGATTTTGAAGTCACTTCTTAATTGATCAAAAAAAGAACCAATGACAAAGTATAATTTCTAATCTATTGTAAGGTTCTTTTAGAAAAAAGATTGACTATCATCAATAGAGATTTAAGTCTTACTGAATAATTACTCATTTAAACTAGAGAATACAAAGAATAATATGATGCTGCTTATGCTGTCAGAAAGGGTAAAAGGTAATAATTATAAAATAAAGATGACTAGAATCTCTGAAATTAAAACTGTCCAATAAGCTTATGATTTAGTTGAGAATCATGCTAAGAAACACAAACAATGATTTAAAATAAATATATACGCAATTATATGGATTATGGATATTTTTATTTATTATCAAATTTAATAAAATATGTATAATTATTATATATTTTATCATTATGTGCTTGCCACTCAAATTCGTACAATTATTCATTAGAATAAATTGCTTTAGCTTCATCATATTTGGAATTGTACTTATTGCATAAGTATTTTTCAATTTGAGTGATGATCTAAATAATGACAAAGATGTATGATATATTTTATTTAACTCAAAAGGGAGTAGTGTTTACGTTTTCGGTAGGTTTAGCTATTATTATAGTTGGAACATCAGGATTACTAAGTTCATATTGTCCAAACTTTTTCATTATTTTTATCTATTCATGTTTTATTATCTTTATTGGTGTATTGACTGCCTATGTTACCATTTGTTTAACAATTTTGCAGGATTAATTATTAACAAAGAATTTCGATGATTGTATTTCATCAACTTTACCATTTGCTCAAAAAGCGAAAGAATAAATTTTATGGGCAGAAACTCAGTTTTGTAAACAAAATTGTCTCTGCTATATTGAAAAAATATAAGACTGGGATCCGGATTACTTGTAGAATAATCGAATATCTTATACTACCAATAAATAAATTAGTGACATCATCAAATATTCTGATTGCAAGAAATCAATTAAGGTTGATGGTGTTAATTAGGATTACATAGCAACTTTAGAGTAAAAATATAATTGCTCTGGATGGTGTAAATAACATCCAGTATACTTATTTTCAAATATCAACAATGGAGTACCGTATATATTTTATTAATATAAGAAAAGATGGTTGTTTCTAATATTTTGAATAAGAATACATTTACTATGTTAATAGATCATATATTGATTATCTTATTGTAGATATCCTATATCTTTTTAACTTAGGATTTGCTATTTGTTAATGTTATTTAACCAGCAGGAAAAACAAATCCAGAATATATCCTTAAATACTATATGAACTTGCATCCTAATGATTCATTATTAATAATACTTCTTTATCATTTGATTAATTTAAATACATAAATTATATTTCCAAATTATTTTTATAAAAAAAAAATCATCAAATGAAATCAAAATATATGCAAAATCATTACTTTTATTTTTAAACTTAAAAATTATATTGCGCATAAATATTTATTATATATAATTTAATTTTGATTCAAATAAATAATGATTTTATCTTCTTTACTTTAGTTGCTTCATCATCTTCGGTATTATTAATTATTTCAGTGATTGAATTAAGTTCAGGTGTTTTCGTCAGAATTGTTTTTGTAGTTTTCCAAGAAGAAGTTTTAGATAATGGTCTTTTAACTAACAAGGAATGGGTTGGGGTTGTAGCATTCTCATTATTTGTTTTATCTTTAAGTCCTGAAAATGTTTTCCTATTTGTTGGAGTGAAAACCTTTCTTTCTTCTACTTTTCTAAATTCGACTGGATCATAATTTTCTCTCTTTTCTGTTTATTTATCAAATCTTTATTTGAGAAATTATGCTAAATCCAATATATCTTAATATTTAGCTTTTGAAAGAGATTAAATCTAAAATGTTAAAATAATTTATACATCTAACTATTTTTATATATTTAGTTTTGTAAATGCATCTCCTAAGGTTTTAAAATTCTTTATATAATCATTCTCTTTATTTGCTTTCCAAATTATTTTATTTGCAGAAATTGAATTTGGATATAAATATTCAAATATCTAACAAAAAGTACTACCAGTACCCAGTGTCTCTAGTTGAGTTATAGTTAACTAATTTGTAGAAAATGTATTAATTACTTTAAAGGTTTCATTTATCCATTTGACCAATTCATTTTTTGATGTTGTTGTTGACATTTGATTTCAAATAATATAATAATAATATCGTTAATTTATATAATGTCAAATTTAAATTACTTCATAATTTAAATAATATTCTCTTTTGATCATATATTATAATAAAAAATTATCAATAAATATTTCTTTATATTTGGATTCATATTACTGCTAATCATGAATTAATAAAAGATTAATAAAATTATATATCATTATGTGTAAAACTGTTTCTATTACTTATCTTATAAATGCATATAAGTTTGTTTAACAAAGTTTAAATAAGATATTTATCTTATATTTGATTTGATTAGATTGCAACCTAATATTTATAATATCAGTAAGTTTAAATATATAATTTGACTTTCAATATAAGTATAAAATATTAAGACTACATATTTTGAATATTATAAACTAAATATAAATTATAATGTTTGTCATTTCAAAAGCGGACCTTCTAAGTTTTATAACTCCATTTGGGTTCCTGCTCTGGAATCATTATCATGTCTAGGAGGAGGTATTTTGAAGAATGTCAAAGCATAATATGGTACTAATTCACCCATAAACACTTCCTAAAATTTGAATGAAATAAGAAAACTTTACTATAAGAATTAAATCTATGTTCAATTAAACGTAATTGGCAAAGATTAAAAAAAAGATAAGCAATCTTAGTGCTAAGCTTATTGATATTGTTTGAACCAATTTGTTGACTTGTGTAAGGAAAGGTACTATCCAATCATCATCTTCTAGCTGCAATAGTTAAGTTTAAGTACGTCAGAAAATAACTTATTGGTAAAGTATAAGCATCCAATAATAAGTGCCGCATAGAGTAAAAATTACAAAATTAATACTCTTTCTAAGAATCCATCTTTGATTAAAAAGTAAACATAAGATAAGACTAAGGGTCTATAAACAACTTACCTAGACAAATAGGACTGTAGTATATTGAATATTGAATGATATTCGTATCCTTGTTTGCAAGAACACTTATACAAATGGCTAGATGTCCAATGAAAATAATGTAAGACTGGATCCAAATTAGGATTGGTGCTGTATATAGAAAGTCTAACCATATGCCTTATGGCTATTCCATTATTAGAAGGAGACTCATACCCCTGAAGGCACTTGACGCACTCACACTCACCAGAAACCAAAATTTCAGATTTTTAGTTTTCATACTATGTAATTTGACCATATTACTAGCTAGGCAAACCAACACAGCTACCATTTCAATAAATGTTAGCCTAGATAAATAACAAATAGATTACCATATTTAGAAATGACTTGGAGGTTCTGGTTCTTAGTTATTTTCCATGTAATTTATTATAAATATAATTATATAATCAGTTTTAGTGTGGTTTCTGGTAGAAATGAGTTTGACATTAATGAGCTAAATCCTATTCATCCATTAAATGTTATTTGAATGATTGCAGTTTTTTTCTTAATCTAAGATATTGTATTCATAAAAATTTACCTCATAATCTTATCAATTTTTAATTTTAACACATGATCTAGACCATCAACATATTCTTCAATATCTGAATTAGGTTGATCTACAGTTTATAACAATTTCATTTCATCATTAACCAATTCAATTAAATCATCAATATGATCTCGATGAGCTTTTTTAAGTGCTCTTTCTTCATCCAATATTTGTTAGATAAGTTCATCATATTAATCTTTAAGTTTATTGTCCCTACTTTTTTCAATTAAAACTTCATCCTGATATTAATCTGAATTATCATGATCGAATAATTTCGGAGGAGAAACAGATTTTACAACTTAAGCAGCGTCAAATAGTTAATTATTCATTAAATATTATCTTGGTAGCATCAATTCTCTTGTTAATTGATCAGCACTATTTGAAGCCTAAGGAGCTTTCAACTCTTTAACCTTAATAGATAGTTATACATCATATTACTCTATCTGCATATCTTAGAGTGTTTAAACTATGTTCTGCATCTTTATGACAAGGCGAGATTGTTCCAATCATGAGAGTTCTACAATTTCCAGTGAATGAATCTTTAAGAACTTAAGTCAACTTAGATCCTCTGAAAGGTGTATGATTTTTATTAAGATCCAGAGCTCTAATACACTCTTTTAAAGCAAGTAAGGACTTATTAATTTCTGCTCCATCTATTCTAGTTTATTTATGATATTCAACGACATCAGCACCTCTTTCACTACCTGCTAAATCAATAAATGATAATTTGCCAATTATTTTATTTTGCTATCTCAAATTTATTTATAATATTGCATGAGATCTAGAAGAATCTTAATTAACACTATTTTATCCTGTTACTCTGCTCTTGATTCCCATTTCCACAGCTTTTTAAAATTCTTAAACACTATATACTTTTTTTTCTGATAAACCTGCAATATTCACTTAACCTTTAGCATCTTCTCTAGCAATTAATTGTACACGGTCATTCAATAAATCAAATAATTTAGAACAATAGATTTCATAAAATGAAACACTCAAAACTATAGAATTTGATATCAATTAAAATAAATCATAAGCAGCTAATGTATATATTCCTACAATATTCTAATCACCCAACATTGTATAAGTTTTACCAGATCCAGTTTAACCATATGCAAAACAAGTAATCTTAGTTCCATTAATTGCTGCTTAGACCATAGGTTTTACAAGTTATTAATATAAATCTTCATTAGTGAATTATTAATCAAAAACAGCATCAAAATTAAAAGTGAATTCTTCAATGAATTTAGTTAAATCTACTTTGACTCTATTAAATTTATTATTTTTATACCTTGGTTCTCGAACTATTACAGTATTACCCTAAACTTCAACAATATCTTTTTAACCCTCTTTACTTTCCTTCTTTGATAATGGACGCTTTCTTACTGCTACTATAATTTTTGGTTAATCCATATAACTTTTATTTTTATTTTATTAATAATTTCATAATTTGGCATCTTAGTACATTTTCTCAATTTCACCAATCCATTTCTACTCTACAACTCTTCTTTTTAATTTTAATGTTGGTGTCAATTCTCCTCCATCAACACTGAAATCTCCAGGTATCAATGTCCATTTTCTAATAAACTGGGCTTTAGAAATAACTCTTAAAAATACTCAATAAAATAATATACTTGGTATTAGTTTCATCAATCAATTATTATAGATAGTTAGTAATAGCTTTATCATTTTGAGCTTCTTCAATTGTAGTAGCCGAAGAACCAAGACTCTTGAAAAATGTTATAACATCTTCATTCAACTTATTAGTAGGTCTAAATAAAATTAAAAAAAAAAAGAATACTATCCATCTGGAGCTAATTGGTGCTTCAAAGTTAATAAAACTGATAAATATTTTCTCTTATCTCCAATGACCATACAATTAGAAACAATCTTTATATTCTTCTTTATTTCATCTTCAATTAAAACTGGTGCTACATTCTCACCACCTGCTGTAATGATTAATTCTTTTATTCTTCCTGTTATCATTAAGTTTCCATTCTTATCAATTTTACCTACATCACCTGAATGCAACCATCTATTACTATCTATAGTATTTCTTGTTGACTCCTCATCTTTAAAGTAACCCATAAAGATATGTCTGCCTCTGTAACATATTTCTCCATTTCCATCTTTATCTGGATTATCAATTCTTAATTCTGTTCCTTCCATGGGCTTTCCTGTACTATTAATAAATAATTCATCAAATGAATTAAAATGAAAAGGATCTGCCATATTTTAAACTCCTCCACATTCACTCATTCCATAACCATTGATTAAGTACATATTCAAAGTTAAGAAATATTCCCTAATTATTGGTGATAAAGGAGCTGCACCAAATATTAAATATTAAGCTTAATCTAATCCTAAAGCCTTTTTGACATTTGAGTAAACTAACTTATCTGCCAATCCAAAACAAAGAGGAGGTTTTAGGCCATGAGTTTATGCAAAAGTTCCTTCCTTACCTATAGACTTAGCCCAATTAGCTATTTTAGTTTTTATAGCTCCATTAGATTTTGCTATTTATTACATTTAATCAAAAATCTTTTCCCAAACTCTTGGTACACTAAAAAATAAAGTAGGTCTCACTTCTCTAAGAGTATTAATAAGAGATCCTTGTAAAGCATCTGGATTTGCAAAGAATAAATGAGCTCCCCATCTTGCAAAACCAATAATATCTATTAATTATGCAACAACATGACTCATTGGCAAATAACTAACCAATCTCATTTCTCCATAGCCTTTCATTACATACTTTCTCTTTTATTATGTTATTGTAAACACATAATTATCATGTGATAACATTACTCCCTTTGGATTTCCTGTCGTTCCTGATGTATAAATTAAAGTGACACAATTTCCTGGACGTAGTTTTGATACTCTCTCTAATATAGTACCCATCAAATCTGCTTTTTTGCCCATTTCAATAAAATCTTTCCATTTAAATACTTAAGACCTTCTTTATTCAGGAATTTCAGATGTTGGTATTTCATCATTATATAATACTATGCCTTTTAAACGAGGTAACTTATCCCATATTTTCAAATATTTGCGTAATTATTCTTTAGTATCTGCAACGACTAATTCACATTCAGAATGATCTGAAACATAAAAACATGCATCTGGATTATTTCTAAATACGTATTAATTTTAACTCTTACGTAGTATAAATTCCAACAGGTAAATTGTGAGAATGAATGCTTCCCATAAAAGATATATGCCATTCTGGAGCATTAAAACCAATTATATTGACTGCACTCATTTCTGTTACTCCATATGCAATCAATGCTTTAGCAAAATTCATTGATTCATTATAATATTCTTAATATGTTCTTGTAATCCTATATGTATTAAAATCTAAGTTTTACCATTTATTGTTTCTCTTTACACTTAAAGCGGGCTTCTATGCAAATTAAGTACAATCATTTTTAAATTATTCTGGTAGAGTAATTGGTATTTCACTTCCTGGACCTGATCTTTTGACCCTTATTGGCAATTCCATTTTATAGTTAGTTGTCCATAAAACATTTTTTAAAGGATCTTTTGCATCGAATTCCTTTAATAATTGTTTCATTCCTTCTTCTGATATATACACTTTCTCTTCCATTAAAGATATTAATTAAATAATGATATTACATACAATAATTGTTAGAGGATCTCTCATTTTAGCAGAATTCTCTGATTCCTCTGATTCTGAGGAAGATTATAGTAATGTCATTAAGAAAAGAATATTGGATGTTAAAAATGTTTAAGAAAACTAAAAAATTCTAAAAGAAGATCTTTATATTTATGCAAAATGTGACAAAGATCTTAAATTTATTTGCCTATCTAAAGAAGACGATGAAACTATATTCGTAAAATTACAAGAACTTATATAAGCAGCATAGTAAATAGAAACAGGTAGTTGAAGATTATTTAAAATAGATGGCGATTGCTCTGTTAAACTAACTCAAATATTACGTAAACATCTTAGAAAAGAGTAAATTGTTGTTATTGAAGATGAAAAAATAGATTAACAAACCCCAAAATAAAATCGATTGAATAATTATACAATTCCACAAAAAAAGGATTCTGTTGATTTTTAGATAAAATTGTGCTTCTCTGTAATGTTGCTTATTTTGAGTGTGTATTTGATATTAAACAATATTATTATAAATGCTTGATAAAAGAGTAAAAACGATATAATTTAATAATTTAATTACGTATTTTATGCTATTAAAGGTTTTAGCTTTCTGGAAATTTATTTATAATTAATTTTCAAATGAACAACGATTTATGCGAATCTATTGTTAATCACGCTAATCAAATCTTTCAATCATTAGCTAATCTGAATGGATAATTAAATGAAAATGGCAGCATTAGTATTTTATATTTTTTATAATTTCAATAGCAAACAACAATCCTATATCATCCAATACGTCATCAAACACAGGATTAGCATTTATTATGTTCTTACTATTTACTACATACGCTTTATTGTCAATATTCTCTCCTTAAAGATAACCACTTATGTAAAAAGGCAATATATAACAATAACAAAATTATCATGATGATGATAATTGATTGACTATTGAACTCTTTTTTTTATATGACTTCTTTAGTTATTAAAAATTTTAATTCTATTTATGTCCTAAATAATAATTAAATTTGTTCCTTTCTTTAACTATTTAAAGTTAAATACCATTTTATAATTGTGGAATTATGAACTAAAATATATTCAAATTATGTAAAGTGTATTCAATGAAAAATATATTTTTATCAGTCAAATTTAAATTTCATATTTACATCCAGGAATATAATATCAAAAATATTATGAAGATAAAATGAACATTAAATTTAAAAGCTAAAATAAGTATATCAACTGATATTTAAGACAAAATAAAAAAAGGTTTCGTAAAATATATGGCTTACAATTTTATCTTATACATATATTTAATTAATATAAAATTCATAAATAATTATAATTAGAATAATAAATGGATATGTATATTAACTATTTTAGGAATATTGTTTATCTATATATATATTTCACGATTATTGGTTTAGATTAGTAGTTGTATCATATTCAGTTATTTCTTTAATTTCTGACATATTTAACCAAGGATTATATTGTTTACTACTTTCTTTAAGCTAATCTTTGTAAATTTTTAATAATTCTTGTAACTCCTATTTACCTTTAGTCATAAGCAAATCTTAATTTAAAATGGATTCAGTAACTACAGTTTCTTAAGAATTATTTCTTTATCTATTCGGTCTTGGAGGGATCTAATTCTTATTAGGTAATGTTTATTTAATTTATTATTCAGGTTTCTTTTTTTATTATTAATTAGTCTATGGTCTATCTTTAGAATTCTTCCTTTGTACAGGAGACTATTATGATATTTTTTATCTATGTTAATTAGCTGAGGTAGATGCTCTTCCAACTCTTTTATTTTATGTTTACTCTTTACTTAATTTCTCTTAATTTAATTGAGCTTAAGCTTCAAAATCTTATTATTTACAAAAATCAAACATAGCTTTTAATAAATATGGATGATTTATCATTTATTATACACTTGGTGGATTAGGTTACATCAATGATTTAAGAATTTGCGATAGTTCGTGTGATTTTTATGATTCCCAATCCAAATTAGTTTTTCTTAACACCTACTGAAGATATTTAACTTCATCTTTCCAATTTTTATGCGAAAGTAAATCAAATTATATTCTTAGTGATCCAAAAGAATTCAAAAAAATTGTGTCAAGATCTAATGAAACTTTGATCTATTGCATATCTAAATAATTTAAAGCAAATAACAATTAAAGTAAATATTGGCAAACTAGATTAACAGAGATTTACTTATTTAATCGATCATTTAAAATTTATTCTAAATAATTAGGATTTGTGTACCTCCACAATATTCTAAGACTTAGACAAGGTATTAAGAGTCTATAAAATATTCTTTAATTTTAGTCAAACTAGGATGTTAAACATTAATTAATTGTTTTAGATGATTTTCAATCTCTTTCAATCTCTCTACATTAATTTTGCTAACATCTGTTCTTTTTAAAACATAGTATTATTTATCAACCAAGGATCTAACAAGTAGATGTTCTTCAACTATAACTCCCTTATTTACTTTTTTGAATAAGACTTTTTATAATTTATAATTATTCATATTATGTATTATCATAATCCTGACCCATATTAACATCCCTATACTCATGGTTAATATAATGAGAAAACATACAGAAACAGTGGATTTTTGACTGAAACTCAAGATGATTATGCAGATTACTAATATTATGATCCTTATTAAAGTCAACTTCATAATAGAACTTATTTGAATGATGTACGTCCATTAAATTATAGTATGATTGTTAATTAAATATAGCAAATTATGAATATCCCACTTATCCAGTAAAAATGGAATCACCACAATAATATTTTGATCCTAACGATCCCAGCAATATTCCATTTATGCCTCATGAAAGTATTCATTTATAAATTGATTCAAGAATATGATGATGGCTATGAAGAATACGTATTATAATTCATCCGAAATTTGCCAAGATCTACTCAGAATTTCGAAGAAGTTGCTTTTGCCAAATATTTAGCGGAATGCTCTATTATTGATAAGAAAGTCTGGAAATTACAGAGAATGTTAAAGTAAGATTAGAGATTCAATGTTAAATTACTATTCGATTTCTTTGATTCTAAAAAGAATGGAACTATAGATTATAATGAATTTCAGTTAGGCTTATAGAAATTAGACATTATTCTGAATACTATTGAAGTAAACTAAATGTTCCTTCGCTATGGAGGCAGTGATGATAATCAAATATCTTCAGTTGAATTTAAATACATGCTATTAGGTCCAGATAATTAATAGTAGTTTATGTAATTTGGAGCTATGCATTATATGCATCATCCATTAAAATAAAATATTCCATAATTTTTATCTGTCGCTCAACGAGAATGGATTTGTGAAATCATGCATTTACAAATGCAATTGGAAAGAAATCTAAATTTTATTAAAGAAGTTATAGGAACCAAAGATATTTTGCTTGCCTTGTTTAAATAATTAGATATTGGAATGAAGGGATACATTACTATTAACGATTTAATAATCTACATGAACGAATTAGGAGGACAATTTGAATAATCTGATTTAAGAGGTTGTTTAGATAGAATGTCTAAGTAATTAATATAATATTCTTAGAGTTCATTGCAGTAGAATTAATTTCAATGAATTCAAAAAAGAATTCTTTTTAGATGCAAAAAAGAAATCTGATTAAGATTAAAACATTGATATTATGAGTGATAGAAAAAAAACAAGATAAAAAGATTACATTCAAGAATTGCATTAGCGAACCAGGGATTTACAAATTCAATAAACATAAGCATAAAAAGTATCTACAGATCGCAAATCATAACCTTTATAAACTATTACTTAAAATAAATAGCCTTAACCATATGTAATACAACCACCAGTTACATAAAAAAAAAAATAAGAACAATCATCTTAATTAGATGATGATTTAGATGATTTATTATTTCCAGGTTTTTAGAAATATGAATTATAACCACCTGATTAAGATTATTGATGTCATTATATATAAGCACTACCAATAATATTATATTTCCCTTTCTAATTTTTCTTGCTTAGATTTTACAATTTAGGTATTTAAAAAATCATATAAATTAATAATAATCTAAATTATTTTATCATGCTTAAAATGAATATCTTTGTAACCTAATATTATTTAAATTTTTTATCATATTTTGGGTTATATATATTTTTCATAACTAAAAAAACATTTTTTTAGATTACCTTAATATTTTTGTATAACATACTTTTATATTTTGGGATGGAATATAACTTTTTTGTGAAATAATTGATTAAAATAAAAAAAATGAATTATTTTAGAATACTTTAATCATAAATCAGAAAATTAACTCTAAAATCATTTCTTGGTAATTTTCTTTATTAAAATTATTAAATATATTTCAATAAGAGGAAAGTTTTTATTTTATATTTAGGATTATAAAGATTTTATATTGAAAATAATTTATATTTAATAAATATTTAAATATTAGTATTTATAGAATATAGAATATGAAATTGTAGTCATTTCATTATTATAAGTAAATAAATACTCTAACTCAATGTTTTTCTGGTTATAAAACAATTAGTTATTTTTGTTAAGGGTTTAATAATATTTAATATAAAAAAATGAATAGAAATGAAGAATAATGATAATAAAATTTATAACATATCATATTCTAACGATTTTCTACTTAAGTCAAAAAAGTAATTATCAAGTATAAGAAATAAATGATTTTTGCTTCAATATTTATATATGTTTCTAAATAAATAGATAAGTGTATTCTTTAGTTTAGATATGGATAAAGGAGATAAATTGAGCTAAGTAATATCAAGTATCAAAACCTTTAAATGTTTTTTCACATAGATAATCTCATTAAATATAATATTTATTTAATAATGCATAATTTTCTGTTTGGAAATAAAAGAAGAAAATATTCAAGTTACAATCCTTTTGTTTCTTAAAGAAACTTGAAACCAGGAATCATAACTAAGATAAAGAATAAGATTTAAGGGTTATTTCAGCCTACAATAAACTAATAAAGTTTAATCTAACGGATAGAAATATTTGAAGATTAAAATTTAGAATAAGAACTATCTTATTAATTTAAAAATAATCTTGTTCTTGTAGATCGAATTATACCAAATAAGATTGATAATAAAGTGTCATAACGTAAGTCCATATGTCCTTTTGAATAATATTTAAAAGAGGAAATTGATACTTCTAGGTAATTTTGCAAAGAAACCTAAAATGATTTGAAGAATAATATAAGCAATTCAAATATGAGAATCAAGAATTCTAAAAAGAAAGAAAAGTTTAAAAAAGATCACTAGAAAATTTATAAAAGTAGAAAAATGGAAGGTAATATTTTAAATATCAACAATAGAAAATTAAAAATAATTAGAGTTTAACCTAAAAAATCAAAATTCGTTGTAAAATTTTAATGAAAAATATGAAAATTCATTGGAATATAAATCTAATAAATCTAATGAGCTTATGAATTAATGTGATAGTTCTACGGAGAGTAGTATACTGATCAAATAATAAAAAGATGAAAAAATTGATTATTTATCGCCAGTAAAAATAATTGAGAATCAGTCAATTATTTAAAATTGTGTAAATAAAAACAATGAATGTGATTCATTTTTAAAGAGATCATCTTCTCCTAATTGTTTATCGAATAAGATATGTTTAAACATTGATTTAAACTTGAATCCAATATTTTCAAGTTCTACTGGAAACGATATAAAGGGACAGATCTACGAAACATATTTTAATTGTAAAACTGATCATTATTAATAAGAAGAGTTGGACAACAAATAAATCCTGGATTCTAAAATATAATTTAAGATGTTTAAATAAGACACAGGATTATCTTTATAAAAAAATAAATAATTTGATAACAATTTTATTCAAGTAATTTATGTTAGTATTACAAAAATAGAAATAAGAAAATCCGATTAAACAAAGAGTAGATTAAGATATCGTTACAAATTAAAATGATGAGTAATTAGATAACAGAATTCAAAATGCTAAGTCATAAAAGTTTGAAGTATACAATTTGATTATATTTTAGACAAAAATGATGAAACATATTAATAAATAAGGAGGTGACGAATAAAAAGAAGAATCTATTTCAATATTATAAGATTGCACTTAAAAAGATCTTTAATTTCAAAAAGATGAAATAATAAATAATTTAAATAATCCTTCAAATTAAATCTTTAATTAAATTTTAATTTCATCACAAATTGAGAAGGGAAAAGAATTAAAAATTTAATAAAATATTAATCCAGTGATTATTCTTTAAGATGAAGAAATTTTAAATCAAAATTTAATATCCAAAATTGATAAGTAAAATAATTTTTCAGAAAAAACTTAAAAACTATAAGAATCTTAAAAAAAAGTTCTTTAGAATAGTCTTTTAAATAATTAAAATAATCAATCAGTAGATAACAATGAGAAACTTTTAAAGCAATAAAATCCCTTTTTAATACAAAGTCCTTAAATCAGTTATGATCAAATTAGTCTATATTTTTAATCAAGTGCAACTTCAAATGATAAGATATAATATTAATCATAAAATTAGAATTCTCCTATTATTGATCTATTTAAGATTTCAGCACAATAGCCATAATAAGTATTAAATAAAGTTTAAGATTAAAGTAAATCTTAAGATAATATCATAAATGAAAACCCATTAATATTTTAATAAACTAATGTTAATTAAATGGAAGTTGTTGAATAGGTTCCATAAATAAACTAGATTTGTTAAAATTAAAATATTGAGTCTTTTAAACTAAATTATCAATAAGAACTTGCCCAAGAAAATAATCTAATATAATAACAGTAATAATAATAATAGCATTATCAATAATAATAAATGTAATAGTAAAACTTGTAAATATAAAACATTTTTCCTTTTTAAAAGTAAAGTTATAGTCAAATTTCAAGTTTAAATTTATTTTTATCTTAACCTAATTAATAGGAATAAAATGATTTTATGAATAAATCTTTGATTCTAAAAAATGATGTTTTATCCCTATTTTAAGATACTAAAAAATCTGATAGAGGTGAAAATTTTCTAATGTATTTTAGATATTTTTTAGATTCATCCTTGTCAATAGAAGAGCTAGAGTTTGAATAATAGTTTTAATAAGAGTAGAAAGAAACAAAGAATTAATTATCTTTGATGTTTTTCAAGCAATAATTTATTTTATATATATAATATAAATCACTTTAAAGAAATAGTTAGTTTTGATAAGAGTTGATAATTATAAGTTAATTTAACATATGAAAAGGTTTCGTATATTTAATTTATATTTGTTATTTTTCTTAGATATACTTAAGAGTTTATTTTAAGAGAACTAATAATAATTTATGTTATATTATTTAGTATTTTATAAATAAGAATTAATGATATGTATCTTCATGTTGGGAATAAATGAAATATTGTACATTTAATAAGTATTTCTAAGATAAGTTTAAGATTAATAGAAATTTTTGTGGGGAAGTAATAAAATGAAATGAAATTGAAATGTGATTTTTGATTGGCTAATATATGTACTTTAGATATTTTATTTAACAAATTTTATTAATAAATATGGCAGAAAATATTTTAAATCTAATAAACAAATAAGTAGATGAAAATGGATAATTGGAAGAATTAGATATATCATAAATATAAATTGAATAACTTACACCAGAGATTACAGAAAATTTAAAAAAACATTAAAAATTATAAAGTTTAGCTATTACAAATTGTGGACTCAAAACATTAGAGGGATTGCCAAGTATTGAATCAATAAAAGTGTTGATTTTGGAAGGTAATCGTTTAGATGGAACTGCATTAAAATACATAAGTGAAAATTTTAAAAATTTAATCTGCTTATCTTTAGCGGATAACTAAATCAAGTCTTATGATGTATGATTTGATATTTATTATAGGAATTGAGTGTACTTAAGGAATTACCTTACTTATAACAACTAGATTTATCTGATAATTAGGTAGATAAGTAAAGTGGATATCATTAGAGAATCTTTGAAATTTTACCTAATTTATAAGTATTAGATAATAAAAATAAAGAGGGAAAAGACATTGAATACTCTGATGTAAAAATATTAATATAATGTAGGAAGAAGGAGATGATGAAAGTTTAGGAAGCGATTAGGAATTCAACGAAGATGAAGAGAATGAGGATGAGGAAAGCGAAGATGAATCTCCAAAACCAATAAAGAAAACAAAAAAGTGATTTTAATTTATAGATATTCATTAATTATTTCATATATTTAAGTATTATGTTAAGGATATATGTATTTTTAAACTATTGCTAAAAATTAAATCATCAGAAATCTCATAGAATAATTTCAGGTTTATTGTATAATATTTGTGTAATAGTAAAATATTATTGTGTGATAAAAGAAAAAGAGTAATTTGTATTTCATTTAGTTTATAATTTTTAATTAACAGATTATAATTTAAATATGAAAGGACATCGCTATTAAGTGACTTTGAAAATTAGCAAAGTAGAATTATCAATAAAATTTCCTTGTACATTATAGGTAATGTGGAAACGAGGTTAAAATAAATGCGTAACAAAAAGTAAAGAGAAATCTAAAAATATATTTATTGTGAATGAATCTCTAACATTAGAATTTAATATGGGAGAGAATATTCAAAAAAAGACATATATTGTTGTTTTACTTAATGTTTAAGGACAATCAAAACTAGCTGGAGTAGTTAATTTTGATATTGATGAAACTATGGCAAGTGAAGGATAATGTGTTCTTAATTTAGATCGAAGTCCTGATTCAAATGCTAAAATATTCTTTGCTTACTAAGTTGTCAATTTAGGGGAAACAAACTTCACAGAGAGTAGAGTTAATGAATCATTTAATCATAAGACTTTAGGAGAGTCTTTTGGTATAGATAAAGAAAATTAAAATTCTAAAGTGAATACAATAAAAATATTAACTTATGATAATTAGTTGAATAAAGAATTGTACGAGAAAAGTCTAAAAGATTTAGATCAATCAAAATAAAAGATTTCTTAATTATAAAATTAGGTAACAAAATTTGAATAAGAGAAATCATAATTGATAGAGGAGACTAATTCACTTAAGAAGAGCAATTTATAATTAAAGAATGAGAATGAATATTTAGAGAAGTAAAATGAAAATATTAAGAATGAGTTATAATAATTAAAGGAGAATAGTTATTTAATTAATTAATAAACAGTAAAATTTGAATAGTTGAATCATGAATATTAAAACTAAAAGCTTCAATATCAAATTCTTTAAAATAATTATTAGTAAAGCATGAAAAAACTAAAATCATTAGAAGAATTTATTGAGTTTAATAAGTTCAACAAAGTGGATAGATCTACAAATACTTTAGTTTAAGAGATCCCAGAATTTATCGAATAGAATTAGACAATTTAATAATAAAATTAATAGTTAAACGATTATAAAAGAAATAATGATAAATTATAATTTGAACATGAATTCACTTTGAATAAAATGAAGATTATGGAATAAGAATTAGATCAATTAAAAGTGCAGTTTCTTAGTTTGCAGAATTAATTAAGTAATCAAAAAGATTAATGTAATGATTTGGAGATTTTGAATTCAAAATTGAAAAAGTAAATATAAGAATTTGAGGAAGATTAATCTTATAGAGAATTAAATAATTAAAAGATTTAAAGTGAATTTTAAAAGTAGATAAATAATTTGAAGGAATAATTACATTAAAATCAGGATTAAGTATAGTAAAATGTATATAAAATAGTTTGAATAACTGAAAGAAAAGTATATGTTATAGAAAGAGAAGATAGAGAAATAAAATGAAGTAATTAATCAATAAAATGAAGAACTTACTATACAAAGTATAAATTTTTTAAAGGAGATATAAATTATATCAAAGAGATAAGAATAGTTTGGAATAATTTGATATTTATATTTAGCTTTTTATATATTAATTATCCGTTAAACATGCTCAAAATCTCGAATAAGTCAAGAAAAAATGAATAACTAGAAACAATATAAGTGATCGAGAAATGTACAAGTATGAGTATTTGTTGATTGAAATAGAAATAATGAAGGAGGATCGTTTATAATTAAGGTAAATGGTAAAAGATGAAAATGTTCGACTTATTGAATTGGTAGCAAAACATAAAAGAAGAAATGATCTTAACGATTTATAATAAGAATTAAGGAAGTTCCTTAAAGATAAAAAAGGATCACCAGAAAAGGTTTCAGGTGCTCCACTAATATTAAGAAAAGTAAAATCTAAAGAAAGATGTGAATGGAATACATCAATGAGTTCAAATCCATCAATCAAATCACCTAGCAGATCTAATTTAGATTTTAGAAAGAAATAAAAGGAAGATTAATCACATAAAAAAGTTGAATCTATCAAGATGCAAGATAAATTAGATAGTCATTTAGATTAGAAAGAAAACGAAGAATTTAAAATACTTGATGAAATATAGGAAGTTAAACCCTAAGAATAATAAATTGTATTCAATACAGCAAATTCTGTTATTGATCCATTTTTTGAAGATCTTACACCTGTGAAAATGGAATTCTAAACAATAGTATCCCAAACGCCTCTTAATTAAAGTGATTAAAGGAGTGAATGCATTTTATAATATAATGCAGCAGAAATATAATAATACATTTAATAAGATAAACATTATGTTTCAAAGGAGACCTACACAATTCCTTAATTGATAAGTCTCAATTATAAATAAATTGCAAATGCAGAATATTCAAATATGTTTACAGATTGGAAAAATCTACTAACTCCATAATAACCTGTTTATCATATAAAATAAGATAGTTTATATCAATAATAATTATAATTGGAGTCAGAATAATCGTAATAAAATTTAACAACTCTAAAAACAGAACCTTCTTAATTAGTGAAGACTTTAGAAATCAGAGGAGTGACTGCTGAAGAATTATTTACATATTTAGTTCATCATCGATTTACAAAAAGATTAAACTTATATTAACTTATGGAGAATGCCAAGATAGCTATTCCAAATGCTTAATTAGACTTAGATTCTTTATTTAAATTAGCTGACACTGATGAAGACGGTTGGATTAATTTAGAAGATTTAGGAGAAACTTTAATAGAGACTTGTGTTGAAAAAGAATCCCATCCAAATCCGATAAAAGAATTATACAATAAACTTAATGGAAATGTTAATATGGATAATTTTATGAATTTAATGAATGATAGAATATAAGCAGAAATGTAAATAAATATAATTTTTATTTTAGTCTCTACCATGAAATTGATTTATTTGGAAAAGGATTCATTACTTATTGGGAAATGTACAATCATTATGAAGAAATAGAAAAATTATTGATTAAATGATTTACATATTATAAATTAGTACTTCTTAATCAATATCTTATTTTAAGTTTCATTAGAGATTTTTTATTAAACAAATGACAAACTATTGATATTTAATTTAATTTTATGGTATTAAATCATTAATTAAAATGCTATTAAAAAAGTATGTGAATCCATAATATTATGAAAATTTGAGGAGGTTTAAATATAGTGGTTAGAATCTTTCAATTTTATACAATTGGATTCTGGGAGACATTGCATAATGGGTGGTAAGTAAACTATTATACATTTCAGGTTGATTAATTACCTAAGACAGTAGCTCCAAACCTTATTACAATAACAGGATTCTGTAATTTGCTAACAGGATTTGTTTTGATATTCATATTGAATCCTATGTTTGATTAAGATTTGCCATAATGGGCTAGTTTATACATAGCCTGGACAATATTTGTGTATTAAACATTAGACAATGCAGATGGAAAACAAGCAAGAAGAACAAAATAATCTACAGCTTTGGGAATGTTAATGGATCATGGTAGTGATTGTACTGCTACTTGGATGGCTGGATTACTGTATATAAATGCTTTTAAAGTTGGATTTACTCCATTTAATATGTTGACAGCAATAGGAGTAAGTTTCTTAGGATTTTATTTTGGAGTCTATTGCCAATAACATACAGGAGTATTCTAACTAGGAGTTATTAATGGAGTTGATGAAGGATTACCAACA
This sequence comes from Paramecium sexaurelia, assembly GCA_000733375.1. NCBI lineage: Eukaryota > Ciliophora > Oligohymenophorea > Peniculida > Parameciidae > Paramecium > Paramecium sexaurelia. Next base: position 413,762 of record JPFM01000019.1, read on the forward strand.
CTATAATTGTTCTTTATTATAACAGCAGTCAAGTCATCCTAATTTTGGCTCAATGAAATTTAACTCACAAACACACTTTCAATATAATATAATACAATATTGCTTGTGATAACCATTAGTGCATGTATTGGAACTATTGTTCAATTTTGTTATCCCGTATTCAAGAAAATGAATTGGAATATTCTTAAAATTTTAAAGAGTCTCTCATTACCTATCACATTAATGGTAACATTTATAAGTTTGATCTATCTATCACCAACTTATGTTTTGAATAGATGGTTCCACATTTACGTTTTAACAATTGGATTTTAGTGGTCAAAAATGATAAATATATGGTAATTAGCCATTATTACTAAAGAAGTATTATTTAAATATATTATATAGAATTTTAGTCAATTTTCTTTTAGTTGGGCCTTGACTTTGGGATTAATAATGTTGAATTTATTTTCCTAATTTTTTACACAAAATGGTCTCTGCTATTTTGATGAAGTCAATTTGATCTTTGTTTTGTTGGCATTCTCATTTTTATCATATCTACATTGCGTAACAAGCATAGTTCATTAATTATGCGATGTCCTTGACATCTATGCATTCAGCATAAAATATCCATATTGAGTAATAAATTTATATAATTATCATTATTAAATAAAATGTCTTTAGGTGATATTCTCAAAAAAACATGGAATGCAATTCCTTTTGGAACTAAATTTATATTATTTGTAAGCATTTTATGCTACATGATGGACTACTTTTATAAGGAATACTATTTTTAATTATTTATGAATGTCCCTAAGAAAACCATCAAAAAATTTCAATTTTGGAGGATTTTAATTCCTTAGTTTTTTCATGGTAATTTATTATTACCATTTGATTTAGGAAATATCTATAATCTTACTATTAGTTTATTAGGATTTATTTATTTTGCAGCTTAAACAGAAAAAAGAATAGGCACAGTTCAATTTTTAGTAGAAATACTTATAAAAAATATTGCAATCTAAGTGAATTTTATTAGATGGATTATTAGATAATATATGTATCATTTTGTTTTGGATTTTCTTATCTGGATTTTGAATTGATAATAACTAATTCATTTGGTTTTTGGAACATTTCATTTCTATATTAAATGAGAAGGTAAACTAAAATACAAATTAATTAGAGCTCTGAATGATGAAGATGAAAAAATTACTTTTAGAGACTATTCCTATACATTTCAATAAAAGTACATCCCTGCAATTTTCTTTTTTTTAATGAATTTCTTAGTATTTCCAAGAGTAGATTTAGTAGGGGCTACTATTTTTTCTTTTATTGAAAATTAATATTTCGAAGGATTTTCTTTTAAATTATCAGATGTATTTAAATTAAATTATTCTAGGCATTCTAACTCAAATTTGAAAACTCATTTCTATTTAGATTTTTTTAAGATAGACAAGACTTTTATAATTAAGCTCTATATAATCAACCATTTGATTAAAATAAGTAAGTCTCTTCATTGGAATTTGGAATAATATCTAATTCAGAGATAAAACCTAAAACAGAAAAATAAAATTGAATTATAGATAAAACATTATTGTTTAATTCAAAATTCAAAATGCTAATAAATTGTGATTTTAGTTTAATGAAATACAATTAAATTAGTTTTGGTTTGTAATAAATTATAAGAATCCATAATGTCTAAGTTCAAAATTATTAAACCCAACAAAAACTTTAATGTTATTCAAATAGTTTTAAATTATTTAAATGAAAATTATCTGCGAATAGTAAAATTAATTGATTAAGAATTTTATAAAACCAAAAGTATCTCAAATCCTTTGGATTAAATCAAATTTTAAGGCGCAAACCGCTCATATGTTAATATATAAAAACTAAAGGATTTTCTAATAGGTAAGATCTTAGAATTATTTTAAAATCTAGTATTAAATATTATTGAATTATAGTTCAATAATCTTACAGATTAAAAAACCTAATAGAAATTATTCATTTATAATTATATATATCTTTAATAAGTGAGTTAAAATTTTTACTTAAAATATGAAATTCATTTTCTTTTAAGAAATATTCAATTTTTACAACATATAATTAATTTTGTTTTTGGGAGCCATTTAAATATAATTTTATATATAATATTTTGACTCATTATCCTTTAGGATACAAATCTTACTGTGACTATTGATACTTTAAGGTATTTTGAGACTTCTTTCCGAAAGTAATTTTGGAATCATAGTTGCTCTTAATCTAAATTTAGGTGATAGGTTTGTCTTTTTAAAATTATATACTGCTTTTATAAGCACTCGAATTAAATTAAACCCATGATGTCTGAGTTTTTTCTTATGACACTCTCTGAGAATCGAGATTTAGAAATCCTGTAGGATGTTCTCCCTTAAGTTTTTCATAATCTTCATTGAGTTATATGATTTGAATTTTAAATTAATCTATTTGTTTATCCTTTCTATCGATTTCAAATTTATGTTGCTTCTATAAATTGTTATACTTCTGTTAGACAATCTCTAATTGTTGTTTCATTTACATATTCTATTCATACAATTCTCCTAATTCAATAACAGCCTTTTACTCTCGATTGTTGGCTTCTTGAATCTACTATCTCAGATTCTAGAGTGTTGCTGTTCATTTATTAATAAAGGATACATTCTCTTCTTTGACTCTGTTCTAAAAAAAGCTCTTAATCTCTTTTCATACAATCCATTTCACTGCACTTTTGTTTAAGTTCCCTCATCAATCTATTAATATCTTCCTTATATTTCTCTTCCATATCTTTGCGTCTATCGTACTCTTATTATAAACTCTGGTATTCTTCCCTAGTTACTTTAAGCCTTAGGCCAAATAATTCTTACTCATCATCATGCTTTCGCTCTAATTTGTTGGTCTGTTCTCTTCACATTCAACACTTTCCGACTTCAAATTCTTAACTAACTAAAATTCCCATACTTCATTTTTTTTGAAATCGTTTTAAAATGAATTAATTCTATCATCTCTAATTTCAAATGTCGAATCCCTTTGGAATAATGCGTTGATTTGCTCAGCAGACATATAAACAGGTTAATTATTCATATAATTAATATATATTAATTATTCACTACTTTATACAAAATTCTCATATAAATGTTTCTTGCCATTAATTACACCATGATTAATTAATATTAAACAATTGTATTTCTTCAATATTACATGAATAAATTTACCAGTATTGAGTTTTATCATACTTAAAATTTACACTTAAATCTCTCTATACTTTTTTAAATTCTATTTTATCCTGTTAAATATTTTGTACATCTTTATACTTTTTTATTTAAGTTAACGATTCAAGTACGAAAGCATATAAATTTAATAATTTGCTATTGAAAGAATTACATTTTATTTAATAATCTTTTAGAATGATAAATTCAAGTAAAATTTTATTGGATGATAATCTTTATAGATTTTTTGAGAATAATCCAAAAGAAACAATATTTAATAAATTCTTTAGAGCATCTGGATATTTGGATTTATATACTTTCTAAGACAATATTACATTAATTGAACTTGTGAGTTTCAGAAATTAAATAGTAATTTTAAACAAAATTTATTAAAATATTTCGATATATTTATAAAGTGAATACTTAATTTATTAATTTAATATAAATCAATATTCTTGTATGGATTCATTAAAAGGCAATATCTTGCTAAATTAAAACTCTAAATTATAACTTATTTAATTTAAGAGGAGATATGGGGCAGTTTATTCTATAAAATAATTTCTCATGTAGAGTGGAAAAAAAGAAAACTAGTCAGTTATTGTTAATTTAATCTAGAGACATGTTTCTAAATTTAAAATATTAATCTCTTCTAAAAAATTTTATTAATATTCTAAATCTTGTAAAATACAAAAGACTTATATTAAAAATATTTTCATTAAATGACCATAAGTTCTTAATTTAACAGTATAATCTCCATTAAAATTTAACTTTACTTTTTTAGATAATAAATAAATAGACATCAAATTTTTAATCAATTTTCTCATATTAATTGTTTTTATTTAAAATTATCTTAGCATTAAAATTGATAAGGTCCCAAACTAAAATTATTAATTCAAGGGAGTCTTTCGGATTGTTTAAAACTATTTCAAAAGAGATTATTTCAAATTATTTGAAACTTATTTATATTGTATAGGATCTTATTATACACTTTCTTAAATAAGAATTATACTATTATCAATATTATATTAGCATAATCGAATTCGGATCTTTTTTCTTTATAATTTTACTTCTATACTTTCATCAAATTTAACTTAACCACTTATGATTGCATGTTCCAATGCCATATTATTTAATGTACAACTTCTTATAAAGTTTCTTACATTACATCCAGCGCATAAATCATTTGAATACTATTCGAATTAATGTTGAAAGGCTGTTATTTAAACATCCATAAAAAGTTTCTTTTCATTGTACTAAATTTTAGAGAATGGTTTATTTATTAGTTTATGCAATTATTTATTAATAGTATCTTCTTAATAAGTCATTAAAAACTATATTCTTTATGCCTTATTACATATGTACAGGACACATGAGATCAATATTGCAGTAGCTACAGAAAGTGACAAACTTTATAGATCTATTTTTTTAGTAATTAAAATTGTTGATGTTTATCTGAATATAATATGCATTAAAAGAGATGGGCAACTCAAATCAAAGTCAGTAGCAAAATAAATGACAGCTTATATCAAAGAAAAGTTACATCCATAAATATAATACTCTTAACCTTCAGTAGTATCAGAAAAATTAAATTATAATGACAAAGAATAAGCATTAGTAATCGTCACAATTTTTGCTGTTAAGCCCTCTTTTTTGTACATTATATACAAACCAACAAGGCATATGATGATGAACCCCATATTTATGTAAGGGATGACTAGGTTATCCTATTATGCAATTATGGCCAGTTGAAGAGTATTCAAGGACAACGCCATTAACAATAAACCATAAAATAAGGGCTTCAGATGTTTCTAATATGACTATGCCTAATATTTTTCTTCAACTTCTTTTTCCTTAAATTTCAGCGTGTACTTGCTCATTTAATCCATTTTATTTTCACAAAATATTGATAATATATCTTTTACGGATCACATAATAGCATATGAACCTCAAAATATTTAAACAAAAAATTTTAGAAAACTTCTCTATTACTGATCTAGTCTTAACAATATAATTTTAAAATAGTCTCTTTGATTTATATAAAATTATTTTTTGGGATTTTTTATAATCAAATTTAATCTCATATATAGTTTTATTTTTTGTAGAGATTTGTATAAAATTAATTAAGACAAAAAATTTAACAAATTCTGAACATTAAGAACTCTGAATTCCTTAAATGATAAAACATTAGATTTTAATTTTAAATAATCAAACATAAGAAGTAAACGTAATAAATTTTATAATATTTTCTGTTGAATTAAATTAATTATTTTAAAATATTAGTGTAAAAATCATTGATAAATAATAATCTCATGACTTAATTAAGCATTAGTTAATTTTATATTTCCTGCGAAGTCCTCTAAGATTATAAAGATAATTAAATACTTGGCCAAAATTAACAGGATGAAATATCATTTTCCATAATTCCTATGTGTTTATAACAAGCTGCAACTAGTTCAGAACAAAAATAATTTTCTTTTTCTACTCCTGTAATTGATCTTTTCTTGCACAATTTCATAATATTGACTGAATATTTCTTTCCATGATTTTTATAGACAAAGTCTTACAATTTTAATAGCAAGGCCATGTCTCTTTTAGTATGTAATTATCTAAAACTAATTTGTGTTACATAATCTTAAAAATTGCTTTGCATCAAAGCATCCCAAGTATATATACAGACTCCATCATCACTGTTAGCTTCGAATACATGAAGAACATTTTTATTATTTCTTAAAAGTAGAGCAACATGATCTAAATAATTTTCTTTATGTCTTACCATATTCACTATTGGTGATCAATCTTTATAGCTAACATGCAATAGATTTATTTTTAAAAAGTAGTAGATCTAAGGACTCTGCTCTCTTTTCAAAAATTTCAAAAGAAATTTTATGTTAAAGGAAGAAGTTAGGTAAGGGTGGTTAAAAACAATAAGGCTTAGATGTATTAATATAGTAATTTAATGAGAGAATCCATTGTTTACTATTGGTTAGAGATTAGAACTAAAACTAATAACTAAAAACCGATAATTGAAAGACATCATTGGATAGTATGGACAGCTCTATAATATTTAATTGATATAAATACTGATTGGATATTGGTTAAAGTCCAGAATGAATTCACTTTTATCTTTTCTTTATAATAGAAATATGTAATTGCGAAGTATTCCTTTGTAAACTATGTTGTCTTTTAGCAACAATCCATCATGGTCATATGACTAGTAATCTCATTAGTATTAAATGTCGATACAGATTTGAGTAGGATTGGTCTGTTTAAATTTAGACTTTAGAATTGTTATCATGTTAACATCTTCATTAATATCATTCCATTATTATTTCATTTAAATATATATGGATTCTAATTATGTATTAAAAGGAGATGAATTTATGATGAAAGGAGATAAAACCCTTAAAGGTTTGTTATTAATATTAAATAAAGGCTCAACTTTCGGAAATATTTTTGGATCAAAAGGAGAAAGAGCAGAAAAGGCACTCGAATTATATAAATCTGCAGCTACCCAATATAAATTAGGCAAAAAATGGGAAAAAGCAAGTGAAGCATATTAACGTTGTATAACTTGTGATTAAACTCTAAAATCTGGAGAAACTGGAGATTTTTATGTTGAAGCAGCCAAAGCAATAAGTAATGTAAATAAAGCTGGTATGCCAATATAAATTTGAGTATAGAATCAATATAATTGTATGAAAAAGCAATCGAACATTATGCTTGCGAGAATAGGTTAGACAACGCTTCAAGATACAAGAAAGAAATTGCTTAAATTTATGAATCCGAGTTTGAGTTTCATCTAGCTGTGAAAGCCTATTAAGAAGCTGCTGATTTATTTTAAGCAGATGGTAAAAGAACATCAGAATACAACTAAATGAGATTAAAAGTAGCAGAATTATCAACTTTAAATGCAACCGGAGATTTGATTGCTGCTATAAAGGTTTACATGTATTATAACAATAAGATTTTTGAAGATATTGGTGATAAATATATGGAAAATAAATTAACTGCTCCAAGTGCAAAAGAACTATACTTTAAATCATGTTTGCTTTATTTATGCAACAATGTAAAATATTGAAAATCAAATAAAATAGGATTCAGTAGGATGTGGAATTGCCTTAGAAAGATACTTAGATAAAGATCCTAGTTTTGGATCAGCTAGATAATATAAATTTGTTGTTAATTTAATTAAGGCTATTGATAACAACAATGCTCAAATGTTTTCAGACGAATGGTATCACTAATTTATAATACTTTTAGTTTTGAGTTTAATAAAATCATTCCTCTTGATAAATGGAAATTAAATGTTTTAAATAAGATTAAAGAAGCATTATAACCACTTTAATAAGTTGAGGATGGAGGTTTTAGATGATAAATAAAATAATTATAATATTAGTCATCGTTTTATTATATTGTATTTAATTAGTGATGCCCTAATTATCTTTTCTTTTTGGATGATATCATTTGGCATATATGATTTATAAATCTATCTGTAAAACTAAAATTTTTTATTTAATTAGTTGACTAGGTACATTTCTGCTACTATCATAAATACTAAAAATTAAAACACTACCATAACTATCAACAAAACCAATATTAGCGTATAATCTTCATCTATTAAAGTTCCTAAATCTTCAGACCAACTGGTCAAAAGTACTTTGAACGCAGATTTTATATAATCTATTGCTACATTATATTACCAAATTGATTCCAAATTTATTTATCCAAATCTTGATTCTTAATTCAAAACATAATCTAATTATATTTATTTTATAAATACCTTGAGTTACTGAAGAGTAGAGTTAATTAAATGCTACTATTCCTTATTTTAATTTACCATTTAACATTGATTCGCAATCTTTATAAGCCACTTCATCAAAATATTAATATTGTTCATAAAGGTATTCACATAGATTATCGAAATATATTGATTAAAAGCTATCATAATAAGTACCATAATTCGGATTTTCTATAGAAGGAGCAACATTGATATTTGAAAGCTACGATTCTAAAATGTCTTTAATAGTAGGTAAACATTCTGAATCATATTTTTCAGTATTAAAAAATCTCTCTTTTACAGAAACTAATAATAACTAACTATCACTAAAATCAAATATGGAATTCTAACCTATATTGATTATTTAAGTGATTTTTTTTGATGAGTCACTCAATGTTAAAAAAAATATCAAAGATACAGATGATGAAACTAAGACAAACAATATGTATATAAAGGACATTTTTATTGTTAATTTTCTTAACAATTATTTTTCTATTATTTTCTTATCTTTTCTCTTCATAATATTTTAATCTTCAATTTCATTGATTAACAAAAAATTCTGTTGCTATTAGAAATTTGTTTTATTGGTTGTTAACAATTTCTTTTCATACTATGTATTTACACCTGAGATTTCATCATCTTTTGCCAAAATATATTAAAATTAAGTTTAAACAAATGTTTGCTATTTCACAATTTTATTAAGATCATTTTTCTTAATCATAATAAACATTTTCAACACTGCCTTAAAAGTTTAACATATCCACAATATAATGAGTAACAATCCAAAAAAACCTATAATAAATACACATGATTCCATTATTAGTACAGTAATGACAAAATCAGACATAGTATCAGATTTATCGTTTAACATATCTGAAAGTATTATTATTGCAGAATTTAATTCCTCATAAATTGTAGGAATAGTAACTTTTCTAATGTATTTCACCATTGAATTCTCTTCATTCAATGCTATCAATTCTTCACTTGACATGATAGATATTTGATGTTCAACCAAAATAACTTTTGTAAAAGCATCTTTGTAATCTAAAGTAATAGGAACATTTTAAATGTCAAAGACAGTTTCATCAACCACAGAATTACTAAAGAACACTGATTCATCTAAGAAAGTGTCTTATTAGTCTAGATCCTTGATTTATTATTTGATAAAATCATATCCTTAATCAATTTGTCTAGTTTGATAAACGAAAAATTCTTATTAAGTTCCAAGAGCCACTCCATTAACTAATAAATTATTAAAATCAGCATCTTTATATAGTAGAATATCCATCACTGTATCATAAGCTTCTATTAAATATGTTTACATTTGTGAGAGCTAAAAGATTCTCGAAGATTAATTCTTAATCGGTATATAATCCTAAAATAATAATTTGATAGTTACAGAGTAAGGTTTAAGAAAAAATGTAATGAGATTCAATGTAAGAATAGTAATGTACATGAACCTAAGAAACCAACTTAAATATGATATTTTCACTAAAAATTTTCTTGGTTTATTATTGTCTTCTTTTCTAAAGATATTATCTAAAACATTAAGAGAAAAACTTTGTGTTCCTTGTTACATTTTAAATTAATTTTAAAATGTTTCCCAATTTATCATTTTAGGTTAACCTTTATAATTGACTAATGCATCTTTATCATCTGGATCATCTAAATTTTCTTCTTTTTATAATTGATAACCAAGACCATTTTATTTGACATTAATTTTAATATTACTCTTTGAGTTAGGCTATGTTGAATGGGGTAAAGCAGGAGATATAATTTTACTTTCACCATCACTTGTCATAGTCATATATCTAGGACCATCTATATTTTAGATACTGCGCACACGTGATAAATCTCTTGAATATCCTTTTTGTAACATTTATGATTATTTTCTTACGTTTTATCTTACTTTACTTTTTAATATTTCTTATATATTAGAGACTTTCATGATTCCTATTCTTTCATCTCTAATTTTGTAAAAGGCCATAGTACAAACAATTTTATAAGATTTTATTTTTTTTTAATCTTTCAATATATCTCTATATATTTCTTTGATTAATTCATAGTAATTTCTATCTTCATCGTTCTTTCTTCTTTCTGCTGCCTTTTAAAACATTAATCTAGCTTTCTTTTTGAATTCTCTTTATTAAGTTCCTTATTTGACTAGTTATTTGTTTTCACTTCCTTATTTTTTTTTATTTTCCTTTTCTAAATCTTATTTTTCTTCTAATTTAACATGCTTAAATAATAATATAAATTTACATCGTCTTATTACTTTTTTATTTAATATAACTTATATTTAGAATCAGAATAGTGTTTACAAGCAGCCATGAATTTATCAGATAATTTTAAATGAAAGGTTATTGGTTCACCATTATTAACTTTACCTTCTAAAATAAATTATCCTTTCATTCTTATAATTTCGTCCTTAGTAAAGTCGTCATCACTATCTATTCCTAAATTATTATCATATTTAGTTTAAATTGTTTTAAAGTTATTTTTATATTAAGTTTCATACATTTGTTTGATTTATTCATCAACTTTTTTATTTAATTATGCATTAATATCTTTTTACATTTCTGAATATTGATCAATTTATTATTTAAAATCCTTTTCTTCATTTTTATCACTAACACTACTAGCATATTAGAAAAATAATTTATCTTCTGGCACTTCCAATGATTACATCTAAATATAATTTGATTATTGATCATCTGACGAAATAGCATTTGCACTTTTTGGTACTGCATAATTACTCGATTCAGAATGAGCCATATTTACTTAAATTTTTATTTTGTCTTAGACTAGATTTGATTTATTTAAATTAATTGTTTAATTTTATTTTATCTTATTTTTTTTCATTCCAAATAAATCTAAATCAGTTTATTCATTAATTAATTAACATGCTCTACTAAATTATATTAATTTTGGAGCAAACAGAAGCATATTAACTAATATTTATACTTTTTATTTTTGAAATAAATCTTAATCTATTTATAATGATTAAATAACATTCGGAGTCATTCCATTAATTTCCCAATCTGAATTTAATATTATTACATCATGTTTTTTCTCGTTATTAATATCTGTAGGCCTTAACATCACAACAAATTAAGAATTTCCATTTAAATCTACATATAGTTTTAAAAATTTTTATGCTGTAAACAAATATCCACTTTTATGAATACAATATACTTTTCTTTAAGAATAAAGAGAATGACCTTTTCCAGTCAATCTATAATCATTTAATAAAGATGGATGAACTTTTGAATAAATATCAGGCATTAATTATGTTATTGGGAATTTCGTGGCCACTTCCTCTCTTGTATACCCAAAAATTTTAGTAAATTATTTGTTCACTTTTATTATAATTGCATCTGGATCATCAGTTGTCTATATAATGCATGCTTTTTTATCAAATACTATTCGTTTGCTTTTTATATCAATTTTCTCCATATCCATTTTTAATTCCTAATCAGATTTAATACTTGCTATATCTTCTTCTAAATTATTTTCTTGTAGTTCTTCTGAAAATATGTCATTTTCATTAACTGATAATCCTTAAAAGTTATCTAAGATTTTATTTTTTAATTTTTTATTTTCAATATATAATGTAAACCAAGCATAATAGAACTTCCACTTTTTTTTAAAATCAAGATAATTTTGTATTTGAACCCATAAATAATTAGTTTATTCTATTTTATCAAATTAATTCTTTAATAATTCATCTAATTCTTCTAAATCAATTACTTCTTTCTATAAACATTTCCAAAACACACAATTTTAAATCATTATGTTATTTATATTATTTTTTATCGTTTCTATCATATCTTCAATATACAAAGCATTTTAAGTCTCTAATTTCTCTCTATAACTTTATTAATTTCTATGCTTTATATACTTCATTATTTAAGTTTTCAATTAATAAGCCTTATATCTATTGATAATAAATAGAAAACGTTTCTCTAATTCAGAAAGTATGTGTAATGAAACTTAATGATTTTAAAACTTATAAAACATAAATCTTGCATAAAGAATCAGTAATTCAACTGAATTTGGATTTTAATTTAATTTTATTTCAATCCATGATTTCATTAAGAATTTTACAAATATATTTTTATGTATCAACCAATCATCTATACTAACTTCTTTTCTTTTTTTAGAGTCAAAAATCTTCTTCTTTTTACAAAAACATCTACCCTCCCCTTAAATAACTGTATGTCTGCAATCTACTTCCATGTGTCTTTATAAAATTCCCTTGAAAAATAAATCAACATTTATATCTTAATTTGATACTTCTAAAAGCGTATTCATTATAAAAATTTATATATTAATTTCTTGATCTCCTGCATTTTCAAAGTTAATTTTTTTATAGTTTGAATTCTTTAGATTAAATGTAAAACAACAACAAAAAAATATAAATGAGACAGTAAAAAATATACTAAAATTCTCAAATTATTACTTAACAGTATTATATCTATATAATTCATCCACTATCATAGAAAAACTAGTTGAAACCATTATTGTTAATAAAATTTAAAATGTATTTCTAACTGATGTAGTAGCAAATGCTAAATATCCATTAAAAAATAAACAATTTAATAAAAAATAGCTGTATCCTATAAATATAACAATAAGCATCACCCAAAGATATCCATATTCATTTTAACTAAAAATATCATATCTATATACCTAAAACTTACAAGAAAAGCCTAAATAGTACGAAATAGCTGAAAAGCTAAAATGTAAAGGGAATTCTCAGTATTTAAATAATCTTTTTTCTGACTACTATTGTTGTGAAAAAAAACACTTAAAAAGAAATTATTTATTGTTCCAAAAAAAACACTTATAATAAATCATATAAAATACCCTAATACTGATAAAGATATTATAATTTCTCTAACTGATGTCTTTGTACAATTTATTGTTGGTCCGCAAACAATATTTTCAAAAAATACAATCATAGCTGGATAATGTAATAACCACACATACCATTCAGATAATTGTACAAATTTCTACATACAAACTCATCAATTTACCTTCCCTAAGAATCTCTTACGAACTCTAAAGCCATCTCCTTATAATACATAAAGGATGAAATACAAGATTGTATTTCCTACTGTTGCTAATAAAAAAACTGAAAGCATTATGTAATTAATTGTAATATCTAATCTCAATAGGCCTTAAATGTCAAAATAAGTACAAAAGTCAATCATTTAATCAAGGATCGTTGATTCAGTTTAATAATGAATATTTATTAAGCTCTTATATCTGTATAAACTTATTTATGTACTATCTTATTTAACTCAGAAAGTGATGGATAAATGCTATTATTAGCATCAATGCTGTCTTTGTATATGAAGCATATTTTAATTTCAAGAGATCATTAAATAATTTGAAATGTTAATCCAAACCTTGTTTAGTACGCTTCTTTTCAAGTAACTTTTCCTATTATTAAAGGGTTGGCAACGCTTGTTCTTTATTCATATAATTAATAAATATAAATATTATGTTAGAAAAAATATTCAAATTGCATTAACCAATAAAATAAAGGAAAGAATTATACTATTTTCAATTCATTTATTATGAAATTATTCTATATATCTATTTAAAAATTTAATAATTAAGAGAGATTTATAGTGATTAGTTAGCTAATATTTAAATAAAAATATAAATTGATCAATCAGGTGCAATCCTGATTATTACTATTAACCAGTATTTACAATATTCAATTGTTATTTGAATTTATTCGTTTATTATTTTTAATTATTGTTCTTTTAGAAACACATAACCAAAATTTTATACATTGCGTCTAAAATAATAAACTAATAAATTTAAACCTATGATAAAAATTAATAATTTATTATTTATAATTCTTTCCCTTTATTTATATATTAATATTAAATGCTTATGTATCTGTAACTTAGATTGGAAATTTTTAATTAAAATTTAAAGAAATACATTTAAGAATTTAAATGTTTTCAATTATCTTACTGAATCTTAATAAAATCTTGATAAAACAATTTTTTTTGCAATATTGATCTTAAAATCATCATATATATTGAGTTCTTTTATATATAATTACAAATCAATACTTTTATTCATTTATCAGTTAAATACTTGCAGTAGTAACATTAGAGTTTATTTTGATTTTTCCACCACCCCCAGGAAAGATGAAGATTTATAAGCATGATAAATGTATTTTTTCAAGTGAACAATAATTTATATTATATTTTAAAATAATTATTAATTTAACTTTGATTAGTATTAAAATGCAAAAAATTATTCTATATGGTTATATCCCTTTTTTTTGTTGCATTCACGATATATGAGTTAAGAATAAAATTTCTGATTTCAATTAAATATTTTAAATTTTAAATATAATTTAAAATAGTTTATATTTTATAGGTTTCTGTAATTTAAAAAAATTATAAATGGATTATTTATGGTTTAAAATTAGTATTTGATAGAAAATTTAAGTATTGAGAACGATAAATAATTTCTCTTTTGTAATACAAAAATGTGAAATAAATAGAATGATATAATAATTATTATAGGAGAAATAATAATAAATTATATGAAATAATCTGTTTAAAGATACTCTGTATAAATCCTTTCTCATGAAATAATTGATAAAAAGGTTTATTATGTAATAAATGTTTACAACATGGAAGGTGGTGAACCTAAAGAGACAAAAAAAAGGTATTCAGAATTAGAATCAATGCATCAAAAAATACTAGATTGGATTAACATTTTTAAAATTAGAATTCAAAACCTCAATTTTCCAAAAAAAAAATTGATCTTTCACACAAATTAATGTGAAGATAGTATTATTAAACGCGTAAGTTTTTAAATTATAAAAGAGAGGAGAATTACAATTATATTTCAACTAGATTATAGTGTAATCTGAATTATATTGTTTGGATGTAATAGAGGAAATGCTTCCAAAATAAAAAAAATGTTAGAGATAATTGGTTTAAAAATCTGATAGAAGATGGTAAGAGATTTAATAACTGAAAGAATCATACCTGGCTAAGCATGGAGATTCAATTTTTTCATTACCTTAAAAAAAGACTGGTGACTCAAATAAGTATTTATAAGGATATATTAATAGATAGCAATATATATTTAAATTTGAAGATCACACAATTATTGATGATTGTATATTATATTCAATTGAAGTAAATGATACAATAACTCAAAAAAGATGGAGATTTAGTTAACGATATTAAGATATAAGAGATTATAATAGACAATTAAGGAATGTTGGCTTTGATTTTCCTCTTCCTCATTTTCCTGAAAAAAAAATTTTAACCTTAAAAGAAATAATTGATTTAAAGGAAAGAAAATCTTAATTAGAGTAGTATTTAAATAGATTGTTTAGGTATTTTTGATTTAATATATTTAGCTATTAAATTATAGTTGAAAATGATATTATGGTTTTTTTTATTGCTAAAAGTTAACTTGATGGAAATGAAATAGGTTGTAAATCAAAAGGAAATTCTTAAAATACATTAGATGTAATATGCCATATTATTTATTAAAGAATTCAAGCATTCAATCAAAAAGTTAAACAACAATTGAATAGATAGACAATGAATAAAGATAAAATCGCAGAATAACTTGTTGAATAATTATTCAACGAGTTGTTACTATTATTTTAACATAATTTATATTATTATAAATTATAAATCTTTATGTTTATAATCATTAATATCTCTATTATGTAAATCAAATATTTTGTGTTCAAGTTAAAAAATAAATTAAAACTGGCACTACTAATTTTAGAACATAAAGCTCAAATAGAGTTCTTGTAGTCCCTTTGACCATTAAAGGTTTGGATGAAAATTAGGAATTTGATTCTTGTATAATGAAGATTAAATAATCACTGTCTTGGACAAGATTTGTGAATTTAATTGTTCCATCCTAAAAAAATAAAAAATTCAAATACAGATGATGTAGTATAATGTTCAACAAGAACTCCTTAATAGTTTTCTCCTCTTGAAATTTGTTTCCCTGTTGGACTTAAAATGATTTCTACAATTAAATAAATAATAAACATTATGCATAATAGTCGATTCTTGTAAAATTAGCTTTTCTGTCAGCTACTGGTCCACAAATTTAAGAGAGATAGTTTATACTCAAAACTTTACAAGAGTAGTCACTAGCATCAGGAACAAAAGGATCAGATTTTATAACGTCAATGTTATCAGTTGAATTTTAATTACTATCATCTGTAGTTGTAGTATTTGTATTAGTATCATTAGTTGTTGTATTTGTAGAATCACTTGTAGATGTATTAGTAGAATCTTATAAAAATCTTCGACTTCTTAATACTGAAGAATCTGCTGCAAAATGATTAACATAAATATAAGAAGGGTTTCTAAGTGCTATTGCATGTATTTTGCCTTAAAGACCTGAGATGATTAAAGATGTATTTGTATCAGCAGTAACAAGTGGTGTTGATGTCAATGAGAGAGAATCTTAATGAGGATCTGTGTAATTTGTAGTTTAAAACTTTAAATTTATTGGAGATTCTGCTAAATTTCCTGAATAATCTTCAACAAAAGCCACAAATTAATAAGATGTGGCTACTTCTAATGAATCTACTAAAATTAAATATTCAAATGTTGGGGAATCATCAACGTATTCACCAAAAATGAAAGGATAATTAAAATAATCATAAGGCAAGGTTTTATTTTTAATTTATTCTAAAGTTATTTCTCTTATAAAAGTTGGTGTAATTGCAAAATATATAGTACATGGTTCATTGGTAACTATTCGAACTTAAACTAAGGTATCTGCAGTAAGAATTATTTGTTTTATTACAATGAAAGGGGTATTTAAATCTGGATTAATAACACTAAAATTTCTAACTCGATCTGCAACTTAGAATGTTGGTTTGTCATCTCCAGATATTATTGTCATTAATTATCCAGTTGCTCCTTAGGTATCCTTTCCACATGATACCCAGAATTATCCTGTTTTTTATCCTTCACTTAAAGTTATTGTTTTAGGAAATACAGCTGAATATTTTGGCTAGTTGTTAAGTAAGTAGAATGAAAATATGATAGGTTTATACGAACCATAAGACATTTCAACTGTTTGTACACTACTTCTGCCTCCTGCTGGCACTTCGACTACATCGCTAACACTTATTGAAATGTCTTAATTTATATTTAATATTACTTTTATATCTCTGAATCCATAAATAAATTGGCCGAACTGGGATGTAATCGCTGATTTCGTGAGTAAATTTTATAACAACTCTCAAGACACTAATAGAAGTATCGATACCTATTCGAAATTCACCAGTTTTATCACCAGTCTCAATTACCATTGGAGTAATTGTTAATATATCATTAAAGGCTTCATCAAATACTGGGGATATTTGTATGGTTTAGGTAGCTGCTTCTACTGGAAGTAAAGATAAAGTAATATTGTTAGTATATGTTCCTGCTTCAATATAATGATTGGGATCGTCATCATCAATTATTATCAATTTACCTGCATGTTTGAAGTTAGGAGTCGAAGGTTACATTAGGTTCCAATATGTTTACATAATAATTTATTTAGTTGTACCATCATAAAGAGAAAGATCAGGATATCCTGGACATATGCCTTCATCCAATGGGTTAGGTAATTATTGAACTTTGATTTAGAAAGTTTTGGTTGTGTCTGCAGTAAAAGTAGTATCAAAACTAAAACTGTTTCCTGATGGTTGTACATCAAATGAATTTGATTCTAAAGTTAACTTTTTCTCACTCCAAAGTGAAGCTATTTAATATCCTGTTTGAAAATCTAATTTCAACATAGTTGGAGATCCATTAATTTCAGGTAATAATTGGAGAGTATAATCGGCATAATCCCTTGTATTGGATGAAGTGATGAACAATTGTTATAATTATAATATCGAAGCTGCAGGAGCAAATGATAATGCACCCATATTTTAAACAAATTCTTGAGCATGAGTCGAGTTCGACATAATATATACTCTTATTCCTTATCTAATTTACTTGAGGGTCGAAGTTATAATTTAATTAGGATTTCTTACTCCTCTGATAATTACAACAAATCCGTCCTAATTTGAAACATAAGATTTTAAGTTGGATAGTGTTACTTACCATGCAGAGACACTACATTAAATAGGATCATTAGTTGCTTTACTCAATAATGGAATATCACAACCAATACTGCCACCTAGACCATAAGGAAACATCTATGGAAATTCAACAACAATCGTTGCAGTATCTTTAATATCCAAAGAAGGCTTGAGAGTTAATTCATAAGTCGCTTAGACCCCTTCAGTTATAGGAAAATAAAGAAGGGAATATTGGGTACTATTCATAAAGGTAGCCTTTAAACCAGAAGTTGCTTTTCTATTTGTTTCAGTGGTACCGCTATCATCTAATATAACAGAATCATAAATAGTTTGTATAACAACTACACCAGAATTTTTATCTTCATTGAAATTACGGACATTTAATATTCTGACTATTACTGGTTCCATGCCTGCTTCAATTCTCAATTCTGTATCAAGTGTAATCTTGATAATCAAATCCTTAATGAAGCAATCTTACATTGTTTTTAGTGATCCACTTACATAACATCTAGTTTCTGAATCATCAGTAATTTTATCCAAAAATACATTAGACCGATCGTTTGCATCAATAGTTGTCCATGAGGAGGAAGGTTCAAAATCTTAAGGGAAAGTTATATTGATATACCCATTTTTGGGTATATTTCGAGTTGGATAAAAACTAATTTCGTAAGTAGCTGGAAATATAGAATCAGTTGGTGATCCATTATCTGGATACATTTTAAAGTAATTAAAAACTATTTCTCCTATTGGAACTTATTGAATTATAGTCATAGCTGTTACATCAGTTGTGGAATCTATAATATAATTTTCGGATGTTAAAGATGACACACCAAACAAGTTGGTTAGTCCTGCCTTTGGTGGATTCTTAACTCCTGTCATTTTAATACTTATGACTGTTCCTTTTGTATATGGTTTGAATTATGAAATAGAATATATATTTGTATTATCACTGCCTCTAAAAACTCCATTAACCGATTCTAAACCTTATTTAACCTCAAAATTGATATTTCTTCCAGAACCACCATGATCATAAAAGTTGACTGCGTAAATCAATTAAATTATGCCACCAGCTGGTATATCATTATTGAAAGAAAATAACCAATTATATTCTACATCAATCATATTAGCCTCATATCTTCTTGATGTCACCTAAACAGACTTAGCAGATCCAGGACTAAAGTTAGATAAATCTTAAAAGATCATGCGTTCCCATTATTATTTATCTTTTATTGTAATTATTTGAATAAATCCAACAGGATCTGCTGCATAGTGGGGATTAATGAAATTTTTCAAATAAAAAGTAACATCAAGAGCACTTGTGCCAGGAATATCTATCAAAGAACTTGGAATCACTACTACCCAACCTACTTCTCTATATGCATAACAATTTAATTGAGTTAACAATCCCAAACTACATTGAACATTTTTATTTACTATGTAAGCTTAGGGATTTGTTGAGGGCAATTATGGAAATATAAATATTATGCCTTGGCTAGTATCAACTGCTGATTTCAAAGGTTTTGTAGATCCAGGTTCATATCTAATCTAAATACTAGACTATTAATTGATTGTTGAAGGCACAAATTTTGGTGAAGCTTATGATGGCAATCCCCCTACTAAATCATCATTGTATTTGTTTTTAACCACAATTTTCGGTAGAACTGCAGGAAAGATCAAATTTGCATCTGTTGGATCATTTTAATACATTATATATTGTTTTCTGTTCTTATTAAGCAAAATCTTAATTGTTACTGAAGCAGTTGATCTACATAAATCATCAACAGTAACTAAATATGATTCACATTAAGGATTTTAAATGTTCGGTAAATGTAATTCAAATAACTCATTTTTTAAAACTGCTCTATAATGATGAACTTTCACTTTTGCAGGATTAGGCGTACTACTAGGCTTATTTAATGTACACTTTATTTCTGAGTTCCCATTTAATGGTTACAATTTAGAGTAACCATAGCAAGGAAAATCTGCTTGATCTGTTAAACCTGTTCCTAGATCTGTTAAAAATTAAAAATTAGCTGGAGCTGGATGAAATGAATCTACAGTCTAAAATTCAATCCAAATTTCAGATGTGATTATACTGTAATCTTATTACCATTAAGAACTTGGGATATCATTTAATGCAGGAAACTTAAAATATATCAAAGTCTTAGTAGATTAATCATGTGATAGTCTAAAAGATTATATTGATGTTAATTTATATGGTAGAACTTAAAAATAAACTGTCTTCCTCGAAACAACAACATTCAAATTTGTTAGTAAATTGACTCCTACTACATATTCTCCTGGAGTTGCTGGATGTTTCACACCTACAATAGTTAGTTAATTATTATTTGTTGATGAAAACGCAGTATTTCCAAAAGTGAATGTTAATATTGATCCACTGTTTGAACAAGTACCTGTATCAGTAACCGCTGCATCATTAACAGCGGTGCATGATAAACCACTAAAACTAAAATCTGTACTAAATATTAATTTTAGTTTATATGATGTTGCTGGTACTATTGAATTTTTCCAATTAACAACCCAAGTTGCTGTTTAAGCAGCTCTTTGATGATCAGGTGTTGGAAATGTTATATCAAATGTACCAAATTATGGAAATGATTACAAGGTCAAACCGGTTCCACTTGAGTATGTATCTACCAATTATGTTAAAGCAATATCTTAGTATGTCTTTATTTCCAAATTTTATAAAGGAACACTTCCTGGATTAGTTGCTTTAAATTATACAACTATCTATGCTTTAGGTTGAACCCTTTTAAATTTTGATATTGTAAATTTATTGCCTACTTAGATACAAGTCACCTAGACACTTTCTTCTTAATCATACAATCCATCTGTTACATAACATGGTTCAAATAAACCTCCGCTTTGCCAATCTATAACAATCTAGCCTGTAGATTCAACAGCGTTTATCAATGAAAATTATATTTAATATATTGTGACATCGCTTATAGAAATAATTTCTGTTTATCCAGTCAAAGTACTATGTGCTGATACTTTTACATCTGTTAAAGTTCCAGGAGTAATAGATGGAAAATTAACTGATTTCTTTTAATTTAAAATTGTATTCGTATTATTTGTCCATGTTCTTAATGTAAATTATCCTGGTATACCAGAATATTTAGGATTTATTACTCCAGATAATACAATTTCATAAGATGCAGCTCCTTAATCATCCTCAAATCCATTTATTGAGAATATCATTCCTTCCCTTGTAATATTACCTTTGAGTGTTGTAGTACTGGAATATAAACCATCAGATATAGTTAAAATAGATGAACTTAAATCTAAGGTCAGTCTGCCTTCTTTTGGTATTAATAAATTTGTTTAAAATATGAATTTCAATTAATTTATTAAGTTAACGCCTGAAGCAGAGTATACAACACTCGCTGAGCTTAAATCTATTGCAGCTTTAGCTATACCTACTTTCCCAAATGCATAGTTAAAATCAATTAAATTAACATCTTTTGTATAAACATTATTCCTACGCGTTTCCAACTTAAAGTTACCTGTTCCTCCGTATAAAGGGTTAATAAGTGATGGTATTGTAAGCTTGTAATTACCTGCTTTAACATCAGGTAGGGTTACTTTAAAAAGTGAAGGAGCAGTAGCTATGTATATACAACTACTTCCTAATAGCGTTTACCATATTTATAAATCAGGGTTCCATTTCTAAAGAGTAACTTAATATTCTGTTCCATTAACTGGGAAACCTGAGTATTAAGAAGGAAATTTTATTAATAACAAATCTCCTTTGAACATATCAGTAGCAGTTGTAAAGGTAAATACATAGTCTGAAATTTCTAATTGATTATTAACTGAAGGTTCAATAGGTTTTCTGAGATAAGGTGAGATTTCACCACTTTTAGCTAGAAAAAGTAAATAAAATAAAATCATATTATAATAAACAAAAATTATATAAGTTTAGATAAAAAATATGCAAATTTCTCATTTTTATAATTACTCTAATAATTATTCGTTTGAAGAATTATTTATATTATCTTCATACTTAAAGAAATCTACTTCTTAGAATTTTAATATCTCATGTATTTTACAACAATCGTTTAAGCGAACAGCAAATTCTAAATAACTTCTATCATTTTTTTCTTTATTTAATTAATCTAGGACAATTTTACGATAAAATAATAGGCCAATTTAAAAAATCCTATCAAAAATCCTTTTTTCTAACCATTCCATATTTGCAATGGATTTAATTTATTTCATTTCTTCTATTTAAGTATCACTAAGAGTTTATTATGTTCTTTTAACTAATTCAACCAAAAATTCTCTTATTAACACATAATCTCTCTTTATCATTTTTAAAGAATCATAATAATGATCGCTTTAACAAAATATAGTCCATTCTTTTTCAGTAAACCTTTTACTTGTACTAATAATATTAAAAAGTTTAAAGTACTTATTTATCATTTTCTTCTCTAATCTTGTTAAAATCTTATATAAAATTAACACTTAATATTTTGTTAACAAAAAACAAATTCCAAGATAAACACTCTAATGCTATTAGAATTTTTCTATGTTAAAATAAAAATATATTTAATACATGCTGACCATTATTCAAATAATTGTTAAGAAAGTTTATTCAAAAATTCTGATTTATTCTTTTTATGTGTAATCCAGTCAGAGATTCTTTTAATTAAAGAATTATTTTTAATCTAATCTTATTATTCCTTTCCTAAAACATTGCAATTCTGATTGAAATTGGCAAGAGTTCTTATTGGTGAAACAGATCTTTCCTTTTGAGCAAATATTTTTTCTTTTCTTGAAGGACTCAATGAAGTTTATGTATCCTATGTTAAATTAGATTATTGCGAAATCTCACTGATTTTTGGATAAGCTTTTTCTATCTACTCTTATTATTATATTCCATGTTGTATATTCTAAGCAATTCCTCTGTTAAGATTTTTTTCTAAATTCTTTTTTTTTAGAATATCTTTTTCTTGATTAATATTTATAACACTTTTGTTTAAATTTATTATTGATTCTTAATCACGCTAGATTTATAATTAAAACAATTCATCCCAACTCATTCTATCTTTTTCATCAACTTTAAGCATTTTTGATATAATTTATTTCATTTAATCAGAAACTTTAGGAAGTATTGGGAATTGTAAAGGGACTTATTAAATTTTTATCATTAGCTCTTAAAATGATGAAGCCCTCCATGGTGTCAATCCGTATAAGACTTCATAAAAATAATACCTAAGGACCATATATCTGTTTTTGTTGAATAACTTTTTTATGATTAAGGATTTAGTATTTGTGGAGACATGTATAAAGGTGTTCCAGCAACAGTAGTTAATATTTATCTCTCAAAATCATTTAGTATTTTACTAAATCCAAAATCTGAAATTTTAGCTTTTCCTCCATTCATAAGAATATTGCTTGGTTTTAAATCACGATGAACTATATTCTAATCATACATTGCTTTATATCCATTTACTATCTAACTTAAAATAATCCTGGCTTCTGTTTCTGCCAAATATTTCTATTAATTTTGATTAGGACATTTCTTAGCAATATAGGAATCTAAAGTCCCTCCTTCACAATACTCCATCATGAAATAAATATTGTTTGTAGTTCTTTAGAATGCATAAAACCTTACTAGATTAGGATGTTGCAAGCGCTGCATTATCTAATACTCATTCTAGCACAACTTTGTAATTGACTCAACTTGATTCGCTTTTAAGTTTATTACTTTAACAGCTAAAATCTATTATGATTTAGTATCTTTTCCTAAGTACACTTCGCCAAAAGTACCCTTCCCTATAGATGAAGTCATGTCAATTTAATAAGAGCCAACACTTTTACAAAATTGCAGATTGCTCATTTTATTATATTAATAAATATATTTATACTTAATAGTATTTTATTTAAGACCTAGTCATCGGTATGATACATAAATTAATTTTCTTATTAATAGAATTAATCAAAGCTAATACTTTTTTTAAAGTATTCTTGAATTAATAATATAAGGAATCTAAAAAATTAATAGATAAAATTCTTGTTATAAAATAAAATGATTTCATATAAGGTATAGATACAAATGAATTGAGACTTAATTTTAATGAGGTTAAGTTACTGTTAAAATAATCGAATATTAGAATTTATAATGAAATTCTTAATAAAGTTGTATATGAATTAGTTTAGACAAAAGGGGTAATTATTAATGTTCTCATTATTAGTTAACTCATTTAGATTTATTGATATAAATTATCTTAAAAAAAACGGATTTATATTAGTTATTAATTAAATTACCATGAAGATGGTCATCTTGATTCTGATTTTAACAATACTAAGTACATAGGCTTAAACTTTTTTAAGAGGCAGAAATAAAATTGGTATGAGTGGTCTTTATTTAGACTAGAGTAGAAAGAGGAATAATCAGTTTTGCTAAATGATTATGATTAAGAACTATAGGAATACTCATCATTTATTCAAATAACTAATCCCTTTTATGAAACTGCACCAATGGATGTTATGCTGCTTAATCATGAAACAGAAATAGCTAGAATGATGGGTAACCCAGGAATAACAATGATGAATTATGTGCTTGAAGAATCACCTTTCAGTCCTGCTTGGTGAGAAAATTAAATGGCATTATATCATGATTCCTATTTCATTATGGAATTAATAACCTAAAATTACCACATTTATTATTTGCATACATTAAAATTACTTTAGTAATATTTCTCAGGATAACAAAAAATAAAATTAAGAAATCATACATATTCAATTCAAATAAATGGAAATCTCTTTAAGTTTTATTAATTTTATGTTGATTTTATAAAAAATATCTTAATGAAATTGAATAAAGAAATCAAATACTTTTATTCATATACAATTATTAATAATATAATTTTAATTGTTAAATATGTAGTAACAACAGTCAAACTAGAATAATTATAATTATATACGGATATATAATATGTAATAAATAGAGATTTTCTTATAAAAATTTACTTTTTTTATCTTCGGTTAAATTAATTTATATTGATTACTTACATTAATATTTATGTTATAAAAATAAGAGGTTTATGATAATTTCTCTATCAATTTTTCTCTTTCTTTTTTATTATAAAAAATGAATTAAAATTATATTGACCTAGCCTTTTAAACTAAGGTTTTAATTCGATCTATTTATATAGCAATTCTATAGAGCATTTGGAAATTACTTTGGACCTCATACTTCAACACCAAGTATGGCATCAGAATATTTATCATCAACAAGGACACAGACATCTAACTTGAACAAATAAAACAGTTTAACCAAGCCAATCACTACCCCCTAAAATGTAAGCAAACCAATAAATTTGAATTCTGCTCGTGTGAAAACATAAACTCAACATATCTCCAAATAATAACCTATTGTTCGTCATATTAAAAGTTTATCATCAGACTTAAAGAATTTTACTAATCAAAAAAGGTTCAAATAAGAGAAAATGATATTATACACTGAAGCAGAGTAACATCCATTTTTGATCATCTAAAAAAAAGCAAGGGAGTTGAGAAAAATTGAATCTCGGAAAAGTAATTTGCCTTCAATTTAAACGGAATCTTAACATAGTGCCAGATTACCAGAAATACCTCCATTAGTGTAGATTCCAATAATTCAAATAACAGGACCTTTAGATCAACATTCACCTAAAGGTTTAGAACATGATTCAGATAAAGATGATGAATCTATAGAAGAAGATGATAATTAATAAGGATAAAAGAGAATGAAAAAGATGTCTGTGAGATTAAAATTCAAAAATGCTGTATAATCTTAAGTTTCTACACTATTTATAAATAAATAAGTAAAAAATTTAAACATATTAAAGCCTAAGTCCCTTTTTAATGTAATAATTTCACCTGAATTTACACTTAAGCATGAAGAAGAAAGATAAAAGATAAGTGATGCATTTGAGGCAGGAAACTTTATTTTATACAAAGCAAAGCAAATGGATCATAAATAAGTGATGCTTAAAAAAAAAATATTTATCAACATGTTCAATGTTAAACATCCTCACAAAATGAATAATATTGTCAGTTCATAAATAGCTAAACTTAATACAACGAATAAAGCATTTCTAAGAAAAATTAAAATGATTCTTACTACAACTGATAACAACAAAGATATTGAGTAACCCTAAAAGTTTTCATTGCTATCTAAATATAAAAAAAGTTTATTTAGTTAATAAGGATGCAATGAATAATTTGTTTAGGCTTTAAATTTAAACAAAGATTAATTTACGATAACGATCACTAATGATAAATTAGAAAATGATATTCAAATTTTTTAAAGACCTAAATACTCATTTTAAATAGATTAAATTATTGAAGAAGTACAATCAGCATAATCTCCACCTAAATAAGCTAATTCTCCAAGTAGAAGGATTTTAAAGCATTCTGGATCGATGCATTAATCCTAAAAACATATTAATTTAAGGCACTCAGTTTCATAATAAATAATTAAAGAGGAATCCTAGAACTTTTCAATAGTTCCGTAAGTGGAAGAAAATAACAACCTAGATTTTAATCAAGAATTCTCTAAAGTAAATATATTTTTACAATTATTTTAGTCAAATTTATATGTTAGACTTTATTATTAAAGTAGATTACATAAACTACCTAGAAAAACTACTTTTGTTGGGATGAATCTTTAAGAGATTGAAGAATATTTTACCTCTTATTAACAATTGATTAAGTTAACTAATATGTATTTTTGTGAAATAATTAGAAAATTTTAAGTAACTGATATACTAGGATTTGAGTAGATCGGTCCAGCATTTGAATAAAATTTAGAAATTCCAAAATTCATTCTTTATTAGCCAAAATAATGTTTAAACTTTAATTTTGATTAAAGTGAAACATTTTCTTCAAGTGATTCAGATTAGAGTTAATCTTTAGATTTACTATTAGAAGAACCAATTTAAAGTTTAATTTTAAATAAATTTAGGCTAGGATTATAACAAGAAGAACATGATAGTAAAATTGTTAATATTATTAAATCACTTAATAATTTAGATTAAGAAAAAGACGAGACAATATTTATTGAAGATGATTTTAAGAATTTAAAATGTACTTAATATATATATATAATTAAGCTCTCTCAACAGGTTAATTGACTCTTATCAAAAAAGCTAAGAATCATTTTTTACAATTACTTGATTTTAGAGTTATTATTAGTACACTAGATTAGCATACAAAAAATTAGTTATTAACATTCCCTTAATAAGCTCGACCTATGAAAGAGATTTTAGATTAAATAAATTCTGATAATGATATTTTGGCTTTTAAATAACTTGAAAAATACAACAATAATACGATTTTAAAATAAAAAATCTAGTATTAATTGGTTTTGAGATATGAAGTTATATTAATTGGAAGATATTAAGATAAAGAAAAAGTTATCGATATTGAACACTAAGATTTAATTGAAACTTTATAGAATCTACCCGAAATACCTAGGTTAAAAGAAATAGAAAAGTAATAAAAATTTTATAAATCTCAACAATAAAACAGTTAATAGTAATAATAATCATAATAATCATAATAATAATAATCATAATAATAATAATAATAATAATAATAATAGTAATAATAGTAATAGTAATAATAATAGTAATAAATTATGAACAAATAAACTACGAAAGCTGAAGAGTCAATCAGATAAATAGCATAGATTAAAAGAAATTTAAATCATAAAAAATAACTTAAAAAAAATCAAACATAAACAATTAATATTTAACCAAATTTAAAATCAAAATAAACTAGTAATTCCCCTGATTAAAGCAATTCAAGATTAACAATGTAATATTCTAATTAATTAACTAACTAATTAACTTTGAATAATAATAATATTATTACACAATCAACAACATAATATTTAACCAAACCAACTAATTAATCTTAATAATCAATGAATGCATCAGGAACAAAATTAATACAAAAAAGTAAATCAAATGCAGATTTAAGTGAAACATCATCAATAAAATCTTCAAATAGTAAATTAGAAATTAGTTCTTAAAAAATTTTAGATGTGGACAATTAAAAGCATTAACCCAAAATCTAGTAGCAAAGTGAAGTTCAAAATGAAAAAAAAACAAAACATCAATAGACAAAATCAGAAAATTTAATTAATAAAATTTATGAATAAAAAGTATATTATTTAGTCAATTATTCAATTTTTTAGATTCAAAGTATGTAATAACATTCATTAAGAATGAGAAGCCATGCAGAAGAATAAACAAGAAGGTAGAAGTATGACTAAAAGTACTAAGTAAAATTTGCAATAGAGGATAATAATTTTTAAGAAGTAAAACATAAATATATATGGTAAAATAGTTTATGGAAAATTTTATACAATTACCAGAAATGTATATTGATTATAGATTCTAAAATAACGAAACATTCTTAACTTTAGCAACTTAGAGTGGAAATAAAGACATAGTAAAAGAATTAATTAAAAGAGGAGCAGATATTAACATATAAAATGTATTTTTTTACTAAAAAAGGATGATGGAAATACTCCCTTGCATTTGGCTTTAGCATATTCTCATTATAATATTGCTGATCTGCTCATGTTTTCTGGAGCCTCTTCTCACATTTTAAATAAGTATGGTAAGAATGCATGGAACATAATATGATAAATTTATCTATTTACTAATAATTTTGGATATATAAAATTTATTATAGTTTGATCTGTTTATATTGCAAGAATCTTTCTAAATTATAATTAATATTCATAAGTAATATTAGTAAGGTCGCTAATTAGAATAGATTTTCTTCATTTTAAAAAAATAAACTAATGTGGATTTTAATAGAAACAATGGAAAGCCAAAAAATATTTTTATTTAAAATAAATATGCCAAAAACTAGTATAGAAATCAAAGTTGTCAGTTCAAACTACAACTTTTAAGAAAATTTTACAAGTACATCTCCTTAAAATATATAAGAAATATTGATTATCTATTAAGATTAAATAACCTATATTGTATTTATTATCTCAATAAACTGCATTCAGATTCTTATTTCAATACTAACAATATTCTTAAAAGGGGGGATTTAATTGATAAAAAATCTTCTGAAGTTATTCAATAAGATTGAATAATAATCAAAATTACATATGTAAAATAATTTTTAATTTAGGGAAAACAAGATACTTAATTTTCAGAAAACTGTGATTTGAAATATTTAATACCTTATTCTATAGAATTAAGATGTAATATTTTAGGGTATTGAATTTGATAGATGTTGATTAATATAGATGATTTATCATGTATATATGGATTAATTTATAAGGAGAAATTTTGAAGTTAGTTTTAATAAATAACTATTTTTATAAAATTATTTTAAAGAATTTTTTTTCTGAGTGATTTATAATATTTAACAAATCCCTAAATTTAAAATAAAATTTAAATATAATTAAATGTCTGACGACGAGAATCAATTTGAGTAAGGAAATGCAGGATCATCTCATACCTACACAGAAAGTGCTGGATCACTTAAGAAAGGAGGGTATGTTATGCTTAAGGGACATCCATGTAAAATCACCGATGTATCAACATCAAAAGCAGGAAAGCATGGACATGCTAAAGTAATTGATTAATTGGATAATTTAGGCTTCCATTGTAGGAAAGGATATTTTCACTAACAAAACTTATGAAGATTCAGCCCCAACCTCTCACAATATTGATGTTCCTTTTGTTACTAAAAAGGAATACACTTTGATGGACATCTAAAACGATGGATTTGTTATTCTTATGAATGAGGATGGATCTACTAAAGAAGATCTCAAATTACCAGAAACAGAAGATGATTTCAATTTAGTCAAAGAAATTAGAGATATGTTTGATGCTGGCAAGTATTCAATTCATTAATATTTAAGGGATTTGTTGATTTCAGTTCTTTCCGCCATGGGAGAAGAGAAAATCGTCGGAAGTAGAGAAGCCTAAGATAAATGATTCATATTAGATATTAATATATATAAATATAGTAAATAATTATGGTAAATATATAATCATTCATTTGCAACATCTTTAAAAAACGGATGCTTTAAAGCATCATTTGCACTAATCCTTTTCTCAGGATTATACTACAACATCAAGCTAA
Organism: Paramecium sexaurelia; assembly: GCA_000733375.1. Lineage (NCBI taxonomy): Eukaryota > Ciliophora > Oligohymenophorea > Peniculida > Parameciidae > Paramecium > Paramecium sexaurelia. The sequence goes on from JPFM01000019.1 coordinate 443,964, forward strand.
TAATTATAGATATTCATACTTTAACAAATCTAAAAAATTATCCAAGTCCTTTACTTAACTGAATTTCTCTTTCAAATTTTATTTTTTATACTTTTAAAGTTCTTTGAAAAATATTTTATGATCAAATGGTACTTTGTTTGCAAAGTAATCCATTTCACTTTAATTGAAGCTTCCCATAACTTTGAAAATTGCAAATAATTAATCTCCTTCGCTTTTACCCCTGAAAAGAGCTTCTTTTGCAACTAATTCTCCCATAATGCAGCCCAAAGCCCAGATATCAATAGATACGTCATATTTAGTAACACATAAAATCAATTCAGGAGCCCGATAATATCTAGAGACAATGTATGGAGTATTTTAACCATGTGAATTTATCATTTTAGAACTTCCAAAATCACACAATTTAACCGCTTCCTTATCACTTATAAGAATGTTTTCTCTATTTTATATTATCAATAATTTCTTACGGTTTTAAATCTCTATGAGCTATTCCTTTTTTATGAATAAACTATAACCCTTTTAAAATTTGATAAATGTATGATTTTATAGTGAGCTCTGAAAAAAATTTACCTTATTTTATATATGTTTATATCCTATTCTCAAGGTTATCCTCCATGTATTCAAACACAATATTTTGAATTAATTTCCCTGCATCTGTTCTGGAATAAAAAAAATCCTACTTTAAAAAAACTATTTACAAGTATTTTAACAATATGATCACATTCCTTAACTTCAAATAGTATCTCATATTCTCTACTTAAAAGATTTCCAACTTTTTCAATTCTTTTTAGTGCAACTTTTTATTTTGTGTTATGATCATAAGCTTCAAATACATATCCTTTTAATATTTTCTATTTTTACCAAATGTACCAGATCCCGCAACTTTAATTATTTCAATTGAGGGAAATTTTTATAATGGCATACTCATTATTTTTTATTTTTATAATTCTATTTTATAACAAAATAATTCATATCAGATTGAATATTTATTCTTTTTTATGAGTAATATTTTTATGGTAAAAGAAAATTTTTTTATTTTAAGATATCAAGCTAATTAAGATAATTATTGAATAAATTCGATTAGATTAGAATGGTTAAATTTTTCTCTTGATTATAATATATATATATATATGATATGGTATGATTAAAAATATTAATTTTCAAGATTACAGAATAAATAAATTATTTTATAAATATAATCTAATTATAAAATGAAGAATATTTAAAAAGGAAACAAAGAACCTTAAAAGATTTTTCTTAATTAATTGGATGAAGTTTATATATAACTTATCTTCCATAAACATTAATCTAGAAACAATTTTATTTTAAAAGGATTATCTTTATTAAATAGGAGGAAATTCTTAAGAATTATTATTGTTTTTTATATTACTCATTCCAAATTAAATATCCATTCTTTAAATGAATTATCACCTCCACTGCTTATAACTTTATTATCTGATGTTATAACTGCTGTTAATACTCCTCTTTTATGGGCATCTAATTATTTTATATAAAATTTACCAATTTTTTCAAGAACTCTTTAACCATCTTATAAATTCCAAACCATTATTTTATTATCATAACCTGTGGAAACTGCAAATTTTCCAGAAGATGTAAAGTTTAAAGATGAAATAATAGTAGTGTGATGAGTCCATCGATCTCCAAATAATACTACGTTTTCTTTGTAGTCAATAAGCTTCATCTTACCTGTTGTATCACCACATAAGAATCTATCCCCTAATAATGCCATTGCTGTTATTTTTGTTTGTTACAACTAAAAGGTTTATTATTCTGCTCCACTCTCAATATTGATTGAATGAATTTTGCCCTTAAGATCACCAACTAAAAACACTTAATCAGCCAATAAAAAAGTGCTAACTTCATAGCCTAATTAATATTCTCTAGTTAATTCTAAATTTGTAAATTCTAATATGAGTCCATTTCCCATTAGTAAGTAACAAATATTAGGATTTGATTAATTAGCTTGAAGTCTTAAAGTCAAACCTTTGCAATCAGTAGTTTTTTCTATTGTATTAGTATCTAAATTAGTTAATTTGATTTATTCTCCTCCTAAAGAATACAAAAAATTTGATGAAATTGAAAGTGAGATTACTTGCTTAGTATGATGTATTCCTGTAGGTCTTATTGAATTCAAGTTATCCCATATTACTAAATTTAGAAATTAATTTTTTACATAATCTCCCATTATTATCACCTGTTACAAGTTTGTTACCATAAACAATAATTTAACCAACAATAGCATTATGTCCATATAATCTTTCAGTCGGCCCTTCTTCTAAAGTTGATGGATCTTTCCATACATTTAGAGCACCTGTTAAGGATAAAGAATAAGCTACATTTCCGCTTACTGTAACACCTACTTACATATCGTCAATATCCTATGCATTGGGGATTTTAAGTGTTTTTAATAATCCATCAAAATTCCAAACTTTTAATGTTGTATCATTTGATGATGTTACAAATGATGTATCATTTATCCAACTCACTCCTGTAATGCTTCTAGTATGAGGATTATCTGTTGTAATCTCTTTAATGACTTCACCAGTCTTTCCTTCATATAAGTAAATCTTCTTATCAGCTCCAACTGAAACAAAATGATCTCCACTTTTGCTGTATTTTATAGAGAAAATGCTATTATTGTGTTGTTTTATTGATTTCTTAAATTTAAAAGGAGGTCCTTCAAACCAACAAATAGAATTCTCGTCACCTCCTAAAGCTAATCTAAATGGTCTTTATGGTCTCATTGCACAAGCATTTAAAGTTTATGATACTCCACTAATCTCTCCAACACTACTTCCAGTATCTAGTAATATTGTTCTGCCAAAATAAGTTTTGCCTTCTCCAACTAATGCTAATCTTTCACCATCTCCAGTCCAACAAATATCTTTAATTGGTCCTCCCAAAACATCATCATATTACTTAAATACTGGATGAGGCTAAACTACTTTAATCGTGTTACCTGAATATTTAACTCCCAAACCATTATGGATCCTTTTGCATCTCCAGAACAACATAAATTTCCACTTGGTGAAATAGCGACTGCTGTTGTATCAAATTTATGTTAATCAAATACAGAATATTTAGATAGATCCTCTAATTGCCTAACAATAACACTATTTGAAATGCAATAAACTAAATATTTAGAACTTGAATCTATTCTTGAAGGTCTTCCTCTTTCTGTTCCAGCTGTTGGCGGATACTTAACTTCACAACTAATTTAATCCATAAAAAATATTAATCAAATTTCTTATTTATATGACAGTAATAGCAAAATATTATATATATATTCTACAAATTTATTGCTTAAATCCCTTTATGACTAATTAAGTTTACATAAATTGTAATTTATTTTTTCACTAAGTTCTCTATTTCCATCATATTATAAGTGTGTCTTCTTAATAAAAAATATTATCAAATCATAAAATATTTTGTACTTTAGCTATCTTGAATGATTCTAAATGAAAAAAAAATCATTAAATTAGAAAATTATAAATTTATAATCTAACCTTAACATATGAACTAAATTAATTTATAAAATTCTTTTTTATGTGAATTTGATGTTTAAGTGTACATCTACTTAATTTTTAGCTATATATGAACAAATCTTATATGCAAATCTTTGCTAAATTAGAGAAGTATAAATCAAATCATAGTTTCTTAAAGTGTAACTTTAAAATTTTATATGAGAACTTTTTAATTACTTTCACATCTAACTAATTCACATTGTTGTTGGGATTGTCTAATTTTAAAATGAAAGAAAGTATTATATGGATTTGGAGTTTTTAGATATTTAATAAAATTCATCTTAATTAAAAATGAGTCTAGAAAATGCTATTGTCTAATGGCTTAACAAATATTATTAGTTAGAAATTTAGTCTTTTGAAAGTTTAGCTGATGGTAAAAGTTAAAATTTATATAAAAAGGATGTGCGTTTAGTTAGTTGTTGAATTTGGTTGATCCTACATTTTTTTCTTTGACAAGTGCAAAAAATTTAAAGATTGATAATAATATTTAGAAGGTTCAAGGTCATTTAATTGAACTGCTATAAAAAGTTTAACAATACAGGACAAATATTTAATGCAAACCACCTGATTATATAGAGATTGATGTAATTGAAATCACAGTGAAATAAAATAAATAATAAATATTAGCACTATTTGAATTGATTTTGAAAGTTATTTTATCTTCAAATATAAGAGGAAAATTTATTGAACCCATTTTATTATTAGAAGAAAAAGAATAAGAAATATTAATGCATTTTCTTAAAAACCACTTAGATGAAGTATTAAAAATTAATATAAAATAAAGTCAGAAAATTAAACAAATGATTGGCAAGAAGAAAATTATATTCAAAGTTTAGTATAAAAAATGGATGAAATTGAATATTAAAATACAGAACTAAAATAATAATTAAATGAATCAGAAGAAAAACAAAAATCATTAAAGAGTGCTTTAGATGATGCAATAGTTTAATTAGAAAACAAAGATATGGAAATAAAAGCATTAACTGAATCTAAATGTCATTTGGAAAAATGTAAAAATAATTAATTATGAATAATTTTAGGTTTAGAAGAAAAAATGGATTTTTAAAATGAGTACAAAGAAAGTGAGAAAGTTCATTAAAAATGTTTGGAACAAGAACATAAATTGGCTTAATATGAATTTATAATTGAAGATTTAAAAAGAAAAGAATTGCAATTTATTTAGTTAAAGGAAGAATATTAATAATATAAACAGAAATTACAAGAAAATGAAAAGTTAGAATTAAAGATAGAAAGTGTAAGATAATATAAAATAAAAATAGTTACTAGAAAGACGAGAATTAGACAAAGATGTTTATTAAAAAGGAAAAGAGAGATATGATAAAGAAATATCCATATTAAAATAAAATATAAAGGAATTACTATTATAATAATCTGAATTGAAAGAATCTAAACTAAACTTAGAGTTAGAATTACAATAGAAATAAGCAAGATTTGATAGATCATAAGAACAATTAAAAACTATGGAAATAGAATAAGGATAAAAAATTAGGGAACTTTAAGATTTGCTTGAAACTTTACATCAAGCTGAAGAAGAAATGCCTAAAATGACAAGTAGCACTAATGATTAATTATCTCAAGAAATGAAAATATCAATTAATAACAAGAATGAAAATTTTGAAAGAGAATATTATATAAAAGAAAATCATAAATTGGAAGAAAAAATAAAAGAATTATAAGCAAAAATCAATTAAATGGAGATGGAAGAAGAAAGTAAGAATTAGAAAAGCAAATTTGAATCTTAACTTTAATAATCTTAATAAATTTCATTATTAACTGATAAAATTAAGTAGTATTAAGAACACAACTAATAGTTAAAAAAATAGATTGAAGATTTAAAAAAGTCAAGTCAGAATAAAAAAGTCACTTAAATTGATTATGAAATAAGTGTTTTATCATTATTTTTAGATGTTCTAACCAAAAAAGCTAATAATAAAGGTTAAGAAAATGAAAATTGACTTATGTATAGTTATAATTGATATAAATTTAAGTGATCATTTGAAATTTTTATATTGAAAATAATTACTGAAACTTTCTTAATGAATATTCAAAAATAATAATATATAAGATTAAGATGGGATCGGCGTGCTAAAATTGCCATCAAAATTCCCAAAACGAATCAGAAATTTAACTAAAACCTAGCTAAAAGATGCCATCTAAACAAACTATAATTAGCAATAATGGTGAGGAAAAATTAATTAAATTAAGATTCCATTCCTTTGAATTCAGAAGATGAAATGTTAGTCAAAAACACATCTGTTATAGCAAAGTTACCAAAAATGCAAATGAAGAATTAAGGTTATTATGAAGGAGAGTGGTTAAATGGAATGAGACATGGATAAGGAATTTATGTATCTCAAATTTTTAACTATAGACATGGAACGATAACACAGTTTACACAGGTTAGTTTAAAAATGATTAAATGCATGGTAAAGGTTAAATTATTCATCCTAATGGTGATGTTTATGATGGAGAGTGGGCTAATGATTTAGCAAATGGTTTTGGAATTTTCAAATAAAGTAATTAAAGTACATATACTGGATAATGGAAAGATGATCTTTAGCATGGTGAAGGAATAGAAGAATGGCCTTAATAAATTAAATATGAAGTTTTTTAATTAAGTATTATTAGATATATAGGGTTAATATGTAAAAGGAAAAAAGCATGGAAGAGGTAAAATTGTTTTCGAAGATGGTAGTCGCTATGATGGAGAATTCATTAATAATTAAGCTTGTGGAAATGGAGAATTTTATTGGTAAGAAGGAAAGTATTATAAAGGTTAATGGAAAGATAATTAAATGAATGGTAAGTCTTATTTATTAACTATTTCAAGGGAAAGGGGAAATGTTTTGGCCTGATGGTAAACATTATGTAGGAGAATATGAAAACGATAAAAAGCATGGATAAGGATAATTTACATGGGAAAATGGAAAAATGTATATTGGAGGATGGAATTAAGGAAAATAACATGGTAAAGGATATATTATTGAGGATGGTATTAAAAAAGAGTGTATATTTGAAAATGGTAGATTAGTGAATAATAATTGATATTATTGCTATCACTTTTATAAATTTTCTATTTCCTCCATTGTGGAATAGAGATCTCTCTCATTTTTTAGGTAAATTGATAGTATTTATTTATCATCTAAATTTTTTGAAAATTCTCTTAGTTCTACCAACGTTTTTAGGTCCTCATCATCAATATTAATAATATTATCAATCTTATGTTACTATTACAAGTGTCTGAATTAATCTTAGTTTTGTAAAATAAGCAAAGATAATTCAAAATTTTGTGATCCAATATTTTCTATTGTGTTATTCCACTCATCTTAATTTGATAGTTTATCTCTTAATTCACTTACTATTTATTCAGAAAGTAAAGCTAAGTATTTATCTTTTAATGTTGGAGCTTTTAATTATATTTCTTCTTCTATATTTTATTAATTTTTAGTTGACAATCTTATTAAAGCTTCCTAATAGTTATTATTAGTAACATTTAAAGCTTCCATGATATCTTTTTCTTAAAACCCAAAATCTAAGAGTTCTTTAAATTATTCTTCATTTTTTTATGATATTTGTGTCTTATTATTTTGAACATTAAGGTTTTGATTTAATATTTTCTTTATCATTAGTATTATGCTATCTCCATTTTTAATATTACATTCTTGAATAGTTTTTTAGTCATCTAAATCTTTTGTATTAAATTTTAACTATATTGCTTGGATTGGTTGTCCTTTTTTCTAAGCAATAAATGATTTTATGTCAATAATTTTAGTCTATATTGACAAATTTTGTTTCAATTTTTCACCAGATAATGAGGATATTATAATATTGATATTTTCCATTTCTAAATAAAATTATTAATATTGTTTTAATAATTTGAAAATTATCTTAGAAACATTTTATTAGAAAATTATTATTCAATTTGCTTATCCAAATTTTATTATGTAAATTATCATTTTACACTCAAAAATTGATTGCTTAAATACTTTAATTTTTAAAAAAAATACTCCTTTATAATATTATTTATTATATTGCTAAAATCATAAATATATACAATTTATCCAAATAGAAAAATAGAAAAATAGCTAAAAGGATTTAAGAAAATATAGAATTTATTAATACTCATAGAATTCAAAATACAAACTATTATCCTTAAATTAACTTCATAATGTATAATTATTAAATTGTAATGCTGGTTTTATTTATTATTTGATATTTAATAAAATAGAAGATAAAGAGGTTATAATTTAATTTATTAGAAATATATTCATAATGAAATATATCCGATTGAATATAGTTCAGTGAAAGAGTCAAATATGTTGATTAAGAAATTAATAGCAATTTTACTAAATTAAATGTATCAAATGTAATAATTAATTTTTAAGTTATATGGATTATAAATTTCAAATTATCTTTATTGATTTTGTATTTCTAAAGTTTGCTAGTCCTATTTAACTAAATTTATCATAGAAATATTATTGAAATATTTTCTTAAACATTGCTAATTTTTAGGATAATATTTGGGTTATCTTTAGTTTTAGATTAAGCCATATTGTCTGCTGTAGAACACCTTAAGTTTATTTAAAAATAACAATAAAATAATATTATAATAATTGTTATTTATTGAATCACTTTCCTATTGTGAGAATTATATTGATAATTATTAAAATTATTATTGCATAAGATAATTGAGTCAACTTGTCTATATTGTTTTTGAAATCCTATATATTAAAGTTTAACTATTATTTTTCTACAATAATTTCCTTAATTCTATTTTCTATTTATAACTATTATATTTATTATATATCTGGTTAATTTTCTTATACAGTTTGTTAAACTAAGAATTATTTTTCTTCTTTTTCTGCTTATATTATTTGATTTTCATCGAAACACTCTAAAGATTGCTTTATTTCAATTTTATCAAATTATTATTTTTATTTTTCCTATTTAATTCTTTTTATGATAATCTTTTTTTATCCTTCTTCATAAATTTATTTCAAACACTTTTCCCAAACTTCGGTATTTTCTTTTTTACTACCATTTTCAATTTTACTCTTGAACACAGTTGATTTCAAAAAATGAATATAAAATCCGTAATTTACTTGGCATCCACCTTAAATTTAATGGATGTGCCAAAAAACCCTACAACAAAAACTGTCTGCATAAGGAATTTTTGCAAATTTTACTTCCTTCTCTATTAAAATTTCATCATGACTAAAATAATATAAAACATCTTCAGCAAAACAATGAACTACATCTGGGGCAAACATTTATTTCTCTTTGATTGGATGAATAAATTTTATTGGTCGTTTTGAAATATGCCCAATTTTTGGTTCAGGCTAATATTTTTAAAAATTAATTTCCTTATCTTAACATATTACAACTTAATAGTAGTGTGGAAATGATATGTAATTTTCATAAGGAATGTCTAATAAAAAGAAATCTATAAATTCTTTAACAGTAACTTTTAATTAAGTTTAAAATTTGACAATGTCAGGGGAATTCATAAATCTATTTTATTTAGCTTAAATCATTATTTCATTATAAAGTTCATTAGAAATTAAACTTGGCTATTGTACCTCAAATAATGATATTTAAGGTAATGCAGGATTTGATTATTATTAAATGTCTTTTTTCATATTTTAAACTTACTGTTCATTTCTATCATTTTTTGTTTGTTTATAAATTTCTTAATTTTATTCCAATTAAGAATTTAATTGAATAGATTATTATTAATCTATTATATGTTAGATTTGTTCAAAATTGGATATTTAAGCCATTTATTATTATTATTACTGCTTATTTAAAATTTTTGGGCTTTTATCATTTTATAATTCTAAATTTTTTAGATTTGTATTTTCATTTGAAATAGTTTAATATTTTGGAGATGGAGTTTTTACTCCAGATTATTTTTCTAAAGGTTTGGCAAGCTGCTAAAATTCTGCTTAAGTTTATTATATATTTTTACCTGATTCATTACTGATTTTATCTTCAATGATTCCTTCTTCTAAACCTTTAACTTATTTTAGACTTCCAAGAGTCCTTTCTCTGTTGGCCAAACTTGCAAAGACTAAGTTACCTTTTGTTGTTTTAAATTCAATAGCTGCATCTACCATATAAGCTTTAATCCGTTTTATACTTTATATTTCACAAGATGGAATTCCCAATGCAGTTGTTCCAAAAAGAGTCTTTTTATTTACAATAATTTACTTTGCCATTAAAATATGAATGGAAACAAATTTTGGAAGAAAAAATATACATTCTGCCTTGCAAAAGAATTTTATTATCAAACGCACATGCATAACTTGCAATACATTTATCGCCATCCAAAATTCTAAATTTTTCAATAAGTTTTTAAGATACTTTTACAGAACCTTCCTCTAAGTTTATATCATCACTATCGCTTTCTTCTTATTGCTGAAGTAGCGTAGCTTCAATTTTAGATTTGATTTCATCAGTCATTTCAAAAATTTTTTAAAATTTAAAATCTTATTAATCTAGTTATGTTTTTAATATTTTTTCGTATTCGAATTATTCTATTTGATTTTAGGTTTAATCTAGAGTTTAAACTTATTATTGTACACAAGATGTTGTTTCTTCAATAAGTAGATTATGATGAGTTATAATTTATGATAAAAGTTAGATAATTTGATTTTATCTTTGTTATTCATTAGATCTTAATGACTCAACTGAATTTTTAAAACTTAAGCAATTCTCTTATATGGATTTTTTTAACTATTAAAGTAGATTTTCTTTCACTGTTGGTTTTTACTCATTTTCTAAAATTTATTACTTAATAGTTTAAAAATCTTTAATCATCTTTTAGTAGATAACGAAAAAGCTTTTTTCTTAATTCTTGTTTTCTTTTATTAAACCATCCAATCCTTATGCTTTAAGTAACATAAATTATGAATATTAGTTATATTTCTTAGAATATAAATCATTTTATTTAACTAAAATTTCTTACACATTAAGAATTGGCTTGATAAAATTCGATTTATCTTTGTCTGATTTATCCTACATGAATGATTGCATAATTTACTTAAATAAATTGTAATGTTGTCTTTATTGATTTTTATAAATTTTTCGAAATTGTATCCATTTGATTTGACATTTCTGTAAGATATGCTGGTAGTGTTTTTTAATTTTTAAATCTATCATTTATAATTGATAATAAAGCGTCAATATGTTTATGTAATACATCTGGAAATATCAAGTATTCTTGATCAGTAATTGGTTTTTTTTCGACAATTTTATTCATAATATTTATGTATCTAAATGAGTTATCTTATTCATATCTAGATGTGATAATTCTATCTTCGATTTCTGAATCATATTATGTTTATTCTATTACTTTTTCATATTTTTGATCTATATAACCTTTTATATGAGTATTTGTTGATAACTTATAATAAGCAAGCTTCAGAAAAATTTCTACAAATCTTGAGTATGTTAATTGATGAGCTTGAATCAATTTTTATCTTGAATCATATACAGCTTAATTGAATTCTTTTGTTTTCATTATTAAATTATCAGAAGTATCTTTGTATTATTATTCTGCAGGCTCTACTTATTTAATTAACTCTTTTAATTTTTAATCGTTTTTATGTGACAAATTAAGATCATAACCAGTTAAAGCATCCACAGAATTTTTTTTACTTTAATTCAATGTCAATTCTATATCCTTACATAGCTTTTCATATTTATCCTTCGTTTTTTTATAATTTTATCTATGTTGAGCAAGTTATTATGATTATTAGAAATTGCCATCTGTTATCGTTTTTGTAAAAATTTTCATTTTTTCATTATATTACTCCATATTTTGAGAAAGGAATTACTAAAATTCTGAAAATGATGATAATTAAGCTTTTGATATTAAATCAAAAAGCTAAATGAATTCAATTAAGTTTTATCCTTGAATTAAATAAGATTTGTTACCTAGACTAATTGGATCATTGGCTGACAACATAATCTATTATGAATACTATTTATTAAAAGATCCGTATTTCTTAAAATGTGCTTCAAATTCGGTTTATGAATCTAATGTATATTTTGAATATTGCTTCATAATTTTCTTAAGATCTTCCAATTTGTCATTTAAATTAGATATGGTAACTTATTCAGAAGTGTTGAGCATAAATATAAATTTTTATTAATAGAAAAAAAACTTTCAATTTTCGATTGAATTATATAATTTTCAATCACTCTACAACTTCTTATTATTTAGGTATTCCTCTTAAAAACTTCCCATATAGCCTCATTTCCACCATAATTTATCAAACCTTGTACACTCTCAACAATTAAGAATCCTAATGCACTTAATTTTTTTTAGTATCTTTTTAAATGAATAGAAATATTATATAATCAAATATTTGTAGAGTTTATATAGGATTTCGAAATTTCTTAAATTTATATCAAACCTCAAAACCATTTTTTTAAATTTGATTATAAATTTATATCATCTACTCTATATCTGTGGCTGAATAGAATCAAAGTAGATTAATTTTCTAAATCAAGTTTCAAAAAATTCTACTCATTATTGATTATATATCCATAATTATTCTGATTCATCAATTTATAAAACAAATCATCAAAATAATATTAATCTTTATTTATTTTTTATTTATCATATTTTCATAAAAATATGATGTCAAACTATGAATCAATATTCAAAGTTTAATTAAAATTATTTTAAAGTTTTAAATTCTATTCTTTAAATCAACTCTAACTAATATTGAAATCATATAATTAGATAGAATGATAATTTCATAAACTATTTTTTATTAATAATTTAGAATTAATATTTATTAATAATTAAAATATTACTTCTTTTGTTGGTTTCCGTTTTATTGATAATCAACCCTTTAATTAGACAACCAATCAATATTTGTATAACTCTTTATGAAATTGCTTATATTATCTTAAATTTTTACACATAAAATCTATTATTTATAGTTCTATAATATGTATTAAATACATACCTATCTATGATAAATAGTATTAGCATTATTGTTTCTTAAATTAAATATTGTAATTTATATCCTAAACATTAGATAAATAAGCTTGAATTTATTAACATAATCCTTTTACTTCTTTGGTGACTAAGGTAAATTTTTATAATTCTCTCATTTTAAAAATATATTGGGTTTATTTTTATTATTCTTTTTTAAATTCTGATATTCTTTAAATATTATACTTAAATTTGGATGACTGGATTTATTAATCTAATTGCCTACAAATTAAACAAAGGAATCTTTTCTAGTTCTGTTATTTTCAAGATATTGGTATAATTTAATGAGCTTAAACAGATTATTTTTGAAATAATCTTAAAGTTATTTTTCATTAAGATCAAAGTTGACAATCAAAAAATATAAGAAACTCTATATTCTTTTTTAAGAAATAATTTTACTTCTACAATATATTAATTGAGCTTCAAAATTTAAATTAATATACAAATAATTTTTATATAAATAAATATTTATGTATCCAAAATGGTAATTAAAAAACTGCTGATAAAATTATTTAATTGCATACTAATAAAAATAACAATATAGGAAATATCAAGATGGACACAATTTACTTTTGATCCATTTAAAATTTTCTTTAGTATCTATTGCTAATTATCTTAAAATCAAACCTAGTTAGGTTAATACTGATAGACCTATAAAACTAAGCATAGCCCATCCAATATTTATTCTTGTCTTTTAGGAATATTTTTATTCTTTGTCGTCAAACGCTAAAACGACACAAAGTACTAATACAAAAAATATTGTTGAATCTGGAACAGCATTTTAAATATATTCAATTTTACTCTCAAAAGGGTTTTTATATATTAACAACATCAAATTTAAAAAGCTAGCAGCGCAACAAAATGAGGTTTAAAAAAGTGGATAATTGTACAAACCAACTAAAAATATAATAAACAACATCTTTCTTGCAAAACTGATACTAAAGTACATTTTAGATATATCAGATTTAATATCGATTCCTTCATATAGTGTGCCATAATCAAATTGATATGACTTAGTTTCTAATAATAAACTAGATTTCTTAGAAACCATGATAGCAATAAAGAATATTGCAATACAAATAAATAATCCAATAAAGGAGAGCAATATTTATGAGAAAATTAATGGCTAATCACTTTTATCCATAAATTACAATTATAAAATACTTGCCATACATAAATCTAAATATACTAAATTTAATTATTTAATTATTATTGCTCTAAAACTAATTTAGTATTCATATGCATTGTTGTAAATGTATTGAATTACTGATGGAAATTGTTTAGGTTATTCTAATTTTATTTCAGTTTCAGGTTATTGGGATTCTAAATTCTAATCCAAATGAAAAATAGGCATTTATTTAACCTGAACTGTTCTAACCTTTTATCTAGGACTTCTTTAATACAGCTTCTCAATAACAAAAACAACTGATTTGCAAATGGGGTAAAGACCAGCACATATAATCCAAGTCAAAAAACACATCAACATGTTATTTAAAAAATAAGGATCTACTCCTTTTTATTCAAATCTAAAAGGACTTTCGATATAATCTTAATCAGTTTCTTATCGAACAATGGGAGTAAATTCAAATGGATTAATCATTTCCCAAGCAGGATTTAAAAATATGATATTAACATTTGCAGGATACATCACATTGAAATAATAGAAATTGTTAAGCCAAGCTAGAATGTCTAAAATACTAAAAAAAAAATTGAATCCTCCAAGTAAAATAGTTCCTGGTCCCAAAAAATAGAGAGCAGAAACAAAACTATTTTAAAATGCTTAGACTTATTATGCTTATTCTTGTTCTTCATCAGAATAATATGTTTCACTTCTTGCTTAAATTATCATTTCTTCAAAATCTAATTACAATAATCTTTATTTGTTTTTGTAAAATAATACATGGATTACATCATAATTTCTAACACTCCTATAAAATTTAAAAGATATTTAACAGAATTTCATAGACTCCTCTTCTTTCAAGTTTAAGAATACTTTAAAATCTTTTGGATCAAAATTTTCTAAATAAACTGTTAAATATTTATCATCACATTTAGCAGGATATTCACCAAAATCTAATTTAAGAGTATTAGTAGTGGTTTTATTTTAATATTTTAATTCCATTTTAGTTTCTGCTTCAACAACTTAACATATACCATTTTTACATGAAAAGCCTGTTTCAATAGTACAAAGAGACGAACATCCATCACCATTAATTAAATTTCCATCATCACATTATTCTTCTGTTGTTTTAAGATAATCGCCACATTTTGATATACATGATCCATCAACTTCGTAGTATCCCTTCTCATTTTCACAAAAGGAACATTTGCCATTTAATGGAATGATGGTAGCAACTTTACATTTAGTACATTAATCTATGTAATTACATTCTTAACATTCAGATTTACATTCAAAACATCCATTTTAATAAAAGAAATACCCAGATTAACATTATAAGCATTACAATTAGTTATGATTTAATTTGCAATCCATACAATCAGAGGGACATTTAATACATTTAGAATTTTATCCTATTTCATTTATACATGACCAACCTTCATCTACAACACAGTTAGAACAACCATCTCTATTATTATAATTTCCATCGTTGCATTCTTAACCTGCTTGATAACCTTTGGATATGTCACATACAATTTCTTTTTATGACAAATCAAAGCAATCTTCTAACAGAGGTCCTAAACATCCAGAACATTTCTCAAAACATTATTAACATGTATTATATTCATCTAAATAATAACCTTTACTACAATAACATGATTATCCAGATTAAGTAAAAGCTGGTGAACATAAGGTACAATAGTTCGATTTCTTACATGATTCACATTTATAATCACAAGAATTACAAGAATCATTAAAGAAATATGTTTATTATATACAAGTATTAGATTATTTATCGAAATTAGGATCATATGACCATTGTAAACAATCTTAAATATTTGGTCCTGTACAAGCATTACAAGTAGGATAACAATAATCAATAACTATTCTCAAATTAGAAAACCCTGCTTTAAAGAATGATGATGAGCTTGATGAATATATATTTAATTTCAGATTTTTTGAAAAATGAGCAAATTCAAAAGTAACAGTTGTTGATTAATACAATTTATTAGGATTTGTAATTACTTCCTAGGAATAGTTTCCTAAAAATACATTAACTTATCCTTATGATTATTTTATATTTAGTAAATCAATTTTGAAGGATGCTCTAATTTAATAATGAGGTTTTAAATGAGAAAATTTTTGAAAATATTTAGAATTTCTAACTTACCAACCTCCCAAATGGCGGTATCCATTGAAATAACTAGTTGGATCAGGCATATTCTCATGTAATTTTGTTTAAATTAATTCTCTCAACAAATATTCAGATTCTATTACTATTTATATTTATAATACATTAAGTTTCATCATCCATTTCTAAGCAATTGCTATCTTTTTATATACTATAAGACAATGGACAAGTTAAAACACATTATTACTTCAATAAATAAAATCCTGTTTCACATTTTAAGCATTCTTAATCATTCAAACATTTTTCGCAATTTTATGTACATCTTAAAACATCTACATTAAAATCAGAAATAGCCCATCTTGAAGTACTTTATTTATATGTATCACTATAAATTTAAATTTTTAAATAATCACTAGTGTGATTAAGGTAGTAATCAAGAAGAAAAACTTAACATTCATCAATCTCTGAACTTGTACATTAATCTTTATAGGCATAATTAATAAAACCATCCTTCGTATTTAGTAATGGATTTTATCTAACCTCATCAATTATTGTTAAAACATATTCATTGACTGCCCAAGTATAAAATAAAAATAAATTAAACCTAACTCTTATTCTATGATGTCCAACTATATTATATTATTTTATTTAAACGATTTATCTCTCCTCAAACTTACCAATTAAATAACTATCTTTATGTCTAAATTTTAATTAATTTGTAGTGGTTTTTGATTAAGAAAATGACCATTAAGAAGATATATTATTTTATCCGTAATCAAAAGAATTTAACAATGAACTTTCAATATTTTTTATCAACGAACTTCCAAAGCAAACCTTGTATTAATTTACAAATGTATTTTTGGGACAATAATCAATACAAGTATCTGCATATATGAATGGAATTGTAACAGGACATTTACATATATTTGTTATTTTACCTTTTTTTGCATATTAAGGACATGTTCTACAATCATTTTCTGTTGGCCCACTACAGCTTGAGCATAAAGGATGGCATTCTTATGCACTAATTTATATATTCCTTAAACCAAGTTAAGGAGATTCTTCATAAATATTAGAAGATAAATCTGTTATTTTAAATTTCAATTCTAAGTTCTAGTTTATATGAGAAAACCCTATCTTTCTTGTCAAAAATTATTATTCTTATTGCTGTCTAAAAAGAATAAAATCTATATTACTCATTGCAGATATATCCTTAACTAGAATACGAAGTCTATATGTATTCATATTCGTCAATTATATTGCCATCAAGCAATACTTATAATTTTAATCCATTCCATGATCCTAAAAACATATAATCAATATAAAGATCTATATAATAATGCGCTTTTTCTATAGATGTATTAAGAAGGAGTGTAGGGATTTATTTATCTAAAATTATCATATCATAATTTTGAACAGAGCAATAAAATGTTTTAGGTGTAGGTGTAAATTCACTTAAATCAGATAAATCATTAAGAATTTGTTTTATGTATTCAGCTTGGCTCAATATTAATAGCAATGGAAAAATTATCATTTATTTTAATAATCCTTTATATATTTTTAGTTGAAATATTTCAAATATTAAAAAATCTTTTTATATCGTACGCTTGATTTTATTAAAAATTAAAGGAACAAGATTATCCTAGCAACTATTACGCTTATTCTATATCATATATCTCTTATTTGATTAGCTTTAAATTTATAATAGATTTTCAATAAGTATAAGGTATCCATTATCTCAAAATTTAATTCAAGTATTTTTAGAGAATTTAATAAATTTAATAATATTTAATGTGATTTAAATAACTTAAGATACTTTATTTAAAGAATGTCAATTAATCACTTTTTAGCTAATTTATATGCATGATAAAGTGCTTCAAATAGATATAAATTTTATGTAGCATAAAAATTACTTATTTATTATTTTTTCTGTTAAATATTCATACACTAAGTCTAAGACTCTTATCCTTAAAAAAAATAGTTAACATATAACTTTTCTGAAACCCACATAATCAAACTACTATTTTACATAATGTACACCATTTTACTTTATTTTTGGTTACCTTTCATTACCAAGATGATATTTTTAGAAAAAAAAAAATTCCTCATGATAATTCTCCCTATTTATTAAAATATTTGATTTCTATAAACCTTAGGGATTTTCAATCTAGTAATAGTTTTAAGTTTTCTGAATTGTTATAATAAGATATATTATTAAAATTTAGATATAACGATAAAGAATACTTTATATTATATAATAGTATTTTATTAATGAATATGTAAGTTTCGATTCATAAAATTATTTAGATCTATTATAACACTTATTTAATGATATTTCAGTCTCATCCATTTAATCTACATTTTATTTCATTATAAATTATTCTTTTATAAAGCAAAGTTCTTATCAATTACACTTATATAAATATCAAAGCTAATTATTTTATAATAATTATTTTTTTATTAAAAACAGTTATATATTTCTTTTCTATCTTTGATAATATGTTTTAAATATCCTTCTATTTTATTTCCTAATATTCTTTTTCTATAATATTGTGAGCTAATCCTGTAAATTGATAAATATATACATCTCTACATATACGCTTTCTTCGTTAAATCCTGTAACAACATTCGGTATATTACTATTTGTTCTTCAAAGAGAAAGAATTTAGTAGATATTCCACAAGCATCTATTGAACCAAAATTAATGAGTTAAAAAAAACATCTGAATATAAATATATTCTCATGAACATTTTTTAAATTACCTAATTAAACAACAGTTAATCATTTGAAAAATTAAATTTTATTACATTAGATCTTCAATATTTTTATAATAATGAGGACATTTTTATAATTCTAATTAATCAACCTAATAGTAAAAATCAAATTTTACATAAATTCTTCATACTATATATAATTTAAAATTCCAAATTCCAATATATATAAATAGAATAAATTTAGTAATCTTATGAAATTAAATATACCTTGGCTTAATTAATAATAATAGTCCTTTAGACTAATAAGATTGTTATTGATTTTATTTTATATTAGTTAAATAACTTTTTTATAGAATATTTTAATGTACTAAATTTGGATTTTTTAAGAGCATTTTGCATTAATTTTATTGTTAAGATAAATTAAGTTGAATAGATTTATAATAAGACGTCTAGAGGATTTTATTTATAACATGATCTAGAAGTTAAATATGTATATCTATTTTTAGGAACTATTAGATAATTTATTTTTGAAAATTTAAATAGAGTTTAAATTCATAATAAATCCAAATATTGATTTTAGGTCTGTAAAATTTGAAATAAAATCATTTATATGATTTAGAATCTTAGGATAAATATATTTAGCATAATTTTGATGATTCTGTAATAATAAAATTGATTTAATTATGAAATGGAATTTTTTAGGGGAATTCATAAGTTTGATCATATAAACCAACCTTTCTCCATCTTTAAATAATTCTTATTTCACGACATTTTAAATAACAGTCTACTATTTGTAGTTAACATATTTCTTAATAAGCGAAAATCATGAATACATATATCGTTTAATTAATGCTTTATCGAGAATTAGTTTGATAACTCCAATATTCATTGAGACATATGAAATCAATATACTGATTGGTGTCATTATAATTTTAATCAATATCATTCCATACCTTATTGTAATCTATAGAAGAATTAAGAATGTTAATAAAGAAGTAGGTAATATTTCTAAAAGCATGTTACACGTATGAATTTAATTATATTTTTAGATTTCAACTATGATTATAAACTTTTATTTTCTATATTTTACTTGGTTTCTGTATTTGCCTTAATTATATTATATTGGATGGAATTTTATCTAATCGGATAGTTCACTTGTTGTTATAGCTACAATCATTCTAATATTTACAATATTGAGTTTAACAATTTCGAATGTTTACTTTGTTAATTTTGAATTCAACGAGTAACATTTAAGAAAGCATTTTTCTTATAACAATATAATAGCATAAACTTTTATTATACCGATGGCTATTCTCTATTTAAAAAATGATGATATAACATAATTAGTGAGTAGAACATTGCATGGATTAATATTATTGATGTAAATATATGAAGCATATTTTTAATTACCTTTTGGGTATATTATTAATAAATAAATTTAGATTTTCTTAATAAGGATATATTTTGAATAGAGCTTTAATGACTCATTCAGTAATATTTTTGTTCTCTTCAATCAAGGCTTTGAGTTCAGCTAGTCCTTACAGTTTGGCAACAATCATGTTAATTATGCAGCCAGTTGTATAATATTTGTTTTAAATTCTTTTTGATAGTAAAAGAGCAAATGCTTACCTTTCAATAAATAAGACAAATAATTAATATTATGAATTACTATACATTGAAGATTTTTTTGAGTTAAGTTAATTGGCATAGAAAAATAAAACAAAAGAGATTGAGTTAATTTAAAAATTCAGTCTTCACATGAATAGATGCAATTCAACTAAATGTTAATGCAGAAAAATAGGATCATTTAAAATTTTATTATTTGATGAGACTGTACTCTTGATTTCATGTTTATTTAAAGGAAGTTTTGAAAAGCATAAATAAAATTATTAAGATTTGAGAGTTTTTGAAATATTTAGTCTTAAATTCTTAACTTTTATAAACAAATACAAACATAATGCTCCGAAGACTTATCAAGAATTAAAAATATTTTTTTAGAAAAAGCGAGATTATTCTTTTTATTTTATACAAATGTGTTTATTACTATAATTTATACTCTAAGCTTAAATGTAAAAAGATGAAGATTATAATATTAATAAAGATACAAGAGTTTCAAATGTGAAATTATAGGTTAGCAAAAGTGAAAGAAGTATTGTTTAAAATCTTTATTAAATGGAATAAGTTAAATAAAATATGATACCTCTATTAACAGAGATTAGTTAATTTAAATCATAATTTTGGAAGTCTTTTAAAGAAGGTAAATTTACAGATTACCTTCAAATTGAAGAATAAATAAAAAAATTATAGAAATTAAGAGATGATGTAATGTACTAATATAATATTTATTATCAAATATTTTATCATAATGATAGAACTTTTAATGTTCAATTTTTGAAAGTTAATGCTTTGATCAATCTTTTATTATTTAATAATGTGAGGAAGTACTTTGAAATGGAAAAAGGTAATAAATAATAATATGATTAGAAAGGAGAGAAATTCTACAGTCTGAAAAGAGTATGAATTCTTTTGAAATAACAAATATTAACTTTTTTAAAGGAGAAGCAATATCAGTAAAAGTATGCATTGCTTTTGGTCCAAATATTGGAAAAGTGTTAAATAAAGTAATTTCACCTTTGATTCCTAAATTTTTTGGATTTGGTAAATTTCCGAATCCAATGAATTCCTTTATTGATTTTACAAAAGGTAATATAAATACTTTGATGCCTAATTGGCTTGAACCTATTCACGATGAAATAATGTAGAATTATATCAGAAGAGGGGTTACAGCGAGAATTGGCAAGTATTTTTAAACTTTTGCAAAATTATATGATAAAACATTAATAAGATGTTAAGTTTATTTGGCACATAATTTTAGTTAAGAATTGGAAGATGATTTTACAATGATTGGATGTTTAAAATCATTGGAGGAAGAGTAGCCTAAGTTTTTAGGAGATGAGGGCAAAAAATTAAAGAATATCGCTTTTAAAGGTGCTCAACATATATTATTTGATGTGAATGGAAATATCATGGGTATTACAAAGGGATTATATAAAATGATTGAAAGACTATAGAGATTAGTAACAAACAATAAAGCGGGAACATATCATGAAAATGATGAGATATTATAGTAAAGTGGATAGAAATCGAAATCAGAAAATTCTTCAGTGGATTCAGAAAGGTATTTAGAATAAATATAATGAGTTATGATGTTTTTGATTAGAAATGGTCGAATACAATATTGTAGATAGATGAGTTTTATAATAAAGTATTGATTTGGATGATTTTACCATTTGTATCAAGAGAAATAGAATCAACAGGAATTGAATTTTTAATGAATGGACAGACTCCCCCTAAGAATCGTTATCCTAATTTAATAGATCTAGAAAATGGCAATTAAGTTGTATAAAATAAAGAGACTTATTTATTTATCCCTGAAGATTTAAATTTATTTGTTCAACAGTATGAAAAAGTGATATCAAAGATTGTAGATGATTAAAGAGTATAGTCAAATAATTTTTCATCAGGAAGTGCTTATAGAGGAGTTTAAAGAAGTGATTATTAAGAAAGTGATTAATAAAGTTTAGTTTAAGTTGTTACAATTTTTGATGAAAAATTATGTATATTTTTTTATGATGAACATCTTAAGAGACATTAGGCATTATTATTTGGATAAACAAGATAATCAGAAATGTAGAAGAGTTAAGGAAGACCTTCATCTAAATCCTCTATACCTGAAAAATAGACTATAAGTAGTGAAGAAGATAGCGAATAACTTAAAACAAGAGCTGAAAAAATCTATTAGGATAGATATTCCAAATACATAGAGAAATTCTCACCATAAGATTTTAATCCAATTCCTGTTGTTTATTCTGTATTTTATGAGGAATATCGCTATAAGAAAAATGACACCGATCATAAACAGTAAATGTTTGTGATAGAATTAATTGTGAATGATTAATAATTATTAAATACAGAAAAAGGGTATAAAAGACAACTAAGAGAAACTATTAAATAGACCTATCAAAATTATCAATAGAAAAAACTGCTATTAGAATAAAGAACAGAGGAAGAAGATTCAATGAGTATATAAGGCAATATTAGTGAATAAAAAAGTATGCATGAAGGAGATATAATTAACTACAATTTTCCGTCCCATCCATCTCATTATTATGAAGACATATATTTCGTAGAAAATAATTAGATTTTATAAACTGATCAAATATATAGTCCCAGATAAGATGGAAATTCAGAAGGTCTTTTATTGAGTGGTCGATCCAGATATAATAAACCTTTAATTGAGAAAGATACCAAGACTTTAGGAACCAAAAAGAATAAAAGTTAAGTTTCTGTTAATTCTGAACATAGTAGGGAAGAAATTTAATTTAAGGGATCATATTCAAATTTAAAATTTCCAGAAAAGGAAATAGCGTTGAAGGCTTTGAATAGAATGAATTAGAAAAAGAAATAACAAGATTTTTATAATGATAATGAATCCAAAATACCAATAGAGAGTAAAGGTTCTTAATAGCAAATCTTTGAAGAATTTTAAGTCAAATATTCAGAAGGTTTAAAACTCTTTGATTCTCAATTTAAAGTTGTTCAATAAAAGGCTGCAGAGATGAGGAATCCAAACTCATATAAAATATAAAAATATTTGTTAATAACAACATTTATTTTAATAGTAAGCTATATAATCCTTATATCGGTTGCTGTTTAAAAATAATATGATCTTACTGAGTGTTATAATTTAATTGAATTAATGATTGCCACTTAAAAGTCCTATTCTCAAATTACTCATAGTTTGTATCGTTTGGAATTATCAGATTTACTTCAAATTAAAAATATAGATATTTTAAAATAATTTTATGAAAAATAGATATTTTCTGAATTACAAGAGTTAATAGATATTTCAAGTAGTTAAATTTATGAAATTAACTAAGTGTAAGTAAGTTTAGATAATTTTTATGATATAGAGGACAAAGTGTAAAATAAACCAACATTCTAATAAACTATTTAATTTACTCTTGGATAATTTTATAAATTGAAATAGAATGAAACAAGTAACATATTCATATATAATTCCTCTTTAACTCTTGCATCAGTTGCTAATCTTGAGGGTATTGGTTAATTACCCTAAAAAGCATATGATTTCTGTTTTGATGATAAAGTCTAAAATGAAAGCACCTATTAAACTCTTTTAATCATTTACATGGTTGTAATCTTCTTTTTAGTCATGATTTTATAATTCTCTCATATTCCATTAATTGGAAAATTAAGAAAAAATCATAGAACATTTTATAAAGAGATTATTAAATTATAATCGAATGAAGTGAATGATGAAATTGAAATATATGAGACAGTTGTAAGTATATTTAAAAAATCAATATATGAATGGATGTTAATTGATTTTGTATAAGAAACACAAATGTTTGAAAGTGTTAGAGAGCATAAAACTAATGCTATAACTCCAGGAAAGGAAATGCATACGGATATCAGTTCAGGAGCTGTTTCCTCATCTAATAAAAAAAATAAATATAAATTGATGGAAAAATTAAAGAAATCTTAAATGAGATAAGTTAAATACTTTGTAATACTAATGGTTGGGTTATTTGTAATTTTAGCATATTTTCTAATAATCTTCTTAGTTATTTTTATATTGTCAAGAGACTTATTATCTAATATAGAAATTCTATTTAAATTTAAATTAGTTTAATCTTCAGTAATTAATTTAATAAATAATATGGATTTGGTAGCTTTTTCTAGTGTTAATGATTCATTATTCAATAACATTATGTCAGTTACAAATTATTAAAATTATGCATCAGTATTAAATGGAGATACTACAGATTATTTTGAATAATACTCAAACGAATTTCTTTCAATTCTTACGGATGATAATTTGAAATATGATCTCGATACTATGAATTAAAATAATATATGTGAAATTGGAATTGGAATTGTTTGTACATCAACTGATGCTATCACTTTGAATCCTTGGCTACTACCATATTATTAATAAGGATTGAAATCTTTATTCACATAAGTAGATAAGATCATATCTCAATATCCTTAATTTTTTTATGATGAAAACGTAAAAAATACTTAAGAAACCCTTTTCGAATTTTATTAAAGTCAAGAACATATAATTTACATAGATTATGGAAGTGAATTATTGATCAAAGCTTAGAAACAAATTATTGATACAGCCTATTAATAGTTTGATAAATCATTAAATTTCTACAAACAAACTTTATTAATCTTTACTTTGAGTGTGGGTGTTGCAGGTTTTTGTATTATAGGTTTTTTAGGAAATCTAATACTAAATATGTAAAAAGATTCAATCGAAACATGTTAAGCAGCCTTGTTATTGTTATCACCAAAAAGATACCTAAACAAATCTATGGGTTTATTAACATAAAAAAAATTGTGATTTTTTTTTTGTGTATAATTAATATGAATTAAGTTAAAAAAGATTAAACTAATCCATTATAATAATAGAGTTACGAGTAGTCTAGAGTAGGAGTGGCTTTTGGAGAGGATTTTGAAAAAGGCCCAGTTTCCATTAGGTAATAAATTTGGTATCAAAATTGAGAGTTGAAGCCCATTTTAATGAATAAAAGGCAATAGATTAATATGACTATCTCAAAAATTTAGTTGGAGATCATATTGATATAGATTGGGCTTTAGTATGTTTCCTTCGATATTAACCTGGAAAAAAGGAATCTTTGATAGAATCAATAACAAAAATAAAAGATAGACGTAGAAAGTTATATTAATTAAATAGCTCGTTTTGAGGCTTTTGAATGTAAGATACACTCTGATGAAGATTATGTTTACTTCTCTGTAAAACTCAAGGAAGATGAGGAGAGTAAATTAAAAGGAAGTTTAGAATTAATCTTAGAGAATGGTAATTATTGTAATAAAGTAAGGTTTAAGGGAAATGGTAAAAAATTAAGATAATTATCTTAACTTTGAATTTGATGCAAATTATGATTTTGAACAATTAGTATAAGCAGTATCTAAAGGAGAGAGAGTTGGATCAGCATTTTTAAGATAAATTAGGTATTAAACATTGTAATAAAAAGAGCTGAGCTAAACTTATTCTTAACAAAGAACTTTTATTAAGGCATTGAAAAATTTGTTATAGGAATAGATGAACAAGCATTAGAATCACCTCCTTTGGCATTTCTAAAACATTTTAAAAATTTAGATATGGATTTAAGGTTTAGATCTACAGAGGAATTACCATCAATTATCAAAAATTAAATGATTTTTGGAGAGGAATTTTAAACCCTAGCTTAAGAAGAATTGTAATTACCTATCAATCGTACAAAATAAGTCAATGCTATTATGGATGTATTTAACTATAAATATTTAGGCAGCTGCCGATAATGGATTTATTTATTTTACTATTCCTGATTTATGTGCTGTAAAGATTGAATCTCATACACCTAAATTATCAACTTTCTTAACTAAATATGGAAAATACTTAGCAAAAATGGTAGGATTAGGAGAATTTGTTCCAGAAGTATGAGATTAAAGTTAATCATTAATAATATCCAATTACATAATTCTAACTACATTTCATTCATTTATTCCATCAAATTCTGATTTATAATTCAATCTCACTCAAGTAAACCTTCCATAATATATTTTTTTTAAATAATAAATTCTCATAAAGTTTTAATTCTCTTCAAAATTTAACACAATCAATTACATAAGAAAATTAAGTTTCGTATTGATTAATTTAATATATTACCAAACATATGTAAAGATTTTAATTAATTATGATTATATAAAAAAAGAATCAAAAATTAATATTCATTTCCTTAATAATTTTTAATCCTTGTCTACATATTCTATCAACTTTCTTTGTTTGAATAAAAAAGGATTTGTTTTGGATACTTGCCCAAATTATAAAATTAATAATCCGAAAAACAGCATAGTTTTTTATAACATAATAATAATACTATCAATTAGAATGAATAATTTTTATATTCATTCTTATTAATCCCCTTATTTAATTAAATTATCTAAAAATTCATCGCAATCATCATCACTATCTCCTGTTTTATTGGGAATTTTCTTTTCAACTCTTGCAACTATTTATTCATCATCATCTTCACTTTCATCAGATCCATTCTCTTTTTAAGGTAATTTTTCTTATAATTTTTATGGTGATTACTTTTCTTCTTATTAATTTTAAGGTATGGTTTTTGTTTAATTTGTAAATAATTATTTTGGTTAGATATCATTTTATAAACCAATATTACTTTATTGTTATTATTATTATTATTATTATTATTATTATTATGATTTTTAATGTGATTACTTTTCATCTAATTCATCATTTTCTTTTTTTTCTGATTCATTGCCCAAACTAAAAACATCATCTTTTGTTTTTTATTCTTTTAAATTTACTTCCAATCCATCAATAATATGTTTTTCTTTTACTACTAGCCCTTTACATTCCTATACAATTTATAATAACAATTAATTAGAGGATTTAGTATCATTACTAAAAGTTTAAGGTCTATCAGCTGTTTAAAATGATTTTTAATTTCCTCTTTCAAAAATAAAATCAACAAAAAAATCTTTTTCTGTTTTCATTAATGGACTTTTATCTAATTCTCTATCCCATATTCTTAAGACATTATCAAATAAAAAGGAGCAATTAAACATAACTCTAAAGAGGGCGACTCTCGTGTTATTATTCTCAAAATGTTTGCATCTAACCAAAATATCATCTGAAAGCTATATCAATATGATAATTAAATTTACTTCAATTCCTTTAAGATCAAATATGCAACTCAAATCTCCTTATTAATAATTTTTTAATTCTCCATCAGTTAAAGAATTAAAAATAGGTTTATCATTCTTAAACAATTATATGTAGGGTCTAAATGTTGTGCAATTTTGAACTTTTGGAATTCCTGATATAACAATTGAAATTAATCTTAAACAGAAACTATTTAATTTTAGACCATTTAAGACATTTCCAACATATGTTATATATTAATGTTATGATGGAAATAATGCTTGAAAATCCTTAGTATTTGTTTTTTGACAAACATTTAACAGGCATTCACCTGGCTATATTTAAATAAATAAATTAATTACATAACCAGCTCCCATAATAGCCAATAATGAAGATATTACCATAATACTTCTGCCCCTTGTTTCTTGGCAACATACTATTGCTATATTGTTTCTATCACTGCTTAGAAAATAGATTATATTTTTGCAAATCATCAACAACTCGATCAATGGTGGACATGGATATCCTGGATGTGAATGATTGGCAACCTACTTACTTTTTCACTCTACTTGATTGCAAAACCATTCCGTTGTAAACTCTCTTTCTCCTACATTCCAAATATAGTAATGATTCTGATGATTAGTGTTCAAGTAACTCGATAATTTTTCTATTTTATCATTGGATGGATATTCCATCCAAAATAATCTATTGCTTATTGCAACTATGTCTCCCGGATTTGTTTATTTGCTGAATTTATCTAAGGTATTTGAAGCAATTTGTTTAGTTTGTGAGGCCAGGTTTTTGTAAGAATTTGCTATCCCTTTGAATTTTGGAGCCAAAGAATTATACAATTTATCCATATTAATATATAAAATTCACTTTTTTTTTGTAAAATCAAGAATCGTATACCCATATTTTTTCATATGCTTTATATATTTGCGTATACTCATTCCAACGATTATAAAGAAATAGCTGAATAAAAATGGCCAATACACAGGTATATTACATAATGGTATGTATGTACATATATAAGCAAAAATAACAGAAAATACACTATTTTACCAGCCCTTAAACTCTGATGTTGTTCTTAACAATGGTCTGTGCTCTTTGTCATTTATTTCATTCTTATTACTAAGAGTAGTGGGCAATTCAACAACTTTTCATATCATTTTTAAAGGTTTACAATCATTTTGGAATTAATCATCTTCATTTTCTTCATCTTCAAAATTTACTGGTGGTAACCCTAGAGGGGTAAAATACTCTATTATTAATTGCAACTGATAAACACAGTATATATAAGTAATAATATAATATCCACCAACTTCCAAAATCCTATTTGCATACAATAAAATTAAAAGTAGATTGCAAATCCACCTAGATTTCTTATACAAGATGTATCTAAAATTAATTACTATGATCTACCTATCTATTTTTCTTTAGTAATTCACTTTTATTCTGTTAATCACTTTATATATCAAATTTTCTTCAATTTATTCCTCAATTATCATTTAATTTTTATTCCAAAATCTTAAATTAAATATATAATTATTTTCATTTATTCTATAATCTAGGCAATTTAAGGTATGCAGATTTATTGTCAAATTTTTATTCTAACTTTGAAATGTTCTAGATTTACCTCCTGGTGGATTCTGTTTTTATTTAATTTGATTATCTCTAATCTAATGATGAAATTCTATATATATAAAATTTTTATACTTTTTTACATTACCATTATGTTATCTTGATAAATCATAACTTTTCAAATAATAAACATCATCCTCATCTTCATTTTCTTCTATAAGATCTTCAGGTTTGAATTCATCATGTAATAGAAGTTTTGGATCTAATTTATCTAATTTTTCCCAATTCACTATTTAATTTGAATTCGCATCTAAACCAATTTTTCTTAATTTTCTTTCCCTATAATTACTTGTCTTTATGTAGGATGGCTCAAAAAGTATTGATTTGGATCTTGATTGATCCACTAATGATATCATTTTGTCACGTAATTCTTATTTTTTTACATTTTTCCATTCTTCTACCAACATTCTTTTTGAAATAAGTTAATCTGTAGAATAATTAATAAATCTTTGCAATTATAATCCTTCAGGTTTTCTGAAACCTTACTCATCTTTTGATTCAAATGGAATATTTAAGGATTTCATTTTTTTTTTAAATTAAGTTGAATCTACTTCCATATATCGAAACAACTTAATTTCTGCTCGTGCCTATTATTCTTAATACATGATTTTAGAAAGTTCTTTCAATAAAAGGACAAAATTCATAAAGGTAATTTCATTTTAATTTTGATTAACTCTCCTAAATAGTAGATTCTAATATATAAGGTATATTAACATACAAGTTCTTTAAAAGATAAGATTTTTGTATTTTCTTAAACATTATTCCTTGTAGAAGCTGGGATAATTTTATTAGGTTAAGTTGCAACTGTATCATTTAGAATTTTATTTGATTCTAATTATTTTGATTACGTTTTAATATGATGGACCCTCTCATTTAACAATCCAAACTGTCGACAAAAGATCATAAATTTACCTTCTGTTAAAGTTTAAGACTCATGATTGATTCTTGTAAAATCATCAGATGGACCTCTTACATAGAATATTTTAGAATAGAACTTATATATCTCCTTCAGATGAGATTATATTTTAGACTTCGAAAAGAAAGACTCTTCTGTCTATTCAAGCTCTTTAATTAAACTAATTCCTCCAAAGTTGCTGACATCATTCGTTATTGGTTCTATAACATTAAATTTTAATTTTTCTAATTAACCCTCCAGAGTTGACATTATTCTTTTAAGAACTCCTTTATCTTTCTACTAAACACATTAAGCTTCTATTTTTCTATACCTTTCTAACTGTTTCTCTAAATATTCTTAAATATTTAAGTTCTCGTTTTCAATTAATACTGGGTTTTATGGTTATTATTATTATTCAATTTCTTCCTGATTTACATTCTCAACTGAGTTATTAATTATCTATTTATCATTTTTAGAGAAAGAATCATCTCTTTGTTTTTCACTTTTAGCTTCCTATTCTTAAAGTTTAGGTATAACTTCATTGTTTTCATTATTTTATTAAGTATCTTAATTTTATTAGTTTTTCGAAATTTCTCCTTCTCCTTCTGTCTTTACTGGATTTTCGTTTTAATTTTCCATGAATCGATTCTGAGTAAAATTTTTATTTTTATATTAAATCAATTAATAATATATTTTTTCCTAATTGTTTTTTTTGTAAATCATTATTAAAATTACTTGATATAATTTAATATAGAAATAGAATTTAGGACTATTAAGAATTATAATTTTGATAATGAACTACTATAATATAAATAATTTGATAAATTTCAAAGAATTTTTTATTTTTCTTCATTAGCATTTTTTTCAATTTCCTTTAATTAATTAACATCTTTTTCTTAAATTACATCAAATTCATGTGATCCTATTTATCTATCTCCTCCATTTGCACTAATGTATCCATATTTCTATATTGATATATCAGAATCAGGAGAATTAGCAGAAAGTGAACCCTTTGCTTCATTAATAATAAAATTGTCATTTAGATCTTTTGACTATTAGTAAATTTTTGAATATTGAGATCTAGCCTTTACTAATTTAATATCATCTTTTTCAATAGATCTTAATGAATTTTTCTAATTTTAATTAAATATTACTTTGTGTGATTAATCGATCATTTAATATAAAATAGTGTTGTATTAAATAAAGTGTAGCAATTATTCATTCATTTTTGTATTGTCATTTTCACCGTTCTAAATTTTCGAATAGGCTTGCAATAATTCTTCTCCATTTTAAGCCTTAATCTGAGCTTTGAAGAATCGAGAAACTTTCGATAATTACATTTCAATAGGAACTAAATATGATGAATTAATAGAATTACTCTTTGAAGAAAATGCATCTTTAGCATCAATAGCACCTGAGACTTAATTCTTAAATTGATATTTCTCTAACAAAGATCCTTTCATTAATGATCTATGATAATCTTTATTTATATTCTTTAATGCGTCTTTATGGTCTGTGATTTTTTTGTATATGACAGGTTCAGAGAAGCTATTAAATAGTTTCAATTAAACATCATCAAATAACAATAATTTTAATGAGTCAATTTCGTAAAGTTTTTTTACAATATTTGATAATTCAAGATCTGTCATAATTTTAGATTTAGCAATTTAAGCCATGATGGTTTTTTTATCATATTTTTTTTTGCAACAATATTTCAATAAACATATATTACCCAAAATCTTATTCAATTAGATTTGAAGATATTTAAAAAATGAATAATCTAGCTAATTTGAATATAATTAATCTAAGCCCTTTTTCTTATCTGATTTTAAACTAGATTCAAAACTTCCATTTTCTTTTATTCCAGGATTATCTCTAAAATCAAACTTATAAACTTGATTCATAACTTTTATATAAGTTTCGTGAGCAATATAGATTTTATAAAGTATTTTTGCAAATCCTAAAATTGCAACTGTTAATCCAGAAGCTTAAGATACTGCATCAAGAAAAACACTAAATGGTTCAGTTTTTTAGGCAAAAAAATATTGAGAATCCGAAGAGGTACGAAGATAAAATGAGTTTAGTTCATCTGTTGTATTAAGATTAATAGGATATTATCTTCTCTCTTATTTTTCCACTTTAGATGATCTAAAAATTCTGGTTCTTGCATCTTCATTATTTGTTAAAGATGTGAAAACATTTTTACTATTGATTAAGTCTATTAATATCGGTTATAAATAAATATCTTCAGCATTTGCTATTCCTGGATTTAATCTCCAAAATACTATAAAAGGACTTTCTTCAGAAGGTTGAGTCATATTTAATGTTTGTTTAATTTTAGAATTCTAAATGAAAATATTAACGTTAATTCTAAGAAAAATATTAAAATTTACCCTTTATTCAAAATATTCTCAATCTGATCAATAGATTTGCAAGTTGTAGAGTTTCTACATTTAAATATGGAAATTTTTAAATAATTGTAATTTGGATCAAAAAATGATCCAGATAATTTAAAACCTCCATTGAAACATATAAATTTATGTTTCTAATCATCGGAAATGGATTATGTATTAAACTTAAAATTTTCAATTACATCTTAAGAGCAAGATGATACATTAAGTTAATTAATTTCTCTTTGGTATAAAGATGTGTTATTTGGCCTTACTTGTTAAATGTATTCAACCTTAAATTATATATAACTAAGAAATTTATAGTTATGGAAGATACTTTTGAAATTCTTAATCATAATTAATTATTTCTCCGCTTTAAGCGTAAGAGAGCTATAGTAAAAAACGAGATGTATTTTGATCTAAATATTAAAAATCACTGCTTGTTTCTGTCCCCGCATATATAGATCCAGCTTTTGAAATGGCTGAGATAAAGATACTTATCGTATATACAACCATTAAAACTAGTATTGCGATTGAAAAAAAACCACCTTAATCATACATACAGTTTACCTAATTTTGTCAAAGATTTCTAACTTTTTGTAACATTAAACTCATAAGGAGTTACAAGCATATCAATATGTCTTAGATATTTGTAGAATTTTGGCATAAATACTTATAATTGAAAAATAATTGTAATAATAAATAAATGTAAAAACCCAAATTCTCATAAAACTGTTAATATTTAAATTAATAAAATTAAATACCTCAAACAATTTAAGAATTCAACTAATTAATAAATCATTAAAATAATAATGCTTAGGAAGTATAAATTCATAAAAATTGTAAGGCTTAACAAATTAAATAGCAGAGTGTATAAAATAGATTATTTCTAATAATAAAGGGATTTTTTGATTTAACGAATAACTTCAAAATCAAGAATAGAAGATGAATTTATTTTTAATTATGCCATCTTCAAAAATTACAAATCCCTTGTTTTTCCATGCCTTATATTTTCAAAGATAAAAGTCATAGAAAAATAAATCCCTCTGACATAATTCTTGCAACTTTACTTCATTATAATAAAAACAAAGATTTTTCTATTCAATTAGCATTAAAGAATAACGTTTTAATTAATTTTACAAGATTAAACGTAGTAATAAAGAATGTATTCTAACATACAATAATTGAGTTCTATAATATTTAATGGGCAGAATAATTTTGAAAATAATTTGAAGAAATTAAAATAGTTAATTTTTCAATTAAAACTTAAGCATTTAAACATGGAAGATCTTGATTTTGAGATGATAAATTGATAATACAAGATCCCTAAAAATGAGAAATATAATTTTTCTAAAATTTTGTATCAGAATAAAAATAAGAGGATTTATTGGAAAATTTAATGAGTAAAATATATATTAACTTCATATTAATGTTGGCTATTTTGTAAGATGTTATGAAAAACAATAAAAATGATTTATTTATGAAGTTGTATAAAAATGGTTTTATTTGAATGACTTATATATTGTTTTTAAAGCTAGCAGTGATGTCTATAAAGTTATGAAAATTAAATAAAATATACTTATCAATTTATATTTGTATTCTTTAAAAGAGGAGGTTATGTAAATTAGTTGTTGTGAATTAATAAAAAATATTATATGTATAATCCTGTAGAGTATTATTATTCCAACGATTACTACTTGTCATAAATAGCAAATGATAGCGTTAATCGAATCAACACTTCCTACTCTCCGAAAAAAGTAATTATTGGTAAAAGCAGAAATGATTGCAAACCATTTATTAAGCAAAAAACTCTAAACTTAGAGTCAAAAGAAATTCATCCTCATATTGTTAGACATAAATGTATTAAACTAAATTTCACTAAATTGGCAGAATCTATTCTTAGCGTCAGTAATTGTTTCGAAAATATTCCTAATACAACCACATAAACTGATAAATTTGTTTAAAAATTAAAAAATAAAATAACTACTCCTTCTCCAACTCTTCCTAAACCTCATAATCATGAAATACATAGAATTCCAGGCCGACTTCATAAAGGAGCTTTGTTAAAAAATTTTGATAGTTCATTAAATTAAATGGATAAATCTTACATTCTAGATTCAAAATAAGATCTGGGTACCCTCTCTATGAGTCCTAAACATAAAATTATCGATAACCACTCTGAATAGTTTAGATAACAAATTAAACAGATCTCAAATACTACTAATTTCAATAATCAAAATAAAGATTTATAATAATAACTGATAATCAGAAAATCAATCTTAAATAATGAAAATTCTAATAATCCTCTTAAATAAACAATGTCAAATCTAACTGATTAAACTGTTGAAGCAATGAAAGTTGACTGTTTTTACACAAAAATAAGTTCTAATAATATTAATCACTTAGTTTTAATACAATTTGAATATATACTGGGATTTGATGAATAAAGCTATTTTGGATTATAACCAGATTTTATTACAACCAAATAATATGATGAATATATAGTGTTAAGAGATCATTATTTTTAGAAGGTTTCATAATCTCAATCTTTCTATGTACATAAAAATTTCAAAGAATTATTTAATTCTATTTCCCGCGTATATTAAATTGGTTTATATACAGTATAATATCCTTAATTGTTAAAAGAATTTATATTAGAAAGAAAATTAAGAGTAAATTGTGGATTTCATATTTAAAATTATAAAATTGACACATTCGTTGTAGATATTAGTTAGGTTTTAAATAATTTGTCAATTGCTTCACCTGAATTGTTAATAATTATTTAACCATATTAAATACTAAGCCAATAGCAACCCAATTTAAGTAGCAATTTAAAAATTCCATATTATGAATATTATGGTTAGCGATTCTTTCTACCATTTTCTGAATAATTTCATCCTAATAATTGCAGATTGCTGGCTTTGCCTCCATTATCTATGGAATCTTTACTAAAGTAAGATGAATAAAGCAAAGGATTTGTTTAGATAAACTACTTTATTGAATAATTTACATTGGCATTATAAAGTGAAAGTTATTTTATAAAATTTCTTAATAAAAGTCAGAACAGAATAAAATTTTTAGACTAATCAACATATTTCAGATAATAAAAATAAAAACTGTTACAACAATTATTTTATATAGAATCATTAAAAAAGTAAGAACAAAAATAGGATAATATAAAAATGAAAAAGAAAGATATAATAGAAAAAATTATTCAAAAATTTGATCATTCTAAGTAAGTTGAATTATATATAAATGATTTGATGTATAGAAATAAAGAAATTTTTAAGAAAATGAGAAACTAAAAATAAGAAACAGTAAACAAATTACATAAATTAAAATAAGAACTTTCTCAATAACTAGTTAGATATAACTATTGTGAAATGTTTGTGGATACAACATACTATCTAGCGTATTGATAAATATGCTTTTTATATTGTAAATACTCATTATTCATCTCTTAAACAATCCATTTCTAATATCTGGCAAGAATTCTTGCAAGCATAGTTCTAATCTATCATCTAAAGTATTAGAACAAACAATTCTGCTATTAGCACAACTTAATACTATTCCACCCAAACTAAAAAATATTGAATTCATAATTTTACATTGGTTTACCAGCTTTCTCTGTTAAATATTAACTCTAATTAATACTTAATGTAGTCTTAAAATCTTTAGTTGTTTCTCTCTTAATAATTATAGAGAATTCTTCTTAGCATTCTCCCAAAATAGTTCTTATTAATTATACATCCTATTCTAAACAAGTTAATTCTATTCTAGGTTCAAGCAATTTGATCATTCCTTATACAATTAAATTTTTGAGCAATTGCTTATAAACATTTTAATCCTGTATTAATTATGTCATTCTTTGACGAACTTCTTCTTTGAGTCTTTAAATTAATTCAAAACGTGCTTGCATTTTGGACAATCTTGATTGATTAATTTTAGATGATCGTTGACTACACCTACTCAATATCTTTACATTCTCTTTTCAATTGTGTATGATTCAATCTTCTTTTTGTACTCTTCAATAATTTTTTCTTTCTATTAATTTAGAAGTTTGTTTTTTTCAATTCTAAATTGTTATGCAGCCATATCCTTAATCTACTCAGCTTTTTCAGTAGCCTATTTAATAAATAATTATTCAATTACCTCTGCTTTTATGGCATTGACCATTTTCTTTACTCTCTCTTATGGATTAAAATCTGCCATTTTTATTTAATTTATCAATAAATTATAAATCAATCATCCGCTAAAGTTGACTTGATCAATATCATTAAATTATTCGGGATAAACAAAAACCAATTCAAGCATTTAACTAGATCTAATATTATTACTTAGTTAAGATAGCATTAAGTTGATTATTAGATTATATTTTTATAAATCTTTATAACAATTTTAAAATAAATACTGAATTCTAGTAATATTAAAAAATTTAACATAAATAAAAATAAAATTGATATTTATGTTATCCTTAAGGAAAAAGAAAAATTATGAAATCATTCCAACTTCAATTATAAATAATATCAAGGGCATCCTATTTTTCTTAACTAAATTGATAATGCTTTCCCATCAGGGGTAAATTAATACCTTTTCTTTATAAAATTTGAAAAACAAATATATCTACTACTTTAAAAGCTAGATTAATAGAATAGAAATTTGGAGATTTGAATCTTATTTCAAGAATATCAAAATAAAACAATTAAATTAATAAAATTAAAGAAATGTTAATTTCAAAAGCGTAGAAATTTCCTTCTATTTATGTTTTTTGCATTAATCTTTAAGAGTAACATCTATCAAAACTATGTTGTTCTCTATTGTATTTTGGTGTTTGGCGTTTGCTATTTTGACTAAAATTTTCCCATTTATTTTTTGTTATTATTTCAATAAATGGTTAAATTAAATTAGACTAAAAAACTTCTGCTTATTAAAAATCTACGATTAAATTATATGAATGGTAGAAAATCTAAGTTAAGATATATGATAATTCAAATACTATTAGACATTAAAAAATATTTGAAATTTTAAGTTAAATATTTAACATATAATTCAATAAATTTACATAACAAATTATGATAAATAATTCAAAATTCATATCTTACTTAATTATAAATTAAGATTTCACAATTAATAATAAAAGTTTCAAACACCTTTAATACTTTATGGATGTGCATTTTTGTGAACTTTTGCCTAAGTTACGGAAAAGCAACTGCAGACTTTTAATTAATGGATTAAAATAATATCTTGAATTGCCAATGCAACTACTCAATCTTAAGTTTTAGTTCTCATCTTGAGAGATCAAAACTAAAAGAGAATTACACTAAAGTATCTTTGATTAATTTCAATCCTATTAAATCATTTGTTTCTTCAAATAATACCACAATAAAAGCGTGGATAATATGAGATTAATATCAAAAATAATAGTTGAGATGAATTTATGTTTAAATTACTGATTAACATGAAAAAAAACATCATATGAAAATAGAATCTAAGCGAGATCCTTTTTTACAGATTTTACCTAATTAATATATCTTGTTATAAAATCCAATTTCCCTTAATATATCTTACTTCCTAAATGTTTCTGAAAACAACTTAATCCTAAATGTTAGTTTTATTTCAAATAATCGATTATGAATAATATAATCACATTATAAAAATATTGTGCTATGCAAATGGATATTGAATATAGCTACCAATTTAAAATTGATTAACAATAATTAATTAAAAGATTTTGTTTAAATTTTCACTGTTTCAGAAATAAACTAAGATCAACAATTAGATTCATTATCTGATTGTTCTCTAACTAAAGATATTAATATATTCATATACTAGTGTGATAAATCACAAAATTCTAATTAAAATTTCAACCTCTTGAAAAAGAACACCCCTTTAAAATTAAACAAAATTAAAGAAACTAAATACTAACTGATTAAATTAATTTATAATAAGAAATAGTTTGATTGAATAAAACAAGAAGAGGAGGCTAGCTTACAAGCTTACAAGATTTATTTATATTTAAAAAAATAGTATGAGGAATGAAACATTCTGATTCAATCTAGAATATAATTTATCTCATTATATGAAATATATGATTTAAAGCTAAATAATTGATACACAAGATAATTTAAGTTAATTGAAATATAATATAAATAATTTAATTTATAAATCTTTTTAAGAACTCAGAATATTGAATGGAAATTAATTTATAGATTGATATTAAATGTTTATGTGATACGAAATTTATTTATAGAACTCAATCAACTAATTTTTTAAAGATATTAAGTTTGGCCGATATAAGAGATAATAAAGCAATATAATTATACTTGATATTATTATCATATAAAAATAAAAAGTTGTTGAATCGATAAATAATGTTTGATTATTAAATTAACTTTACTTTAGAATATGATAATATTACAATTTAAAAAATTACATTTAGACTAACTTATAAATCAAAAATTTAAGGGGACTTACCACACATAAATCGATGTTTTTATATTTATTATTTTTTTTTTTCTTAATTTTGCTTAAATAAAGTTTAGCTATATGATATATAAACAAGAAATCCAAATGGCAGAATAAAAATAATTTTCATTATCATAATTACTATAGGGAACTAGTTAATTATTTTAATATATTTGCTAAATCTTGAGGAATATAAATCTTGATACATTTATTTAAATGAATTTTCAAGAGAGAACCTGTTTTAAGAGCTTGTGAAGTTTGGTAGCAGTATGATATGATACTTGGAAAAATAATAAAAAAAATTCATTTTTTTTGCAATAAATCTGATCGAGCATCAATCAGGATAGGTAATTTTCTATGAGCAATTGATTTTGAGGCTGTTTGAGAAAACTTTCACTATCTTCAAAGGTTTCTGATTCAGTTTTGATAAAATTAACATATATTAAAGACTGAGATTAAGATATGTTTTCTTTCCATTATGAAATGAATTTACTCTTTGAATTAACTATTTGAATATTTTTAAAATTATTACTTGAAGACAGCTTATCTATCAAACCTAGTATAGTTTATTCTTGTTCAGCGGCAGCTATCTGCATCTGATTTAGAGTATCATAATGCTTTTAAATTCTAAGATTGTTGCTTCTTATCTTTTTGATCTTTTTAGATGGTTTCAGTTAAAAGAAGCACTCAGATTCATCGTCTTCAATCATTTATTATTTTAATGATTAATATCTGGAAATATATCCAAAATGAATTTAAGTGAATGTATAAATCCTAATATAGTTCAATAATACATACTATTGAATCAAAATGAATTAAGGAATAAGTATGTATAATTGGTAGTATTTTTCATTAATTATGGGGATTGTAAGATCAAGAAGATATTGCTTTTAAAAAAAAATGATGAAATATTTATATATTTATGCAAATACTAACATATTCATATGATTGCAATCATTTGAAGAAATATAATTTATCCTAAAATAAATATAAATGATTTGAAATACAAATTTAGCAAACAATTCTTTACTCTAACCAGAATGAGTGGTAGAGTTATAGATAAGATGTAAATAATATCCAATTTCTTCTTTGAGTCTCTCTTGCCATAATGGATATTCCTTTAGTTACTCCAAAAGATTAATATATTTATTAATGGCTTCTTCTAAGTGATGTTCATATGTTAATGTTGTATGTTCACTTCTAAACCAAGTATTATGTGTTGCTATTTCTTTTGTAAGCTCTAAATAGAGTGATCTATATTCCCAAGTTGCTCTATGTAAATCCAAGATAAAAGAGTATAGGTTTTCAAATTAAACAAACTTTTATCTTGCCAACTCATATTATTCTTTCTCACTTTTTTCAAAATGAATAAATAAATATTTACAATGATTCAAGTCTAGGTGTCCAATTTCTAGCAATGTGAGAATAGAATCTACATTCATAATAACTCATAGGGTCTCTTTCTAAGAATCCTTCTTCTGGGTCTTAGAAACCTGCCTTACACATTTCAGTCATTATTCTATCCACTTACACTATAAATAGATATTATAAATCTTTTACATGAATAATTGATGACTCTACTCTTTATGAAATATGAAGCAAATCTTGTTACTATGGACATCCTTTATTATAATTAATAATAAATTAATATATTTCAAAACAGAAGAAAACTCTATGTTTCAAAATTATTTCTTATATATTGATTTATTAATTTCAGGATATATTTATTAATGGGTTCAGTCTGCTCTGCTTAAAAGAAGCAATCAAAATCACGTTCTTAAAATGGTGAATTAAAAACTAATAATTAACCTTATTTAGAGGCTTCCTCCCTTATTGGGTAATCATTACCTTTAGAAAGTAAACAAGACACTGCTCTTGAACAATATGTATAGGATTTGCTATAGCTATTTAAGAGATTCTGTATGTTTCTTGATCTAGTTGGTAATTTAGATTAACTTCCACAACATACAAGAGAAAGAGTAAATAGTTGTATCATAGTTAAATAAAATATTTCTATTATCATACAAAATAATATTAAGAGAGTTATGAGAGAATAGCAAATCATAAAAAGAATAGATGAATCAGATTATTATCTTATATATAATGATAGAAAATTTGCAAGTGCTTTTAACCAAATGATGTAAAAACTATCCACTATTATAATAACGGATCTTAAGCCAGATGAAGATTTTTAGTCAGCTTTTCCAATTTTGGCGGTGTCTTTTGAAGAAGAAGCATAAAAGATTAATTAAATAGTAGAGAAAATCAAAAACATTTAAATAATTGCAATGAGGAAGGGAAGTTCTTAACATTCTCTATCTATTAATTAACTATAAAAAATACGAAAATCTTCCTAATAATGAAATAAATGTTTTATTTCATCATTCAAACTTTTATTGATATTAATTATTTGCATTCTATTTTTTTTTATAAAAATGATTGATTATAATTAATCCTATTATTTGTTTGAAAATTTGAAATTTTGAAGAAGCAAATTCATTAATAAGTTCTTCTTGAATTTAATAAATTTTTAATTTAATTTTCAAATTTGTAATACTTTTTATTAAAATGTTTCTTTATTATTTATTAAAGTATCTATCAATTTTCGAATTGCTTAAGAAATTATTGAAAATTTTTAATGTAAAAAATATATATATTTTATTAAATTAACTGTTAATGAATTAGAATGATAATTATAGTGCGGTAAGCATTAATGAAAAAGAAATTGAAAATAATTTAAAAGACTTACTAGAGAGAGTCTTACTAAACATTGAAAAATTTATTGAAACAAAGGAGGAATTGAATTAAGTTGAAGCTGAATTAAAAGACTATGAAAGTTTATCTCATTTAGTTGGTATAATCAAAGCTGTTTTTACAAATCTGATGATAAAAGTAGAAAAGAAAATATCGTAAGTAGTTAAATAATATATTAACAAAGCAAATTAGAAAAATAAGTAGATCCAAACCATTCAATAACTAAAAGTCTAAGATCTGATGAAGAATATGAAAAATTAGAATAAACTTTGATTAAATATGAAAGTGAAATTAGGAATCATATTAGAGTAATATATGTTCAAATTATTTAGATTGAATAATAACTTAAGTTATATGCAGAGTCAATATAAAATAAATTAGATGATAGCGAATCAAGTAGAAATGAGCTATTAGAAACAACTAAAAAATTAATTAGCGTACTCATTAATCAATAAATTAGAATTTGAAAAGGGAAAATTAAACATATTATGAAAGTTAGTAGAAATTAAATATCGAGATTGCTAGCCTAAAATAAATTATAAACAATCTAGAAAAGGAAAATAGAAGGAAATCA
Organism: Paramecium sexaurelia; assembly: GCA_000733375.1. Lineage (NCBI taxonomy): Eukaryota > Ciliophora > Oligohymenophorea > Peniculida > Parameciidae > Paramecium > Paramecium sexaurelia. The sequence goes on from JPFM01000019.1 coordinate 485,982, forward strand.
TTAGACTTGAGTTAAAGAGATTACTTAAAAACGTATACAAAGAAAAATCAATAACCAATAATACAATAATTATAAAGTAGACTATTTCTATTATTATTAGATTAAAGAAATTAAAAATCATACTCTGAACATAAATTAACCTCTCAAATCAATCATACTTCTAATACGCTTGAATGTAACGAAATACCAATCAAGTCACAATAATCTTTAAAATAAAACTATTATAACATAATTAATTATGGTCATTAAGGAAATAAAGTAGATGTCTTAAAAGTAATTTAATAAAAAGATTTAAATAAAATATATGGCTAAAAATTGAAAAGTAAAAATAATTCACTCTCTACTATTCATGATTTGATCTAAAGCGTTTCAGTATAGGATAGGAAAAAAGGAATTATTAGCTAACCAGTTTCAAAAAATAGTTCCTAAAACAATAGTTAGATCTAAAAATATAAAGGTACTATTAATATCATTTTAGAAACATGTGATTAGAGTAGAAGTAAAAGTTCAAGAAGAGCAAATATAGGAACAAAATAAATCTAAATAGAATCTCAGATAAAATTAACTAGCTGAATAAAATATCATTTCATAATTTTTATCTATTATTATTATTTTTAGAATTAAGAAATTCTATTTAGAATAATAAAATCTAATCTTAATTTTATAATAATCATCAAAATCTATTAATTTCTTGAATATTTTAATTTTCATTTTTACTTAACCATCCTAAGATTAAAAGATATAATTCAACTTTTTTAGTTGTTGTTAAATTCTTCAAACATTTATATAAGAAATTCGATTATATGATTATATACTAATAAATATCATATAGTCAATATAAAATATTTCACTTAAATTAGGTTTATAAATAAATTCTATTCTTTAACTTAAATTAATCAAAATTCGACCTTTATACAAAGGATGTTCGCCAATTCTCAATATTTTAATTGATAGTAATGTTATAAATATATTTCAACATATTGAAAACTCTAAAATGTTTCATGAAATATAGATTATAATAAAAAAAGGCTAGTCAAATTTTTTGATCCATCAATTTAATCTATTTATCTTTATATTATTATATTTAAATGACCTGAAAATATTATAAATAATTTTTTAAGTTAATCTTGAGAGTAGCTTTCAATCTCAAATTGACTCTGAAAATTTAAATATATTTTTTGAATTGGTTTATTAATAAAATCTTTGAGTAAATTTTGATTCAAAGACGATTATTCTAAATTTATGTTTCTTGTAATACTGTATCTATATACTCATAATAATGATTAGGTAAATAAATCAATTTACGAATTTGAATAAGTTAAGTTATTTATGTCCGATTATTCTTAATAAAATAGATATAAAATTAAATGTAAATTTCAAGGATATTTTCTTAATTTTTAAGATTTAAACATTATGTAAGATTTTTATAATTTATTCCATATATTAACTACAATCAAAATCTTATTATAATAATATGGGATTGATCATATAATTATTGATATATTCTTATTATAATATAATTTAAGTATTTATATTTTTGTAAATTACATATTATTTAATGGCATAATAATAATTATAAAGGTATGATGCTGATGAAAATTTGTCTAAATTTCTCAATAAAGAATTAGGCAAATCTATAAAGTTTTAAAAAAAACATGTAAGAATTAAATAATAAGGGCTAGGAAAAAGAACTCAATAATTTGTTAGCTTATTAATAAATAATTTAAGATGAGAAATTGAAGAATGAAAATAAGTTACACTAAATGTTTTATAAGGAGAAACTAATAGATCATTAAAAAAAACAAAAGGAAGATTTTGTAATAATAAAATTTTATAATTAGCTTAAGGAGCAAAAAGTCAACAAGGATCATCAATTCTTGTATAAATAAAAAGAGAGTGAATATATAAATGCCTTAGATGCAAGTTGGTGTTTTTATTAAGATTATTCTCCTCAAAAAGATATCAAACCATTAAAAGTAGATGCTGAAAGAGAAAAAGTACTTCGATTCTTGTTCAAATAACTCTAATAGACCACTGATAATGTAGAAAGAGCTTTAATAAAAAAGAAAATAAATAAATTTAGGGATTCAGAAGTATAAAGCTTGTATTATTTTGTATAGATATCTAAAAAGAAATTAGACTACATAGATCATAAGATAGAATATGCAAAGTAAGTTAGAAGTGAATCTCTCGATCGATCTATTGATAAAATCAGGATGCATGATATGCACATAATCGATGTAAAAGAAAAGAATAACCTCATTAACTAAGAGAAACAATCATACTATAGTGACAAATTGAATTAAATCGAACAGAAGATTTAAATGATAGAAAAATAATAATAACGTAATAGATTAAATAGAGTTAATATCGAATAATAGAAAGATGAGTATCGTTAAGCAGTAAGATCAAATTCTTAAACTCTCTTGCATCAAAAAGAATTATTAAATTAAAATCATTTTAGTGAAAAAATTTATAAATTAAACTTTTTGGGTGATTAAAGATAAAAATTGCTTAAATAAAGATAAGAATTATTGGATGGTTTGAATTAGAAAAGAGTAATCGCTAGATAATCTTTGGACGATGTCAAATATCCTCAATTAAACTCGAATAATTACAAAGCTATACATTTTTGAATTTACATATCTCAAGTGAATCCAAAATTTATATCATTATATCCAATAATATTATACATAATTATTTATATTTTGTTAAATATGTTTAAAAATATAATGAGCTAATTATTATTATCAAATTTTATATTGTCTAATAATGTAGATATATTTGAATATTATAAAATTAAATACGTGTAGAATAATAAAACAATTTAATACCTTAACCTTTATATTAATTTATTATCTATTATTGATATCATAAGAACTAATAATTCTTTGGACTTTTACCTTTTTTTACTGATATTATTTAATTTTTAAATTATTATTCATAAACTGAATCTGCTGAGGACAAATCTTTTATTTTCTCTTCTAATTCAATCAATAATAATGTGCATATGTATCTTTATCTGATCAATAATCCAATTCAAAATTAAAATTCATAGAATTTAAGAGTATTTAGCTGGAACTGAAGGATTCCTATAAAATATTATTTTTTATTCTAAAAATTACTTCAAAAGTTAATAGAAGATTGCCAAATATCATTATATATTTATTTAAACTAAATTTATTTAAATTTTGCTTTTATTGAGCAAGAATAAGTTGTACTTATTATAATAATGGAAGTTTACTTTATTTGTAACTATAACTGATACAAAACTTTAAACAACTCTGAGTACCTAAATGTATATTTATATTTTCTGAATAATTACCTTATTTATCTATCGACTCTTGAATAATAAATTATAAAATAGCAGCATGAAAATCTATTGGCTCTACTATTATTATAAAATCTAAAGAAACTTTGAAAGTTTAAGGAAGAGTGATAGTCTGAAGATAATTTATTTAAAGATCATTAGATCAATATTTTAAAATAAAAAGTAGTTCAAAAGGAAGAATAAGAGAAAGCCTTTATCATTTTTTGTCATTATTAACTATTAAAACTTTTACCATCATTATCTATAATAGATAAATAGATATTATCAAATATAAATAAATTTTTGTTAATTTTTAGAGTAAAATTAAACAATCAACATCATGTAAAGTAATAGCACTATTTAAAATCCATGATTTGTACATATAAATTTCTCTCTAATGAAAATATACTTAGAAAGATATTTATTCTAAAACTTAGAGTAGAAACTAGCTTTATTATCTGTATAAAAGAAAATTATTATACAGGTCAATAAAGATTAAGTGATTTTCATAATGCTAATTTATGTGTCATAAATGAAAATTCATTTATGTGTCATAAATCAAAATTCATATCAAATTAAATGATATAATTGTATTTCTGATTAATTATTTATATGATTTAATGCCTAAGGATATTTAAATAAAAGATTGAAGAGAGTTATACATTTCAATATTGCTATAGAAATTTCTTCACATATTTAGTAAGTTTATTAAAGCAGGTTATTACATAAATTAACTTAAACAACTATTTCATAAAATTTATATTTTGTTTTAAATATGTTATTATTATTAAAAAAATAATGAGTAGAAATTATCTTAAATTTTAATCCGACTTAGAATTTAAATAAGAAGAAACTAAAACTTTCGATGAAGTTAAATACACTATTTTTAAAACTTATTTTGCTTTGTTGGAATCAAAGACATTATCCCAAAGTAAAGGTATTCTAATGATATTAATTTTGAATTTACAATTAATATTTATGACTGCCAACGACAAGAATACAGATTTATAAAGCGGGTTTATTTCAAGTATTTGAATTGAAATTATATAGGTTTTTTACCAATCAGTAATTATTTTTTACTTTATCCAGTTTTATTGTCTTCAGATTCAATTTTGTTTAATATGCTATTTTTGGTAATAGCTCTTTTAGTATTAATATTTCTCATCACATCTATCCTTTATTTTGCATCGACTAGTAATTATGATAATCCATTGGTTAAATAATTAAGATCAACTTGGGGATTTATTTCAGAATTGACCGATAAAATTTTAGTTGTACCAGTATTTGGTTTAACAGTTGGGAATATAGCTTGCAATTTTGAAAACAATTAAACAGAATGTTATAGTGGTGTTCATATAGGATTGATAATTATGTCAATTTTATGCTCATTAATGTTACTTTTTTTGGAAATATTATATTCATATTTATTCTTCAACTTTACCTTCAAAATTAAAGACTCTGTGTCTAGAAACCCATGTAAATTATTTATTAATAAGAATAGCTGGTATGCCTATCTTTTTTTTCATTTATAGACTTGGAATAACAATATTTCAATCATTGTTTGATTTAGAAGTTTAACAAACATATACTATATTAGTTTTATTACATTAAATATTTGGACTCATTTTGCTATATGACTCTTTAAATAATTTTCCATATCATAATAAAAATGTGTCTAAAACATAAGGTATATTTTCATCTGCATATTTATGGATCAATGCTACTTTTATTGTATTGCAATTAACATCTATTGAAATGTTGCATGAAAATGTTTTAGTTATTGTTGGGTTGGGAATGGCCTTTTTTTTAAAATTATTTCTAAACATTAGAAATTATTTTGTGAAGGTATTAATGAATAGTGAATTGGATGAAATTTAGAGTGCTGTTCTATTAGATCTAAAAATTAGAAATTATAACATATTATCCAAATCTGATAATGAAGAAAAGAAGAATGAATTACTCTTAGCATCATTATTAAAGATTCATTCAGATAAATGTAAAAATAGTACTTGTCCATGTAAGAAAAGAAATACACTTATTGACCCTAAAAAGAAAATTATTTAAAGTGAGATGAAAGCAGCTTCTATAACTGACACAAAAATGTTGAAATAGCAAAAAAATGATTAAAATACTTAATTGCATAAAGATTTAGTATTTGTTAAACATTTTATTGCTAGAATGGCAAAAGATGGTTTAAATAAGTTTAAAGACTCAAAATTATTATATCTTGATTATATGTATTATCGATTTGAAGCACTTAGAATGTATTCTTCTATATACTTTGAAATTGGTAAATTTGAATCAAAATATCATAATGATATGAGTTTATCTATAGAATTTTGTTTATATAGATTGAGGGCAAGAATGAAAAAGCATTTGATGAATAGAAATCAAAAAAGTGAAATATCAAGAAGGTTGTAGTTAGAAAATGTAAAAGCATTTGATGAAGGAATTATTAAGTAAAAGGAAACTATTATGGAAGCTAATAAACATCTTAATGATCTTTGGGAATCATTATGCGAAGAAAAACCAGATTTGAGTAAATTATTAGACATAGGTAATAATGCTATTAGGACTATGCAATTAACAAATGATTAATATGAATTTTTGCTTTAACTTAATAATTAATCACAAGATCTAAAGAATTTAATGACAATTTATTCTAATTATTTAGCTTATGATGATTTATTAGCTAAAAAAATTGAAAAAGATATCGATTAAGCAAAGGATATGGAAAATGATAATTCATTTTAATAGGATTTTAACATTTTAATAAAGAAATATTAGATTTTCGATAAGTAGAGTTGTGTCTTATCAATATCATCATAGTTAGAGTCTTTAGGGTAAATTACTTGGTGTAGTAGAAATGTATATAATGTGTTTGGATTTGATGAAACTGATCTTAAATCAATGAATATAAATTAAATGATGCCAGAGCCTTTAGGAAATTGTCATAGTAGAATTCTGAAGAATTATTATGAAAATGCAAGGGAATTGTTAACAACTAAAATGACTCATATTTGGGCAATAGATAGAGCAAAAATATTATTTTCAGCCAATATTTTTATTAAAATTTTACCATCTTTATAATCATATGATATTGTGGGATTTATACATAAACTAAATTAAGATGATTACATAATAGCAGACGTAGATGGAATGATTTATGGAGCGGGAAGAAAGGTTTGTTAAGCTTTAGGATTGCCACCGGAAAAGATTTTGGAAACGAAAGTTAATATATAATTGATTGCTCCTGGGTTTTATTCAGTATTTTCGGATTATTTCTTAGATTTTGATATTACAGCAAATAAATAAAATGATGGCAAAGTGAAAGTATCATATGATGAATATAATTCTAGTAATAAACAATTAGAAACTAAAGATATGAAATAAGTTATATTTATTTAAAAAGAATTTGAAAAAAGAATATAAAGTTTTGTTGAATATAGAACAAGATTATTTAAAAAATTTAATATAGATCTCTTAACAAAAGAATAATTATCTTAAGAGTTTGGATAATCTGGTAATGATTAGAAGAATATTAAACTCATTAAACAGTGTGCAGAATTCAAAAAAGAATATGCTGCTTTATTTTATAAGTAGAACAAAAAGATTCTTATTGATTCTTTAATTAAAATGATTAAAATTAAAGTTTAAATTAAAAATTTTACATATTGGAATGGTAGTAAATTATAAAGATTAAAAATTATTAAAGTTAATACTTATGAATTCAAAACTACTGAATACATTAAAATAAATAGAAAGAAAATTAAAGAATAAGGAGAAAAAGTGTCTTAGGTTTATAGGAATTTTTAAGACGCTTATAACACTTTCAAATAAAAGAAGATGAAATAAAAAATGCAAGAGGAATAGGATAATGCTGAAGAAATTGAGGCAGGAAGAGCTGAAGGAGGAGAAGACAATTAAGAAGGACAATAAGCCAAAGGATTTTTAAATATGTTTAAAAAAGCAAATAAAAATAATAGATCTTCTTTATTACAACTAAATGTAAAAAGATTAGGAGGCAAAGGAAAATAAGTTGAAGATTAAGAATAATTAAAATAAGGTATTTTAATGACTTTATTTAAACCTAATTCAAAAAAGAACAAATTTAAAAGAGTATCAAAATAATAAGGTAGTATGGCATAAGTTCAATATGAGTCAAAATAATTTAAAGATGATGATGATGAAGAAAATGAAAAAAAAAAAATTGAAGCAACCCCTGAATAGTTAGAAGCTATGAGAGCTTGTCCGGCTGTAAACCTTCTCTAGATTGCCCTAATCAAGGCTAATATCTTAGGATAATCCGATATGAGTGCATTTTTGGAAAAGAAAAAAAAAATGTAACCAGTAGATCCTTTAGCAATTAAATTTAAAAGAATAAGAGATTTTATTGCCACTGAAAAGTTTAAGACTTTTGTATAAGAAGAAAAAAAGAGAGCTGAAATGAGTAACGATACTCATTCAACTAATACTGATTAATATGATTAGGAAGATAGATCATAGTCTTTCGATGAAGATTAACAAGAGGAAAGAGGATTACTATAGAATCTTCTTAATAATTAGTAAGTTAATGAAGAAGAGAAAGCTGCTATGCAATCTGTTAGTAGTTCAAGTAACTATTATTATTTTAATTATAGCATAATCATTATAAGCTCATAATGCATAGAGAATGCTTAGAGAGTAACTAAAAAATATGTAGGCACCAACTATTTTGATAGTTGCTCATTATACTATGGTAGTTTTAAGTTTATTATTATTTTCTTTAATAATTTCTTAATACATATTAGCAAATAATGATTTTAATGGAATAAAGGATGAATTATATATGTTTGAAAGAGTTAGCAATTATTCAGATAATTTAATTGAGATTTTAGATGGCTATTTTACTTTACAAATGATAAATGAAGGACCTTTCAAAAATACATCAATATATGACTCTGACTGGGTAATTTAATTTAGAAAGATGATTTTACAAAATTAAATTGATACAGTCGAATTCTTTTTAGATGATTACAGTAATGCTGGAGCATAATCAAAAAGTGGAAATGATTTAAGACAATATCTTTTTATTTAAATGAATGCTAACATGCTAGTAAATAATTAACCCAAAGAGTTTTTATTTAATTATGAAAATTATGTTAGGTTGTTACTAAATGCTGCAAATGCAACAAAAGATTTAGGTTTATCTTCATTTACTCTTGATAGTAGATAAGACTATTTTTACTTTATTTATAATAATTTGAATGAATTCGATAATATCACAGATTATAATTACAATTTGATCACAAATATCTTGATTAGAAGTAAGGATTTATTGATTGAGAGATTCTATTATTTCTGGTTTAGTTGTTTTGGTATATTACTTTTATTGTATATTCTTATATATCCTATAATATTGAAGACCAAATTAAAAATTTAAGAAACTTTAAGAATTTTCACTAAAATTTCCTTGGCTGATGTTGAATACTATTCTAATCACTATAAAATGATTTTTTACAATTTGAGATAAATTACAGATACTCCTTAAGTTTTAAAGAAAATAGAAGAAGAAGTAACTAGGGGTACAGAAGAAAAGAAGAAAAAAGATAAAGAGAATAATGCTAAGAATTTAGCAAGATCAAGAAGTCATAAAGGAATATAAATAAATAAAGTAGTATTTTTTGCGGTAATGACGTTTTGGCTAATCATTTTCGCTGGTTTGATTTTTGTTAAAGATTACTTTATCACTATATTTAGTAGAGATTTAGAAGATTTATTTTCTTCTTAGGAATAGTAACATAGATTGAAATATAATTCTGAAAGAGACTTTGTATATTTTAAGAATCTATATTATTAAGAATATATATCATAACTAAATAAAACCTAACTAAACTAAGTGTTAACAGAAATAGATAGTGAAAATATATTTGAAGTTTTTAATACTATGTATCATTAATTAGAAGAATATTCAACAGAATTTGCTGATTTGATAGATTTTTATAGTACTAATAATACTTGTGAATCCATTGCACCTTTAATAAATGGTTTTGTTAATGCGAGTTAATAAATATGCGAATAGATATTAGACGGTATATTAATGGAAGGTTTGTTAAATTTTTATTAAAAATTATAATTGGAAATGCAAAATGGTTTAAATCAATTATTGGCATAAAATAAGAATGTTTCTGAATTAAATAGTTATATTTCCTAATAAATGTTTTAAGATTTTTAATAAGGATTGTTATACGCTAAATGGGCAAATCAACTTATGTCTAATTTAGGTAGAAGTGCTCTCTTTACTGGCATTGATAATGTAATTAATTTCATTATAAAATTAGGAAATAAAGTTCAATTCATATTTTGTTATCGTAATTAATATTTTGATTGTCTTATTCTTGTTTGTTATATGGGGTAGTGAGTATTCAAATTTAAAAAGAAATTCAAGATGGGTAAATGGCTTTATTTTATTGATTCCTTCCTAATTAAGATCAGAAAATAAACATATCAATAGTTTTTTAAAAAACTAACTAAAAATTCAAGGATTAATGTATTTATGAAAATTATTAATTGTTCTATCAAAATTTAAAATTAAAACATAATAAAAAATAGTAATACAATCTAATTATAAAGACTTTACTCAAAGAGCACTTGTATTATCTAAAGCTTTAACCTTTTTTCCATCCTTCCATATTCCCTCTTTAATTGTTCCATCAGGAAATATATATTTTCCTTTTCCATGTTATTTTCCTTCTTACCATTAACCTTCGTATTTCTTTCCATCCGCCCATGTGTATGTACCATACCCTTCCTTACGATCTTATCTATATTCTCCTTCATATTTCCTACCATCCTTCCAAGTATAGATTCCTTTTCCATGCATACAATTATTCAACCATTAACCAGTATACCCTCTTCCATCAGCCCAAAAATATGTGCCGTATCCTGTTATTTTATTGTCGTACCAATCTCCATTATAATAAGATCCATCTGGCCATTCATATTTACCCTTACCCTATTTCTTACCCTCGAAATATTCTCCTGTATATTTTGAACAATCAAACCAAGTCTCTACGCCAGGACCATGTTATAAGTCATTTTTCCATTCTCCTTCATATTTAGAACCATTTGCATGAGTATAAATACCATATCCATTTGCTTTGTCATTTTCCCAAAGACCATCAAATGTATCTCCATCAATATGATAAAATTTTCCTTTACCATTCGCATGGCTTTATTTCCATTCCCCTACATATTTGGCACCATCAGCCCAAGTTTAAGTTCCCATTCCTTCTCTGAATGTACCTCTCCATTATCCTTCATATACTGCTCCACTTTTGAATTTGTAAGCAGGACGATTTTCCAATTCAAAAGAAGATGAATTTTTTGGTAATGTAACAGCTTCAACTTATTCTTCTAAGTAATTTTTCTTCGTATCTCTTTTAATGGAATGTTTTAATGTTTTCTTTTTTCTAACTAAGTAACCTCTCCACACTTTTTGAATCTAGATCGCTGCCTTATTTTGTTTTTATACTTTATTTTAAACTTCCTCTATTTCAGTCTCTTTTTTAGCTTCTTTTTATTAAGTTTTAACGTAAGTTTGTTTTACACTTTATTTAGAACCTGACTTTTTGCTTTTCAAACTGTTTGGATCTGATTTCGCAATCTAAAAATTAAAAGGAGTCATACAATAATTTCAGTAGCTATTTATTCTTTTAATTATTGTTGGCATTAACATTAAGCAGCACATTAATTTCCCATGATAAATGAAAAATTGATTAATTTAATAATTATATATATAAAACAATAAGATTATTGTTTTTATTAAAGTAAGTAACTTCCTACACTATATAATTGTTTTTCCTATCTATTGAAACAGATTAAATTCAAATAATAAATTAATATTTATGTATGTAATATTAATTTCATATAAAAGAATTTTTTTTTAATAGACTTAGCTTACAAAATTTTAAGATAAGTTTAATAATATTATATTAACAATTTAAATAATAGCTATTATATTATTTTGAAGTCGTATATTATAATGTTTAATTCTCCAACAATTATTTTTGCATTTAAAATTCTATTGTAAATTTTACAAATAAAAATTAAGGTGCTTATCATAAATTCAATAATGAATACAAATACATATAAATTTATTATCAATAGGATTTTTAGATAAGATTTATTTTAAATAATCAGATTAATTACTTGACTACTGATGTTAATAGTTTATTTAATTTCTTAGTATATAATTAAGGATCATGCTAATAATAACTTATGCATATAATAAATTATGTGACAAAAATATAGACACAAAATTATCAAATAAAGAATGTAAAGTTCTGAGTAATTATATATAAATGTATATATCTTTTAATTATTTCAAAGATATTAATATTGTTTGTCATACTAAAAATTATATATTCTTATATAAATTTTTAATGCATAAAAACTAAAAGTTTTAATTAGAGGACTATATGGAAAAGAATCCTTGTAATTTACTTTTATATCTAAAATTTGCAATTAAGTTTTTATATTGAATAACTATAAATATTAATTTTGTGATTTCATCGCAATAATTATATAAATGAGCAAAAATTTAGGAACTCCAATAAAATTAGTCGTGGTTGGTGATGGCACAGTTGGCAAAACTTGTGCACTTTTAACGTACTATTTATTGCAATTTTAAGTTATACCACTGGTAAATTTCCTTTAGAATATATTCCGACAATATTTGAAAACTATAGTGCATCAATCACCATAGATGGTAAAAAAGTCAATTTAGGATTATGGGATACTGCAGGTCAAGAAGATTTTAAATAGATTAGACCTTTAAGCTATCCAAATACAGATGTATTTCTTTTATTTTTCGATGTTAATGAATAATCATCATATTTAAATGCTTAATAGAAAGTAAATATTTTGAATAACCATTTAGTGGTATCCTGAATTAAGAACAGCCTTAAATAATGTACCAATAATAATTGTCGGCAGTAAAATTGATCTAAGGTAAAATAATGGCAAAAGTATTTAAAGTGAATCTGTATACAATTTATATTACAATAAAAGGCAAAAAAAATGGCAGAGTAATTGGGTTGCCTTTACTTAGAATGTTCAGCAAAAGAAAAAACAGGATTGAATGAATTATTTCAGGAAGCTGTTAGAGCAGCACTAAGATTTAAAAAGCCAACCAGGGCATAAGAAGAAAAGAAATAAAATTCAGACAAAAGTTGTCAATTAATCTGAATTTATTAATTAAATTTTATAATGACCTTAATATAAATAGTAAAAATATATAAACATCAATATAATTATATATTCAAGGTTTAGAATAATTTAGGAACCTAAATTGTGGCATGTCAAATTTTCATCTTATTTTACTAATAATAGACCATAAAAATTTATTTAGAATCAACTAAGAATTATTCTATTTTAGAATGTACTTAAAGTAAATGCCAGCTAAAACAATCAAAATCAAAAAAATTTGATAAGAAAATTTTATAGGTTATGACTTAAATCAATTCAAAAATATCCTAAATTAGTTATAAAGTCCCTTACATAAAATAAAGTAAGCGTACAAAATATAAAATAATTATTTAGATTAAATTTACATATTTTGAAAGTAATTGAGTCCTTAATAATAATATTAATAGGGTTTTTAATTAAAGTGGAATTAGCAATTAAGATTCATATTAATTATGAATTATTAATAGTATTATGATTCAAATTGAATTTATAACTTATAAATAGAGTTACAAAGTTACAAGCAGTTAATTAGGTGATAGTGTAAATGCTAAATTCTTTTGTTGACATCAATTTAAAATCTGTCTAGTAAAAAAATAAAATATTAATAAAGTATGTAATTTGTTTGAAAAATTTTCAAATTTAGCAATTTAAAAAGGATAAGATTGTGTGTCACTTCTAATATATATATAATTATATATAATATATCATAACTTATATCCTACTCAGAGGTTTTCAACGTTACCACCTTCATCTTCAAGTTCTGAGGTCCATAATGTTAAATTATCTCTGATGAGTTACATGATGGTTGTGGCATCCTTATATTAATCTTCTTAGATTTATTCAATATCGGCAATGGCATCATCGAAAGCCTATAGATAGTTTATTGAAAATAATTACTGATTTAGCTAATTAGCAAGCCTTGGCGGCATCATTCAAAACTTCATAATAGAAAACGGAGAAATTCAAAGCAAGTCCTAATCTAATTGGGTTTGTTGTCTTTAATTCAGAATTAGCAACTTAAGAAGCAGCTTAATAGGCAGCAAGTGCACCATCTGCAGCCTTTTTATGTAAATCTCCTGTAGCATATTCAGAAATGTATCTGTGATAGTCTCCTTTCATCTTGTGGAAGAACACTTTAGCTTCTGGGGTTGAAGCGGTTTTGATTAAATGACTGTCAATCAAATTAAGGATATCATTGCAATATTGATTAAGCTCTTCTTCAATTTTCTTTTTGTAGCTTCTGATCAAAACAAGATTCTTTTATGAAGCTGGTTAAGATTAAGCCTTTAAAAATTAATTATTTAAATACCTTTCCTTCTTCTTTGTTTTCAATACTTGATAAAACTCTCCAAGCTGTTCTTCTTCCACCAATGCTATTTTTGTAAGCAACAGAGAGAAGGTTTCTTTCTTCGACTGACAATTCTTATCCATTCTCAACAACTTATTTGATGTAATTGACCATATCTTCAAATCTCTCGGTTTATTCTGTCAATTTTGTCATATAGATGAGTTCCTCTCTAGTGCTCATTTTGGATATTTAAAATTTAAATTTTTTAATTATTTCCAGAAATTAAGAAGTCCTTTAAATACCATAATTCGCACTAAATCCAAATTTATTTAAATAAAAATTATATAGTATTATTGTATTTCTTTGCAAATCACTACTAATACATTAATTTCTATCATTCAAATCCATATATTCCTTATAATTATCTATAATTTTAATCTTTGTTTCTATAATTTTATAAATATCCCTACCTTATTCTTGATTTCTATTCGATTTTTTATAAATATTTTTCAAACTGGTCGCTTTTACATAAGAACAAGAATATATTAATTATATTACAACTTATTTATAGTCTTTGTGATGACTATTATTAATATATATATTAAAAAATCAAACTTATTTTATAGTCTTTATTGTCAATTTATAGAATCTAATTAGTATTTAAGATCAATTTAATCAAAAAATCAATAAATATTCATTTAAATTAAAAGAATTAGGTTTATAGAGCTTATTCTTGAGTGTAATCTATCTTACTCTTATTTAATTTAGTCAGAAAGTGAGAAATATAACTGTTTATTGAGATAAATAAATATAAAAATGGAATAATTTAATGGAAAACCATAAGTACATTATAAATCTAAATATAAGGATAATATTCTAATCACATAACCATTAACTAAATAGAAGTACCCAGCCTTATTTCATGATGAGAGGTTCGGAAAAGATTTTGAGTCGAATTACTCAAAATTACAAGAAATCATGGATGTAAAATAATGTTATAACTTTAGAACTTGTAAGGAAAGGTCGAATAAATTGTAAAAAGTCAAGAAGATGATTTTATGAAAGCATATAAAGACTAAATGAATGAATTGCAAATAGATTTGAAGGCTATGAAAAGGAAAATTGATGAAGAATCATTAAAATAAAAAGCTGATGAGAAAAAAAGAATTTTAGAAGAAGAGAGAGATTACTTTAGATAAGAAGCTCTTAGATTAGATAATTTGAATAAAGAATAATTAAGAACTATTGAAGAATTAAAGTTTAAGTTAAAAATTACAATTGAAGAAAAAAATTATTATGAAGGATTTGTTATAGGTACTTTTTACTTGCTAAGTTTAAGATTCAAAAAAAGAAAATAAAGCTTTAAAATTCGAACTCTTATAATTATATAAATAAAAAATGGAGGATTAAAAAACATTAAATCGAATATAATAATAACAATCACAAACATAGTAAATTACTAAATTAAATTCAAAAAAACAATCAGATAATAGACCGTAAACTTAAGAAGGTATCAGATCGGAAGGAAATCTATTCATTAAAGATGATTTTAACTCCGAATTTCTTAAGAGAGAGTAATCCTCAAAAGCAGGATTGAGATCACAATTATCAACTAAGAATAATGATTAAGCATCAACATAATTTGATTTTTTTAGAAGGGAAATATCTACTTAATAATAAAGTAGATTTCATCCTGAAAATTAAATGGTATTTGTTATCAATTATTTATAGATAGAAGAAAGGAATAATTAAATTGCAGAATTAAAGTAAATGTTATAAAAAGAAAAGATCTTATGTTAATAATTAAAGTGCGAATTGTAAAGATAGAATACTTAAAGAGGAGAACTTGAAGTAGTGTTGCTTGATTGTGTGAATTAACTAAAAAAGGATATTGCCTCAAGATAAACAGTTTAAAAATAAGCATTTCTTGGTAATAGTAATAAAACACCAAAAATATCTGATTAAATTGCCTTTGAAGATATAGATTATAGACAATTTACACACTAGGATAAAAAGTATTTATTTATTGTTAATGTTAGAACACTTCTTAAAAAGTTCTTAAGTTCTGAATAATTTTTAGATTAAATATACTAACTTACCTTCAACAGCCAAATGGCAAGTACATCGTAATTAAAACTTAACGAAAAATGGAAATAAGATGCAAATGATGCCACCAAAAAATTCAATAATTTTAAGATTTATAAATTTAGAAACATAACTAGCTAACGTAATGTTATCAATATAATGTAGCGATTGTAAAGTAAGTAATCACGAAGTAAGAATAGAACATTTTAACAGAATTGCAAGACAAAGTTGATTAAGGATAGGAATTAGTGGATCAGATTGTACAAAATTGATTCCTTTTGTTATCAATAATTATCATATTTGATATAAAATGACTCATGGATAATTTAATTATTTTAACTATAAATTTATTTTAATAAAAATTCTTTGTTCAAAACTTGCAACTCTTAAATATTAAAATTACTATCATTTTTATGTGTTGAGTTTAAAACAATTTTATTATTATGTCAATGAGTTTTAATTTACTAATCTTTTATCAATTAATTTATCAATAATGATTATCATATTTCAATAAATTATTTCTTGAAAATAAAGACATGAAATCTTTTATAATAACAAATTTTTCATCTTGTATGTTTATTGAATGATTATCTTATGATATTAAATGATATATTTCTTCTTTTATTTTATTAGATTTTTCATTAAATACTCTCTTCTTAATTGCTATAGTTTAAATTCTATTTCTAAACTTAGATTAAAAATATGAATAAAAGAAATCTTGATTGATTGATAACTAATTCTAATTTATTAGTTTAAATCTTTTGATTGAGGAATCTATTTATATACATTTATTATTTTTTAAGATTGAATTTTGTAAAAATACTATATTTTTCAAGAAAAGAAAATACAAAAATTTCACAAGTATTAAAGAATAAATAAAAATAAATAAGTTCAAATAGTTATTTCTCATCAATTTAAAAATTCTAGAGTATAATAATGTTTCAGAAAGTTTGAATAAATTAAATTTGACTTCCTTCTTACATTAATATTATATTTATTTCTCTAAAGTTGCATATTCAATTATTAAATAATTAAATTACTTATATAAAAATTATCGTTATAATAATAATCTAGAACATCAAAAAAATCAATTTCTCTTATAATTACTATCTTTATAGAAGTCTGCCCTAACTAATTTTATTAATTTCTAAAATTTATTTAAAAAACTACTTCTCTCAATTCTTATTCTGTAATATCATTTCTTTCATATTAATCAAAATATTATGTGAGAAAATCATCTTATGCAATAATAAATTCCTTTAACTGAATTTTTTCTTTTTCTGTTATAAACTTATTTTTAAACAACTCTGTTGTAAAATACAATTATTTTGCTGGCTATCTTTATAATTATTCCATTTTAATATTTAATATTTTAAATAATAATTATTTTATACTTCATATTTTGTAACAAATATATATTCTCTCTCAGATTTTATTTTCTTTTGTTGCTCTATAGTCTTAAAGCTAAAGTTCTTTATTTCTTTACTATTTTTATTTCAATCCCTCCATTATTAACTATTAAGTCAGTACTTCAATCTCATTTTATGAAATTAACATATAGATAGATAATTATTATAGCCAATTAAGACCCTCTCTTGATTGTAATTTTATTATAAATTAAATTTTGCATATTACCAAACACTTTTTATGAATTGTACAATAAATTTAATCAATTCGTACGCTTTATTGAATATTGACTTATTTTTTCTTTCATTATGTAAATGTTAATTAGCTCCAAAACATTATTTGTTTTAAATCTAATTGCTTATTGCATTCATTCTAATCTATTTGAGGGAAACATATTTTAAAATTTTCAAACAGATTAAAGATAATATTATTATTAGAATTTCAACCAGACAACAACTTCATTTCTTTATCATAATTTAAATTAAAATATTAACTAATTTAAATCAATTAATCATGTTAACCCTACCTTTTCTTTTCTTAAATCTTTTAATATGATTTTAATTGAAGTATTAACTCTACTTATTTAAACTTTCTCTTAAAAAATATTTACTCTAGATACAAATTATTACTAGTCTTTATCTAGCTTTTTATACTCAAAAATTAATGTATTGTAGACCCAACTTAGTTATTCAACTCATTATTAAATTTAATTAATTGGTAGCTGATGATATAAGAAATAGATCGATAAAAAAAATGAATTAAATTTAATTAAAAAATATGGAATTATCTTATAAAAATGACAATAATTTACAGATTTCTAGTTATATTCACTTCAAGGTTATTTTAGGCTTTTTAGACCAGGGGCTTTATCAACTAAACATAATCCACAAACTAAACAAAGTGATGAATAATCATTTTCATAGGTGCTTCCATCATAAGGACATGCTTTATAATTTGAAAGATTTTTAAGTGTATTCACGGAGTAGATTGGTTATTCATTTAACCAATTTTCTTTGAAATCTATTTATAAAGCATTCGTATTTTATTATTATGAAGCTTTCTCATACTTAAAGTTAAAATATTATTAATACTTTTTAAGCATTTTATAAAACTTCAGGTTTTTAAGTTGTATCGTTTTTCAATAATTCAATTAATTTCTTCGCGATTTATTAACATGTAATGAAATTCTTTTGTTTGTAACTTATACTAAGAGCTTATCTCAATGTTAGAATTCTATGAGAAGGCTATAGTTCGATGGTTGCCATCTTACAGGCCATTTCCAAAGCGTTGCTCTCCTTTTTAAGAGTATCACATCTCATGGCAATCATATAATTCTTGCTAATGTTAATATATTTCTAAATTTCCTCAATTTGATTAGTTTCGAAATCTGTTAATAGTATCTTTTGTAAGACTTATTAAAAACAATTGCTAACTTCTCCAAATTTAGCATCCGTAGTATATTTAAATCCTAAAATTATAAAACAGATAAATTACCTTATTTTATAAGACTTTTAATTTCATTTATTCTATTTAATTTAACTGGTAAAATCGTTACACCTAGATAAGGAATTTAAGTTAAAACTTGAAAATTGCTTACTTCATTTAACAATCTTAACAATTAATTTGGATTATTCAAATTTATTTGTTATTTTAATAATTTAATTCCTGTCTCATAATCACCTGCAGCAAAATATTTAATAGCCACCTCTCCCTTCTTTTCTACATAAATTTCTTTTAATGCTTATTCATCAATAGTTTTATCCTTTTCATCTATTACTTTTGGTTCAAAAAATTCTTCCTCTGGTTCATCTTCTAATCCCCATTAACCTTCATTATTGATTTATTCTTCTATTGGTGTTTCTTCTATTACTTATTTTTAAAGTGTAAAAATATCTTAAGGAACTATTGATTCTTCAGTTACTTCAAGATTTATTATATCTTATTCATTCATTTAGTATAATGGCCATGGATCATTCTTATATTTCATTATAGGAACTGGTGGTATTAATGCTTAGCTTCCACCTAATTATTTTATCCATTCTAAAGTTTCCTATTGATTTGTATCTAATTTTTAATTGTTTCCATTAAGATGTTCTATAATTTGAGATAGTTTTGGTAGATTTTATTTGATAGATTTTTATTTTTAAATTTATGATTGATAAATATAATTAGGCTGAATGCTCTATAACTTTTCTTATTTTTCTATATTACCCGTGCACAGATATAAAAATGCTAATCTATCAAATTGATTGAGTTATTAATCACATACATCAACTAATAAATTATTTCCTTATCTCAAAGCTTCTGATCTTAACTATTCAAACAAACTGGAATCTTTAATTTCTATAGCAGCTTTGAATGCCTATTCTAAATTACCAGAATCTAAAGATAAAGAAAACCTAGCTATTAATAATAATATAATTTAATATTACCTTATTTATCTTTGACTAATTTTAATGCAACAGATGCCAATCTTTTTTAATATAAGTAAGAGAGAACAGCTTCATTTTAATTGTTCTCAACAAATTTATGAATTGCATTAAGATCCTTATTTAGGATTGCGATTTTAAACAAAGGTTCCTAAATGTCTAATATCTATGTGATATATTAGGCGGTGTTATCAACTGCTGTTAATTTTAACTTATTTTATTATTATTCTTCTCCTTTTACAAGATAGAGAATGTTTTCAGTAGATTTAAGAACTCCAGTGTCTCCATTCAATAATAAGTATTTAATTTGGCTCTTTGTTGTATAAATGATAAAGTTATTCACCCATATAAATGATTTAATATTAATTTGTTCTTAGATTTCTATTAATTTTTAAAGTTATTTTGTTAGAACAGTTAATTATAACTTTCCTTATACAATTAAGTAAGAATCATGATATTAAGCATATTTAGCATTAGAATATTCAATTTAATGTAAGCCTTATTTTGCAAGTGGATCAAACAATTCTAAATAACTATTAGTACTATTTCTATAAATTAATAATTTGCCTCCAGGTGCTGTGAATAATTTTGAAGATTATTTTTCATCAATTAAGGAGACAGAATCAGTTTCATAATTATACAATTCTATTTATGAATCTTAGTTAATTCTAGCAATTTTATTTTTTCCAATAAAACAAGCAGATCTAGAATTGAATTATTTGACTCCTGAGTCACCTTTTTAAGGTTGAAATGCAATCAGTAAATGTCTCTTTAATTTATTAGGTTCTTTGAGAGATCTAATACATCGAATCATTAATTAAGTTTTTTAAGTATCGTATGTGTTGTATTCAATAGATTCAATATTATCTTCAAGGATATTTGGAGTTGGAGTAATGAGAGTAGAAATATCTCTGATTGTTTAAGATTGTCCAGAATTCAATTCTATAACTTTAAGTATTTTTTGTTCAGCCATGCATAAGTACTTTTCATTAACAAGTAGAACTGGAACTCGATCTTTATGCAATGTGAATACTTGAAGCATAGTGTCAGAACCACAAGCAAAATAATAATTGTTAGAATGGCAAGCTACTATCCAATAACGATCAAAATGTTTGTTCTCATATTGTGCAATTTACTTTTTAGTAGCAAAATCCCATATTCTAATAGTATGATCTTCAGAATCTGAAATGATTACATCTCCTTTTGAATGAAATTCAGCACAACACACATTATTTGTGTGTCCTGTAAGTGAATCAAATTCCCAAGCTTTGTTTTCATTGTATTTCCATAGTTTAATATTTTTATCATCTCCACTTGTTATTATAAATGGTTCTGATCTATGGAATGCACACCAATTCAGTTAATCTTTATGTCCATCCATGATTGCAATAACTTAAACTTCAGCACCAGAGAGTACGTACTCCTGATTTTTCTTTTATGCATACCTTTATTTAAGCACTCCATAATTCCATAATCTTGCTGTTTAATCTAAAGAACAAGTCACTATGAAATCTTGAGTTGGATGAAAATGACATGACATAATGTAATGAGTATGTCCTGTTAGGATAGCAATAGTTTATCTACTCTAATAATTCCATACTCTTGCAGTTTGATCATCTGATCCTGATAATACCCATGGATTTATTGGATGAAATGTAACACATCTTACATAATCTAGATGTCCTTTTAATACAAATTGACATTATTTAAAATTCCATACTCTTACTGTATAATCGTCTCCTCCTGAACAAAATAAATTCAATTGTGGATGAAATTAAACTGATCGGACTGCGCCTTTATGATCTTCATATGTTCCTATGCGTTTCTTTATTCGATAATCAATTAGTTCTATCACACCTGAATGAAGCGCACTTAATACCCAAGGACGATGAGGATGGAATGATATGCTTTTTACTCTATCAGAATGTCTCTCAAATTTGACAAACATTTTGATTACACGTATATAATAATAATTATTATATCAAATAAATTTTATTCTTACTTTCTCAATCAATAATATTCACTTCCAAATATTACAATGAATTTCTATCCTCTCAACATTCATTGTAATATTTTAATCATAATATAAACATGAAAAAATTGGAAGCATTTTGTTTAGAAGATAACTCAGATGATGATTCATTAGATCAAACTCATCAGATTTCTATTCAAACTGAAATCAAATACAAATAAATAAGAGACATCGCAACTAAAATAGTTTTGTGTTATTCTATTGACTTTGATTTACCCATCATAACATTTCTACAATATCTATAATTTGTTAGAGTTTTGAATTCAGAAGATACAATTTAAATTGAAGCAACCAAACCCCTTATTAAATAATTATTAACCATTAAAGAATTAGAAATGATTACTAAAGATACTCACTTAAATGATATTTTGAATCAAACATATTAACTTAATTAACTAAATTCCATTACTTTAAATTTTGAAAATAAATATAAACATTATCTTCAAAAATCTCAACCATCTAATATTTGCTAAATGACTAAAATTATATATAATCAAAGAGAAAAACTCAAGGAAAAACTTGAAAAACTGTTTCAAGATTAAAATTTATAAGAATTTATTTAAAAAGGTTAAGAATAATTAAAAAAAGTTCCACTTGAAACTTGGAGGAATAACAAGAAGGATTATGAAGAATAGTAATTACCTATTGCATAAACATTCTTAAATTTAAATAGAATTAAAAAATTTTTAGAAGAAAAGAAAGAATAAGAAACTTATGCCACAGGTAAAATGAATAGGAAAAAAAATTAAATGATAAGAATTGTAAGAAAAATAATTAAAAAAAGAAGACCTAAAACTCAAAATGAAAAATTCTGCACTTAAGTACATTCAAGAAGATTTATTAAAAGAATATTTTAACTATTATTATCTAGGTAAGAATCATATCCTGAAATATTTTATTGTTTAACCATTAAATTTGAAAAGAAAACTGCTGACAAAATATAATTTACCTTAAATAATAGATTTAAAACCTATATAGAAAATGATAAATATATTCACAATTTATTAAATGAAGAAATGATAAAAAAAGGATAGAATCCTGTAAAATTAAATTCAGAATCAGTTAATTTAGAAGACTTTTATCAATGTTTTAATTTAGACCTATAACCACAAGAAGTATCCGAAGCCAAAGTTATTTATGAAATGATTGTTCAAGTTTATGAATAAAAAGAAATGCATCGACTTAGATTATATCCAATTTTTAATTGTAACAAATTCACTTTCCTAGAGTAATAAATTGGACAAATTGACACCATTCATAAATATCAAACACCTCAATTTCTAAAATTTAAATCCATTGTTGAAGACATTAAATATTATTTAGATACCAATAAATTGCAAATAGAAAAAGATATTAAAGCCTTAGAAAGTAAAACAATATAAACAGCTGATAAATTATATGATAGAAAAGAAAAGGTAGAAACAAAAGTAGAAAGTTGAAATATATATATATATATTTAATATTATTAATAATATTCATTATAATGGGTCAATCATAAGCTTAGCCATTAAAAGCATTATTTAATGTTGGAAGCGATTAAGTAACTTAAAATAGATAATAAATAATAGGAATTTTAAGTCAAACTAAACATATTTTTAGAATAGGATTCACCTCCAATTTTACCTATTGAAGCTAGAGAAATTATAAAACACGAAAAATTCCCATAATTAATAGAATTACTAATTGAGAGAATGCTACATGAAAATAATAAGGTTGTTTAGAATGCATTAATCAATCTAAAAATTTTCATTCCAATATTATTAGCAGAAAATCATTAATTAATAATTTCTAACAATCCAAGAGTAGAAGTTGAGGTAGTAAATAGAATTACTGTTGTTAAAGCTGATGAAGATGTTCAACCTTTGGATGCAGAAAATTTAGCTTAGCCAAGAATATTTAGAATAATCGATAATTTAATGATTTTGTTATTTAGACCTGGTTTTACAATTTAAGGAAAAGATACATTCAGTTTGGAAAATGATCCAAGATTAAAATCTTTATTATAATAATGGTTTAAAAATGATATATAATTAAAATTAGAAAATCTTTGGAGAGGATTAGCTACTTTGACTAAATATCCAAATGATCAAAAATAATATTTTGAAAATAGAGTTCTCGTTTTAAGTTGTTTACTTGCTTGTTTGGAGGAATAATTATACTTAAAAGAATCCAAATCTAGTGCAGCATTATCTTATTTAGCATTTGAAAATCATGCTGAAATGTTTGCATCTTTATGGGCAGTTATATTATTCCATAAACATGGTTATTTTTGGTTTCAAGATAATTTATTATACTAACAAAAAACCTGTAGATTTATGGCAATATTAAGTGCTTAAATTTTAAATATAATTGTTTCATTTGAATCTTAAGACAATAGATTTAGAAATGTTGTCATTGAAACAAATCTACTTGATTATTCATTTGATTTATTAGTGGAAAATATGTAATAATCTCTTATCTCAGATTCAAACTTCATTACAACTAAACCTCATGATAATAAAGGAGTCTAAGAATTCATGGGCCTATTATACTTCTTACTTACTAAAAATAAATATGCAGATGAGTACTTGAAACATCTTTCTAAATAAAGGATTATTAATCTATTATAATTGTTCATATATTACATAGCATAATATATGGATAATGAAGTTAATTATGAAGTCTATTAAATATCATTAGAATTTTTAGATTTTATACTTGACTATGAGAATATTGGAAAGATATCATAAGAAATCGTTGATACATAATATAGAGTAAAAAAATTACCTATTACGTCTGGAACTTATCAAGATTATATTATAAGTTATTGTAGCTATCTTTTGCTTTCGGATTTCACAGTCAGAACCAAATTTTATGTTGAGAGATTTAAAAAGAAAAACCCCGATTATGAATATACGGGCTACCTTGTAAATTATAAGCCAGATTCTTTGTGTAGAATATTGTATAAATTGTCTAAATATACGAAATAAATATCCTTAGATGCTTCATAATTATTTGATGAAGCAATCAAAAAGTATTATCTCTATGAATTTTTATTTTTAAATACTACATAAATAAGGAACCAAGAATTATTAACGTTATCATTATTTATTTTTATTAAAAATGGTTGTTGGACTGTATTGTATCATTTACTTTAGGATTGCGAATAAATTGTTAAATTTTAAGTGACAGACAAAAAATTATTCAAATTTTTTTAATAGTGTTATGAAAAAGAACAACCCTAATAAGATCAAGAGTAAAATAAAAAAGAATAATTGGAGAGTATAATTAATTTTTAATTTTAGGATTTAACAGTTATATGGAAATTTGGAAGGATATAAAAATAAAATTCTAGGGACTTCATATTTAGTAGTTAAAGTAAATAATTGCTAATACATTTACACTTTTAAATTCAACTAGTTAAGTTATAGAAGTAATTAGTAAAGAAGACTTTATTAAAATATTTAAAAAAACTAGCTGGTCTTTCATTTTGGAGTTTCAGGTTGAACTTGAAAAGAGGGATTTTCGTCTAGACATTTATGCTTTTAATTAATACAAGCAATAACTTGAATACATGCCATTGATTGATTTAGAAAAGTGCATTTTTATTTGATAATATAATAATATTTTATTGTTATATATTCTTATTATTATTAATTCCTACCTTCTACATTTACTTTTCTATAGCTAAATTTAAAAGTGTTAAAATACAACAAAAAATAAGAGTAGATAAAATGATGAGTATGTATTAATTATATATTAAATTAAACCTTAACAATTATCATTCAACTTTCAATAAACTTCTCATAACTTTATACACACTAGCTTCAATCATACTAGACACTGTGAAAATACCACCAATTACAGCACAAACTTAAACTAAAAAATGCAATATATCTTCTTTAGTTTACCAATATGTAACAGTTGTTGGAGCAAAATCATATCTGTATATTTTTTATTTTTACCTTAATTAAGTACTAGGATAATTATGTGATCTTACTTCATTGTGATTTCCTGTGTACTAAAATACTGAGTATGTCTACTTATTTAATAATGTATAATGAGTGGGAATTATATTAATAAAGTGTTCATGTTGCATCTAAAATCATATAACATTATAATATACTGATTAACTAGCAAATTCATATTTCTTAATCCTTTAAGACCCAGCCAAACTCTATAGTTAACCTTATTTGAACAAACTCTAAACTTTCTTAAGTGCACTTTCATCTCCAAAAGAAAAAGATATAAATTTATGAGAATAGTCTAATGGTAGATGAATGTTTCCCACTTCACCAATATAAGAATGAGATCGATGAGGTCCAAACGATATCTTACCTCTTACTCTATTAATCTTCAAATTTCCAATTACTTCACAACCTTATTTTTCATTTACTGCTGTTCTGGCATCTTCGATTACAACCCAATTATTATGATTTCTAATCTTTTATTTCAAATTCAATAATTACATATTCACTTATTCTTCTTTCACTTGAATCTAATCTATAATATTTTAATTCAATGAATTATTAAGATAAACTTTATCCCATCGCATCCTATTAATTTATTTCTAAAAAGTCACATGGAGCTCTCACAAATTTAATGTCCAAATTTACTTAAACTCGATCCTTTATTAATTATTAATCAACAATGATTTCTGATTGAACATCTATAGTAATATATTCCTAAATAAATCATAACTATTATCTATATACAATTGTTTCATTAATGATCATCAATCCTAAAAATATTAAAGTAATAATCGAAACAACAGCTCCTGAACTTGTTGGCTCAGCTAATCCTTTAGGTATTTTACCATATAAATCTATTGCTTTTAATAATTTCATTAAAATATTAATAAATGATGATTGAAAATGAAGAAGAAGAAGAGGATGAAATCAATAATAACTTAGAATTCTATCCAATAAATCCTAAATTTAAAAATACTTAAAATATTATAAGGAATAGATTTAGAACATATTTTTATCTCGGCTTCATTATTTTATTCCTAGTATTTTTATTCATCGCTGTTTTTTATTGGATAGAAAATAAATCGCAATAACATGAATATACATCATTGTTACCCTTTTAAGATCCTGATAATGAAAATAGATTAAAATGTCCAATAAATACATCTTTTGATTCAACTACATTTACTTGTCTAAAATGTTCTTCGAATTGTATTGCATGCTAACATGAGTTTGAATAAATATGTCTTTAATGTTCTTTACCTTTCAAATTGAAATAAAATATATGTGTCAAAGAATGCACTTCTGTCAATAATATATGTGTAAATACTACTAACCTAAAAGTTGATTAAATTAATTATACTGTAATTGATTTAGGTTCCACCCTTAAAATCAACACGTTATTTTAAGTAGAAATTCATAATTATTCTTCTAAAAACATTTACATTTTATTTCCACCTCTTGGAAGTTCATTTAATTATTTTTATGAATCTGTGTAATTGCCAGACTTGGCACGTAAATTAGAAAGTATTATTTTTGTTTTTTCTACTCCATACACTGAAGTATTATAAATATAAGAAACTAAAGATCAATCAAAATCAGAATTCGCTTACGTAAATAGAGTTTATAAGTTTATTTCATCTTATATTTAAAATCAAACCAAGTCTATTAATATTGTAGGTTTAGGAGATATGTTTTTTTTTGCTCATAAATTTGCTACTTATATGTAAATATCTTAATATATTATTATTCAGAGCTCGCAGTATAGACAAAAATTTGAAACTTAATTTAATTTTGATGCAAATAAGCAAAATACAATTATAAGAAAGTATCTAATTAGAGGAATAAAAATTATAAAACTTATTTAATGTTATTAACTATGAAAAGAATTTTACTCATTAAGATTAAGAAGATAATTAACAAAATTAAAATATTACTCAATAAATATAAAATTTAAAATAAAATATGAATATTAAAAAGCTTAACTCAGTTAATAATAAAAGAATTAATGTTGTTGTCATATCGGAGAGGCATTGTAAAGATGTTTCGAGTGTATATTAAAATGGATTTAATCAATAAAACTTCACACAAATATTTGTAGACAACAACAAATGGCAAGCTTTATTTTCAAAATTATAAGGATTACTTTTAAGATGATTTCATTTTTTTAAAAAGAATAATTTGAAACAATTATTTTTTTGATTTGATTATTTTATTTCATTAAAAAAAAATAAATTTAATAAAAATATTGTATTTTTACTTTTTGAATAAAGTGATCCTTAATCAATTTACAATTACAATAATAATAATGAAGTCTAGTTACAAATTATTAATTGATTAGGGTAAAGAGTTTTAAAATAATTATCTTATTTGATAATAATCATTATTTGTTAATTTATTAGTTAAAATTAAGAAAGACAAGATTATTCTAGTATTAGTAAATAAATAGATTGTTAATAGCATATAAGAATTATGAATTTTAAGATTTATTATATTTATATAAATATATATATATATAAAATGATTAGTTCAATTGTGTTTATTAATCATAAGGGGGAAATTCTTATATATAGAGTTTATAAGGATGATATAACAAGAAGTGAAACAACTTAATTTTGTGCTAAGATTGTGGCAACTAAAGAAAATAAAGAATGTCCAATTATAAATATTGATGGTAAATAAATAATTTATTATTAATACAGGAACTTCATTTATCCACATTACAATAAAAGATATTGTAGTATTAGCAACAACAAAAGTAAATGTAAATGTAGCAATGACCTTACAATTTCTTTATTAATTAGTAGATATACAATATTAAATTTAGGTTAAAGTGTGCAGAGCTTATTTTGGTGGAGAATTCGATGAAAATTGTATAAAGAAGCATTTTGTACTAATTTATGAGATTTTGGATGAAGTAATGGATTATGGTGTTCCTTAAATAGCTGATGCAGATCTTTTGAAAAAAGTATTATTATTACTAATGTTAATAGTATATTTAAGAAGGAGGATTGAAGCCTGAGTTAATGAATGATGTAGAAAAATTAAAATAATTAACATCTTAAGCAACAGGTGCGACTTCTTGGAGGCCACCAAATCTTGTTTATAGAAAGAATGAAGTTTATTTGGATGTTATAGAAAGTGTAAATGTGTTGATGTCTGTCAAAGGGACAATCTTGAAAGCTGATGTTGCAGGATCTATATAGGTGAAATGTTTATTGTCTGGAATGCCAGAATGTAAATTTGGAATGAATGATAAGTTACTTATGTAAAGAGAACCACGTAAGCCTGGTTAAACAACAACAGACAAAGGCATAACAATTGATGATCTAAAATTCCATCAATGTGTAAAGTTACCAAAATTTGATAAAGAAAGAGCTATTACATTCATTCCACCTGATGGTCAATTTGAATTAATGACATACAGAATTACAGAGAATATTAATCTACCATTCAAAATAATGCCTGTTTACAATGAATTAGGAAAAAACAAATTAGAAATTAGAGTTAAAGTATAATTTTTATATATGTTAAAAAGATTAAATCAATTTTTGAAAAGAATTTATTTGCAACAAATTTGGCTATTAAGATTCCAGTACCTAAGAATACTGCTAATGTTAGTACAAATTCAGCAATTGGAAAAGCCAAACATGAACCTGATTAGTAAGGAGTAATTTGGAGAATAAAGAAATATCCTGGAGATTTCGAAGCTCTGTTGCGTTGTGAAATTGATTTAGGTTAGACTACAAATTAATAACCTTGGATTAAACCACCTATTTCAATGGAATTTTAAGTGCCCATGTTTACAGCTAGTGGATTAAGAGTTAGATTCTTAAGGATTTATGAAAAAGCAGGATACAAACCAACCAAATGGATTAGATATATTACAAAAGCTGGTGAATATTTACATAGATTGTGAAAATAAAATAATCCAAAATATATTTATCAATTATCATAATGTGTCTTGTATCTTAAATTACGAGCCTTACTTTAATATTTCAATGTTTGATAAGATTGGTAGATTTTATGAGCTTATTTTATATTTGGAGTATGAGGCCTTTACTTAATCTGTAACTGTTTTTTAGGTTCTGCTAATCTATCTTATTATTTAGATGGACAAGCGCTGCTTATTCTCAACGGCCCCGTTTTCTAATAGTTTCTGAGTTGTCTTTAAAATTAAGTATCAACATTGTCCCACCAATAACATGGATTACATTAACCACCATCATTGACTATAACAAAATAATCTCTTCCAGTTCCATCTCCCCAATACTTTGTAGTCTTGATTGGAATCTATGGAGGCAGGTTACCAGAACGTCTTAAATTGCTATTTGATTTAGTAAGATAATGCATCTTTTCAAATTCATTAGCTGCTTAAGGAGCTATTTAAGATTGCAAAGTCTGATTCATCTATCCCCCGTTAAACTTGCTTATGTAGGAATCCCTGTAATTCAGTCATGTTATATACCTTCCTGTGCCATCATTATGATAATTGTTAACTTTTGGCTACAATCGACAAAATACTTAGCGAGCTGTCATTTTAATAATTAATTAATCATTTCTACAATTCTCTTAATAAATGTGCTAAATAGATCAATGGGTTAAATTCTAATGCTTCCCTTTGTTACTTCATCTATAATTTCAAATTCTCCAATTCTTGTTTGTCTGGGGCTTCCTCATCATCTTAATCCTCTTAAATCTTATTCAATGCAAGATTTATCTCTTTTTTCATTTCTTATGGACTCAAATCATCGATGGATATTCCTGGAGGACCTTGTATTTGATTGTTAATTGGAGTAAATGATTCATCATTATTTTTTATTAACTATTAACTCATTCCTCCAAAATCATCATTTTCTGCGGAGCCCTATGAAGATGATTCATATGCTGATCCTAATTCATTTTTTAATCTTTATTTCTCTACTCTCTTTTATTCTATCCGATCAAATATTTTTATTTTTTTCAATCTTTCTTAGTGTTTTCTAACTTCTTCTGTCTTTACTACATGATCTATAAGTTACACTAAAGCAGTATGCAATTTCGGATACACTTAATTCTCCAAGTATTCTACTTCCTATACTGAACTAATTGAATTAAGTAATTACATTTAATTATTTCACTATATTATAATCATATAATCTAATGATGTATAAAATTTAGAAAATCAACTGACTTCATATTTTACATAACCTTAATAAATAATCTATTTTTTAGTTCTTTGACAATATCATTCTTAATTTTTAAGAAAATAACTCAACTTCAAAAAAAAGCATACTTTTTTTAATAAATTTTTTAGAATTTATCAAACTAATAAAGTTGACAATCTACATTTTAGAATTTGATTTAAAAAAAATTAGATAGATATATATATTTCAATTCAAAGAAGATATTTCATCAAATCTTTTGCAGCCATAGCAATAGATTTGTCTTCCTTTTGATATTTTTCTAAAACTTAGATTAAGATATCCTTCTTTTCAATCTTAAATGGTTTTTATTCATTTAATACAACTATCCAATGTAATAACTTGATGATTCTCTTATTTAATTATGGACACAAGAGTGGAATCAATTAATTAAATAATTACTACCGTATTTATGATAGTTTTCCTGGATAAAAATATGTAAGATGTAACATATAAGTTAATAATGTTAATTAACATCCTGGAGTAGCAAAATTAATTAATTGCTAAGCATATTAAAGAGTAAAATAAAACTAATCTTAAAAAAATAAGAATTCTTGAGGAAAAGGTTATGGAACCAGAGTATTATCTGGACTGACTACAATTTTATTATTGCCTCTTTGTAATTCGTTAATTATTTTGCTTGTAATTGCTACCATAATAGATGAGAGATCCTCAAAAGCCCATTCTTACTTCTATTTAGTAAATTAAGCAAATATCTAGACTGATTTATCTAAAATGATAATAATATCTAATACCTATAATTTAAAGTTGTTTGAGATCTTCAATTGAACTACCCTCTACAATTTTTTAAATTATATTTAAAGTGTGACCTGTAATATTATTACTATCAGGTTTGTACATATCTAAAATAGCTTACAGAACTTCATGTCTTTTGAAATGAGGTAGAAAGAGTGAATTGTATGTTAAAAGAATTGATGCTAATTTCAGTGCATAAAACGGCAAGGGTGGTTATTCTTAAAATAATTCTTTTAATAAAGGTAGGATGAGTGTAATTATGATGTTGTTTAATTCATTTGAATAAGGTTTTAAGAAATTTGGATAATCATAAATCCCCTCCTCTTATAATAATGCACTTAATAAATCTATAATCAATTTCAAAAACATAAATTTAGTTTCAGTGCTTTATTGCTTTATCATATATTCTATACAATTTTTGAGAACTTGTTATATAATTACTTATTGTTATTTTATTAAGATTTTTGAATTTGTACACATTTTAGACATGATATTTAACAATGTTGTTTAAATTTAAGTTTTGTTCTTCGATAATGACAATAATTCTGTAAGAATTGGTAAATACTGGGATGAAAATAAAGATTGTTATAAGACTGGTGTTTACGAGTATTAGAATAGAACATTTAAATAATTCCCATTTGTTTTCTTTGGAGAGTATTCCAACAATTATGAATCAGTTAATGATTAATTGATCTAAGTAATCATTATTGGAGTGCAATCACATAATTATTGAACTAAATGTTATAAACATTATTTCAAATAATCGTTGTTATCTCTAAGTCCTTTATCTAAAATTTGATAAAATCTTAATTGTTCTTCTGATATATTAATTAGAGTGATAATATTAAATTTTATCATCAACATTAATGCAATTGCTGCTTTTCCTCTACTTACAGCATTACCATGATCTAACAAATAAACTAACCCTTTTATTAGTTAAGCTAATTTTTAATAAGAAATTGTATTATACATTCTTCCATTAATAATTTATTGACAGCATTTGAGGCCAATTAAGATACATTATTGTTTGATGAATCTTATGTACTTACACTTTGTAAAAGATGAATATTAAATATAGTTATCATAGCTTGTTATACTCTTTATAAATTATCCAAAAATATCTAAACTTATTAATAATTATATAAATACTGAGACTAAGCTTTTCAATCCAAGATTTTACATAAATACATCAACTTATTAATTGTCTAACATCAATAAATTAGCTAATGAAATAGCACAACTTATTCTTAAATTTTCATTTTTCGTTGATAAAAAACATTGTAAAACCATTAAAACTATTTCTGGTTTCGCAAATCTTTGTCCTATTGATATTGATTATGATGAAATATTTTCTATAGTTTTTATGCAATAGAATTTTACTAATTTCATTGTGTAAATATTATACCAATTTCATCCTCATTTTAAGATTTGATAATCTTAATTAGTTAATTAAAACTTAGATTGCTCATTTTCCAAAATGGGTTCTAAGGATCTTCTTCCATTTAAGTTGCTCCATAAAATAAGTATTCTCCCAAAGCTGCTGCTGCTTTTCTTCTAACATTATTCTATTCTTTAGAATTTAAAATATCCACCATCGCTTCAGGAATTCCATGTTATGAAACTTCAGGTTCAATAACAGTAGCATGTCTAATTAATAATCCCAAAACACAACAAATTCGGTATTTCAGTTATGTTAATTTACTAACTGTTAACAATTTTAATAATAGTTAAACATATGCAGAATTTATTAAACGATTAGCTGCATTTGATGTCTATATTATTTATTCAAAATAATTCAGAATATTTAATTGCTCTTATTATTTGGCCACTTATAAAGAATTATATATTTATTCAAAGTGATATTCTATTTAATCACTTTCAATATTTCTATTAACATCATCTGAATTTATATATTAGAATGGTAATGAATCTTTGGCAAAAGTAGTATCGATAGATTTTTCAATTTCTCTATTTCCAATGATTGGTTTAACTGAATTATCAGAACTGTGAGTAAATAATTAATCAATAGGAGTCAATTAATCATTGTCATTACCTTTCTTTTATTATGGTGTAATTCCACCTGGAATAGGTGATTAATTAAGAAGACTTTAAGTCGATGGATGAACTGAATCTTTTTTTATAGTGAAGGGTTTTTATTATAAATGCGGAGAATTAATTGAGTTAAGATCAGATTAAGCATTAGCTTAATATTCTTCAGGTGTTCTATCAATATCTTCATCGTCTTATTGTTATTCTGATCCAATCAAAATTTCTTAATCTTTATTAGTTAATTTGAAATCTTTGTCATTACTTGTAATCTATTTGTGGTATTATTATTATTAAGAACTAGTCGGAATATCTTCTCTTAACATATTTTTATGAACATTTAAGGATAACCTAACAATATCCACTTATTTATTGTTTTATTGAACAGGAGTTACTCTGACTAGATTGTTTTTTTTACACCAGGTTTCAAAATGTGGTTAAGATGGTACATTTAAATAGGATATATTTAGAAATTTACAAATTTTATCCCAACCCCATCTTTTAAGAGGATCCTTTTCTAATAATCTAAGTATATGATAAATTAGAATTACCCTTTGATAAAGTCCCAACATTATACTTCAAGTGGTTTAACATCAGCATTCAAAATCAATTCAACTAATTCTGTAAAACTACTGCATTAGAATGGCGGTTAACCAATACATAATTCATAAGCAATACATCCAAGAGCCCATAAATCACTTTAGAAACTATAAACTCCACCTTCATGAAATAATTCTGGAGCCATATAATAAGGTGATCCTCTTTTAGACATTTCTACATCTGGGCCTATTGTTGCGGAAATCATATCCACTAAACGTTTTGCGTTTCCTAAATCACTTAACTTTGCTACTCCATATTCATTAAATAATACATTTGATGGTCTCAAGTCACAATAGACTATATAATATATTCAATAATCTCACTTATGCCCTTAGAATGCAAATAATTTAATCCAGCTGCCATGTCTCTTACAAAACGTAATACTATATTTTCTTATAAGCCTTATTGATCTGCTTCAATTAATGCCATCAGATCTCCTCCGGGACAATACTCCAAAATTACCCATAAATGATTACGAGTCTCATACCAATGATAAAACTTCAAGATATTTTAATGCTTTAAACCAGAAAACATTTTCACCTTAAACATATAAATATGATTCATACCTCATTCAAAAGTTTTGTACGTCTACTTTTTTCTAATGATTTTACTGCCATATATTCTATAGTCTTCTTCTTTCTTCCCTTATATACTACAGAATATTTTCCTTTCCCTATCTCGTCGTAGATGTGATAGTTATTCATAATATTTAAATTTTTTTTATTTTATTTTATGGGCAAGAAGAAATTCATTAACAAATAGAATGCTGCTACACTTAAAATGGTTCATTAACCAGGTGAAAATAATCAGGGAGCCACAGACATGATTTGTTTCTAAAAAGTTAACCAATCTAGTGGCTAAAATGAATTGTATTTTATTATTCATAATCATAGATCTGAAATTATTGAAAAAGAACTCAATAAAGGTAAATTTGATCCAAATCTTAAACCTCATATTCCATATATTGATCCTACTTAAGATGCCTTAAATCTTGTGGCTGGAAGAGAAGACTTATGGATTCATTAATTAGCTAAATAAAAAGCCTTACAAGCACTTAAATAGAAACAAGAGTAATTCCAAGATGTTGTCATGAAACATTATGATGAAAATGGATTACCTTTAGATGGTTATGATTATTCTTAACATCTTGCACCAGAAAGACGTAATATATTTATTTATATTTAAAAACAGCATAAGGAGAAGTAGAATGTGTCTTTGTTGTTCCAGAAGAAGAGAGATCCAAAGTTGTTTATGATATTGATTTTAAAAGAGAAGAATTAACCAAAGAACAGTAAGAAGTTTATGATTTATTGATGAAAGAGGAAGATGAAGATGAAAACAATTAAGATAATTAAGAAGAATTAGATGATGATTTTGTAGCTAACTTAATACAATAAAATTAATAATTATCAATTTAATAATAATCCAATTAAGAAAAAGTAGAAATTGTTTAAAAAATAGCAGAATCACCTAAAAAATAAGTTAGATTTTAAGATTAAGAAGAATCTGATAATGATGATGATTATGAAGACGAAGAAGAAATGGAAATTACTTATGATAAAAAATTAATTAATTAAAAATAATAAAAGTAATAGTAATAATAATAATAATAATAATAAAAATAATCAAAATAATCAAAATAAGAAAGTGATTCTGATTCGGAATTAGAAATAGATTCTGATATGGAAAGAGAATTTGAAAGGGAAATGAATGCTTATGAAGCACCTGATGATGAAGATAATGATAAATAAGATAAGGAATTTGTTAATGATCAAATGCTCAATAAAGTTATTGATGATCATTTAAATACGATGAATAAAAAACAATAAAAAAAGACTAAGAATTATAAAAATTCAAAAGATCAAAATCAAAATGAAGAAACTGAATGTAAGAATACAATTTTATAAATAACTTTTAGAATAAAAAGAAAAAAGACTCGAGTATTTAAGAAATACAGATTATAATGAATACTTAAGGTAAAAGTTTCCGAATGCTGACTTTTCTTAATTCCATCTTAAGAAAGAAGTTCCACCTCTTACTCCTGAAGAGGATATTGCATTATAAAATTATCTTAATAGGGATTCAACTGATGAAGAGTGTCCTGATATGGAACCAGCTGAAAAATATTAAGAAACTATTGTGACAAAATCACTTCATAATACTACAATGTCAAAAATGAATCCTGAATAATTGAACATAATAAAATATAAATCAAAAGGTTAAGTTTAAACTACTAAAGAAGATAGAATGAAATAAAAGTAGGAAGATAAAAATAAAATTAAAGAATTAAAATAAGAGAAGGAGAAGGTTAAAGAGGCACTTTGTGGTACGATTATTATTTATTTTTAGAAACTTTGAAATAAGTAGTAATTAAAAAAGAAGAAACTCCTGAAGAAAAGAAATAAAGAAAAGAATTAGTAAAATAATTAAAATAGGCTTAAAAAGAAAAAAAAAAAGCATTTAAGGATTAATTATAAACTATGTCAAAAAAGTTATAAAAATAAAAGTTAGCAAATATTCAAAGTAATCAAGCAGAAGGAGTTTCTATTGTTAAAATAGCTTGACATTTTATTTTTGTTTAACATCACATTTTTATTTATATATATATATTTTTTTAATTAGTTATATAATTTAAAATTATGAATACTGTTATTGAATAAAATAAATTAAAGAACTTAGCCACCTACATCAACGAAGAGGAAAAAAAATTTCAAAAACATTTAGAAAAAACAGAAAAAGCTAATTAAAAAAGAATTAATCTTGAAGAGGAAATTCACAAAACTTAATTAGAGATTATAAGTATATTATGTTAATCTATAATAAGAATAAAATCACTTAAAAGAAAAAGCAGAAAAATTGTAAAAAGACTACCCTCAACTAATTGAGGATAAATAACATGAAGTTATAAATTTACAAAAAGAATTGGCATTGGCCACAGCAGCTAAAAAAGTAATATTTTTAGAAAACTTAGGCAGCTTAATAAGAATATGATATTTAAATTAAACATCTATAACTTTAAATTGTTGAATTGAAAAGAGAAAAATAAGATTTGAAAAGAGAAAACTTAGGAAAATAAGAAAAATAAACAGTTTTATAAAGTGATTTATAAAAATTTGGAAAAGCTTTACAAAGTAGAGAAAAACCTCCTGTTGAATATAAAATATATAGTTCTTCTGGAGGGTTTGGATCTCTTTATTAGCCATAATAATAGTAACATATGTTTTTTTGATAAAATTGATTAATTACTAAAGTATATTTAATTATATTTGTCTTGTAACTTAATGCAATAAGATCCATACAATTGGCCCTTTCCTCATCGTTAAGATCTAATGAGTCTTTAAACAATAAGTATTTAAAAAATATAAAATTAGAGAACTAAAAAAGAGATTTCGTCTATGAAAATAGATCTTAATCTACAATGTCAATATAAGGAATAGACGGAGCAGCTCCTTTACTAAAGCCATACTAATATTTAAATAAGGAATAATTTTGCAATCGAGATGATGATATTCCAGGAACTAAATCTCGACCTCTTATTAGATCAAGTAACAGATCTGATAATTAATTAATGATTGATGATATTAAAGGAACAAGATCTAAAGTGAATAAGTTTTCAACAAATAGAGAACCTGTAAATCCTTTAGAGCCTGTTTATAAAGTAGCATCCTATGAATAAGTTGAACAAATTAATCCTAAATTCATTAGAGATAGCTATAATGTATAGGATATTGAGGGGGCATAACCTTCATTTATCAATCCGAAATTGAAAAAAGAACCTGTGGTTATGGAAGAAGTGGAAGGTTCGCATCCTAAAAAGCGTTTCTTACCTAAAGGTATTATTAAATGTAAAATGTAAGATTATGTTGATTCCTTACAAGTAAAAGATATTAATAATGATTAATTACATAAATATATCAGAAATACAAATCCTATCGAACCTGTTTATCCACATAGAGATGATGAAGGGTATTAATAAAAATTTTAAATTAGCAAATTAATTTAGATTGGTTTTATAGATGGAAGCAAAACCAAATAATTACACCCTGTTTCAATTAATAAATTTGCTTCTTCCATTTTAACAACATAAGATATTGTTGGAGCTTAAGCAGGTTCTCACTCTTAGCATTTTTTGAGGAGGAATGAGAGAAAAGATTTTCGTTAAACAAATAGTGTAAATGACATAGATGGAGTAAAACCTGGATCGCTCAAAAAAGGTATTGAAAGTAAAAGATATACAAACCCATTGATGCCTGCTTATTAAATGCCTGGAAATAGTGAAATTTAGTAAAATTGATTAGAATTATATTTAGTTCTTAGAAACCAATAAGTGTTTTTTAAAAAAACGCCAGTACATAAATGTTGACAAATGCATAAAAAATGGATAAATTCTTACCATAAAGTTGATAAATTGCTCATTATATTTAAATATTTTATTATAAATAATGATTTTGGAATTTATCAGATTTTAAAAATCATAAGTTTGAATTATAGAATTTGATAAATTTTGTATTTCTATTATCTATAATAATAAATATATTAATGAATTAACTATCAGTGAATAATCCAGGATCAGATTAAAATGCAATTTCCCAAGCCTTCCCAGGGGAATACAAAAATTTTGCTCCAATCGGTAGGGGTTCATATGCAAAAGTTTACAAAGCAGAAGATTAGAATGGAGACTTAGTGGCTATCAAAGTACATATTTTTATAATGTATATAGGTTATAGATATAAAAAATATGCAAAAGGAGATTATTCCTTATATGTAAAATGAAATGAAATTATTATCAGAGAGTGATAATAAAAATGTGATTAAGTTGTTTAAGAGTCACTAATCAACAGAAAGATTAATTTTAGTTCTTGAAGTATGAATTTATATAAATAAACTTAGTTTTGTTTCTTAGATGTCGAATTTATGGTGAAAAGATATTACAAAGGAAAATTACCTGATGATTTGGTAGTAATCATATTGAGATAACTTGCGAATGGTTTATCATATTTACATAGAAATAAAATTATTCACAGAGACTTAAAATTAGAAAACTTTGCTGTTCAACTAACACAAGATGATTAAAATGCATTACAAAATAGAAATGATCTTTCTGTATTTGAAAGAGCAACTTATAAATTAATTGATTTGGGATTAGCCAAGAAATTGGGAGACATTTAAGCATAAACAAGTACTTGGGCAGGAACAGAATTAAACATGGGTAATCAATTTATTCTAATGTTAAGCTCCTGAAATTTTAAATGAAGAGAAATATTCTTTCCAAGCAGATATGTATAGTCTAGGAGTATGCTTATATTACATGCTTGTCGGTAAATATCCTTATTTCGATCCAACAAATAGAATACCACTTTAAGATTTAATTAAAAAAGAAAATGCTGATTTGAGTCAAATTGCAAATTCTGAATTGAAAAACTTGATATCTAAAATGCTTAAATTTGATCCAAAATAAAGACTTAACTTTTAACAATTATATCAACATGAATTTTTTAAATATAGAGAAGGTGACTTATCAAATCCACTTGATTTAGAATTAAATTAAAATTAAGTAATTTATTCTAAATAACTTGATATTTCAATTGTTGATGAGAATCCTATATAATAATAAAAATAATAATCAGTAATATTTTAATAACAATAATAATCAGTTCCATATTAATAAGATTTCGAAAGAAAAAGTGAAATTTAAAGAGTCATGAATACAGAATAATAATAATAATTTAATGATTTTATTGAACAGCCAACACCTTATCAGAATTAGAAATAATATAATGATGATTACATTCAAGATTCTAAACATGTTCCAACAAGTGCATTTGATCCAAATAAGAAACAAAATGATTAAATCATGCAACTTTATCATACAAGAAATTAGTATATGGCCATTATGAAATTGGCTGATTATCTTGAACAGATCATACCTTTAGCAAAAGATACAAAACTTAAATTTATGACAATGGAGTCCACATTTAACATGTATATTGAATATCTAAGAATGGTTTCAAAATAATTATTTTTAAAACTTAGGCAAAGATTCTAATTCTTTTAACCTACTTTAGGATCATATGATAGATTTTAATTATTGGAAAAGTAAGTTAGAGGTGAAGATTAGCCAAAACTTGACCGAATTCAAGTAAGAGAAGGAGACAGTAATGGAACTTTTTCATGGCTTTAGAAAGCTATATTCAAGTAAATTAAATGTGAACCCCATGACTCTTTAAACTTTAATTTATAGTATTAGAATACTAATATTGAATTGTATAAAGAACTATTGAAGATGTTATAAGACACATTTTATAAATATTAAGATGATTCTAATCCTAAATTAAAAAGAATCAAATGCTTACTTTATCTATCCATGATAAACACAGCTAGGTCTAGAGTACTATTTTAAGTTGAGTTACAAAATGTTGATTATAAAGCTGAAGAACTTTTATTAACTAAAGCTCGTGATGAACCAGATATTCTTTCAGAGAAAGTGACCTCTATTTTAACTTAATACAATTTGAAATATGATTGATCAATTAATATTATAATTTATGATTTTCAAAATTAAGTTATTGTTTACACATAAAATTTTTATAAAATGTAAAATGAAATTTTATAGATTTAAAA
Organism: Paramecium sexaurelia; assembly: GCA_000733375.1. NCBI lineage: Eukaryota > Ciliophora > Oligohymenophorea > Peniculida > Parameciidae > Paramecium > Paramecium sexaurelia. Next base: position 526,914 of record JPFM01000019.1, read on the forward strand.
GATATTCTATACAATTTTTATTCTCACAAATAATCAAAGAGAATTTAGAGAACATATAAAATTAAAAAAAGAATATTATTATGTAATATCAATTAAATTAAAGATGCTAACATCTGATTTTATTTAGACAATTTTAATTCATAATCAAATATTTTCTTTGAAAAGTTTACCTATTGAAGTTTAACTTCCTTTTATGTCTATATTCTCTTTATATAAAGAAGATTTTCTAACTTCAAAATAAGTTGATTCCTAAAATATTTTAAATATATATTATACTTTTATGTTTTTAAAATCTTATCCTCTCTTCTTATATGCATCAAACTCTGCTTGAAGCATCATCAAATCTTCTTGAACTCTATGATAATCTTTATTTAAAATAGAGAATTTTTGCCTCCATGTTTCTACTTCATTTTATAAATAACTATTTCTCTCTTCTAAATTATTAAGATCAATATTATTATTTGATTCGATTTATCTCATTTAAGAGTCCATCTCTGCTAATTACATCTATTTTATCTTCAGTTCTTCTAGTAATTTTTCTAACTTGAATCTTAATGAACTTTCAGATTCAATTTTATTTTCTAATTCTTTTTACAAATTTTTTGCCTATAAATTAGTTTATTCATTTAAATATTTGAGCTATTGCTCTACATCTTATAAATGAGATATTTGGTCTTATTAGAAATGATTTTTTTTATTTAATTCTTCTTCTAAAGAAAGCTAATATTTAAGATCATTTTTTAAACTTTCAATTTACTTATTATAGTCATCTATATATTCTTATAACTATTTTAATTTCATTTCATATTTTTAACTATTTTAGTCATTACTTTCTTTTAATATTTCCAAATCATTATTTTATTTTTAAATACTTTTTTCAAATTAAACTAAATTTTCTTGTAAATTATTTATTAATTCTTATTATTAACTATTTTAAATTTATCTTCTTTCTAATTCAATGCATTAGATTAATATTGATTCTAATAATTTTATTTATTCTTATTTTAGTGAATCTTCAAGTTAAACATAATTTTCAACCTTTTATTATAATTATATAATTTATTCTGATGAATCTTATTCAATTTTTTTTATAGTTAATTAAAGATCTTAATTTTTTTAAGATAAATTCTCTTATTCTTGTTTCAGTTAATTTAATTCTTCATTTAATTATTATTTAATAAATTCATTTTATTTTTATTAATCTTCAAATGAAGACAATTAAGATTTAATTTCACTTTACAATTATTTGTTTTTATTTTCAAGCTCTGATTTTTCTTGTTATACTACACAATTTTAATTTTATAACTAAGAATTTAAATCTGTTTATTGTTCTAATTATTCCTCTAAATTTTAAATACTTTACGATTTTAAATTTAGATCATCTTATAATACACTATTTAGTAATTCATTTTATCTTAATTTTAATTCCAATTCTTTAATCTTCTCATTTAGATTTTCTTATTTAGTTTTTGTAATTAACAATTCTTCAGATAAGTTATTATATTTATTTGTTTATTCTGCTAACAAAGTTACCAAATCTTAATTTTTATTTTTCAAATCTTCAATTTCTTGATTTTTCAATCCTTATTGAACTTAATAATCTTAAAATTATTTTATCAAATCTGCTCTTTCTTAATTTGTTTATTCAAGTTCAGAATCTTTTTATAATAATAAATCTTAATGATTTTGAGTCTATTGAATCAATTAGTTTTATAAATTTTCATTAGTTCTATCATTAATAATTACTTATTAATTTAATTAAAAGTTTTATTCTCTATAATCAATTAACTCATTTTCAAGTTTATGAATTTGTTAATTTAAGTTTTGTTTTTCTTGGTAGATTAAAGAATATTTTTCCTCTTGTTATTAATCATATTATTGAGATTAAGCTAATTTTTTCTCTAATAATTCAAGGTTCTCTCTAAAAGTTTACATTAAAGAATCTTTTTAAGCAAGCATCTACTAGGTTTATGAATCCTTTTGTGAAATTTCAAATTTAAGTTCATTAATAATATTTGTGGAGAATAAATTCTCTTATTCAAAATGATTTGATCTTTATTGTAATTCTAAAATTTATTGATTTCTTTCTTCAATTACATTTAATCCAACTTATAACTATTTTTCATAATCTTATATTCTGAATGACTATTATGAAATCATATCATTCTTCTCCTCGATTACAAATTGTAATCTTTCAATTTCAGAGGTGAAAAGCGCAATTTTATTTTCAAGTACTTCTTGTTATTTTAATTGGGAAGTTAAAAATCTAATTTAATCATCTTAATATTAGAATTATGATTTAAATGTATTAAGTTCTGAATTAAGATAAGAAACTTCTTGTTTATGAATTTTTTAGTTTTCTTCTTATAATTTTCTCATACTTTCAATTTCAGCATTTGTGCCCATCCAAACTTATTATTCGCTATCATACTTTTCTATCTAACCTTCTAAATCATTTTAAAGTTCATTTAATCTCTAATTTAACTTATTATTCTCTTGTGTTAATTAATCAATTAAAGTTTCCTACCATTAATATATAATTACATGTCCTGAACATTTTTTTTCAGTGCATAACTTTACAGTTCTAGTCTCTATAACTGGTCTGTATGTAGTTGTAGTAACAGTTGCCTTTGGCCTTGATTAATATGTAGTAACCTTTGCCATTCTTCCACAAGAATCATGGCGTTTGTCTCTAGGAGGAGAATTGACAACTCTATTTGTAGCAATAGTCTGTGTTTAAAAAAATTTAGGAGATTGTGGTCTCATTGTGAAGAGAATTCGTTAAATTTATTAATAATTTTTAAACAGTTAAAATGAATTAAGATGAAGTAATTAAATAAGAGGTCCCTGCCTTTTATAAATTATCTAAAATCTTATAATAACCTAATAATCAATATAACTTTATTAAGATTATTGCATAAATAATTGGAATAAAGAAAACTATCGAATTACTTTATCGAATAAACTTGTAAAAAATTAATAAGAAAATGCATCCAATTAAAAGCAAAATTCAAAATTATTCTTCACTATAAGGGTTCATTTAAAATTGAATTTTTAAATCTATTTCAATCAATTGAAAAAAAATATCTTGAATTAAATATATATTTTATCAATACAATTTCAGGCTTATTATAAAATATCTTTGGACATAGTATAATTCTGTTTCCCCGATAGTCCTGACATTATATTTTGTTAAAATAGCTGAATGCTAATAATCTTAAGAAAAACAATAAAACTATAAAGGGAGGATAAAATGTAATGAATTTTCATAGATAATATTTGGATTTTTTGCAAAATATGAATTTATTGAATACGAAAATAATACAGTTTCAACTTTGTAATTTGATTTCATCATTATCTTGAAAGGGAATTTAATAAACATCAATTGATGAATTTGATAGTTCTGCAACTTTTTTCGAAACTTACTTTTTTTTTACTCTATTTGCTAATCTTAAATATAGGTTATTTTATTATTTTAGAATTTCTTCATGAACTGTTGAATCATTAACTTCATTGTTTTTTTCAAATTATCCTACCATATTTTCACAAACTCTTTCATTTATTTTTTAAGCTTCTTCCAATTCATATAAATGAATCATCTTTTTTTATTTGTAATTATCTTTTGGTATAATAGGAAACTCTGATTGATTTGCCATAATTAGATTTTTAAATATATCATCTTAATCTTATTTACCTTTTCTTACTATCTATTATAATAATTGATGTTGCTTATCCATAAAATAATATGTAATAGGATCCATTTATGAGTCATAATATGAAACTACTTCTCCATACATTTATATCATTTAAACCAACTAAATTCTTAATCATAAACGTATACATACTTCATCCATGCAAATATCTTCTTTGGTAGCTTTCTCTTCATACTTTAATAATACACAATAAAATTGCTTTGCAAGAGGTCTCTTAAACGCTCTATCATCAATACTTTTCATAGTATAAAAATTATTTTATAGAATAGCATTATTTATTATAAAAAAACCTTATTAATAATTTGAAGTATATAAATTATTTTTAAGATATTTGCAATATAGAACTTTAGTCAATCTAAGGGAATAAATCAATCAAAATATGTTGAATTAATTTAATCATCTTTACTAACTTTTTTATTTTCTATCTTTTCTAAACACTATCAATATATTATCTTTATTTATAATAGTCTTTATTTAAAGACTATGTTATTAAAATTGATTTGTACAAGTTTAGCTCTCTTTTAATGAATATTATAGTATTTTTTTTTTTAAATTTTAAATTTATTTGCGAAACATTTAAGATAGCATTGTGTATTTAATGAAGGAGTATCATAGATTAGATTTGTAATAGTTTATATAAGTATATGTCATGAGATTGTTGCAAGTTTATTGAATAGATAAGTTGATATAAAAAATTGATTAAGAAATAATTGAGATTTGTAAAATATTTAAAAAAATAGATATTTATATTTGATTGCATGAGCAAAAAAGAATAAGACATCAAAAGATTGATTGCTTCATAAGTAAAAATGTAGTATAGAATTCCCTTTAGTGCCACATTGGAACAAAACAACTTCATTTTGACATGAAGAGATATGTATCTCATAGAAGTGACAGTGGTTCATACATACTCAATTTAGAAGAAACATGGTAGCATATCAAATTGGCTGCTAGAGTTATTGCTGCAATTGATTAACCTTAAGATATTATGGTAAAATAAACATGAATTATTCCAGGTTGTTTCATCAAGACCAATTGGTTAAAGAGCAGTCATTAAATTTGCTCATTATACATAAGCCAGCTCAACTAGATCAGCAAGATGGACTCCAGGTACATTGACAAATCAATCTAACAGTGCTAGTGGTAAATTTTAAGAACCATAATTGTTAATTGTCACAGATCCTCATTTGGTAAGAATATATGAATTAATATATTTTCTAGGATAGATAAGCAATTGTTGAAGCTTCATACGTTAATATTCCAGTAATTGCTTTATGCAACTCTGATACTCCATTATAATTTGTTGACATTCCAATTCCAGTTGGAAACAGAGACACCAAGTCTATTTCAATGATATATTGGATATTGGCAAGAGAAGTCTTAATCTTAAGAGGTTAATGGAGATAAGGTATTAAATATTAATTCTATATTTTCTTAGATGAACCATGGGATGTTTTAGTTGATTTGTTTTATCACAAAGAAATAACAAACGAATAATTGGGTGTGGTTGATAATTTAGTCAAATAAGATGCTGAAGGAGAAGACTAAGAACAATAAGGCGATGGCGAAAAGGCAGATAAAGACTGGTGATAAATATATTAATATTATGTAAAGTACATGTACAGGGAATGCGTTTAAATATATAATCTTTTTTATTTCTTTATTTATAACTAAAAACTTTGATTTATACACAATAATCTTGTATTGCCTTAGTTAATATTGGCTAAAGTTTTCTGAATCTTAAAAATTTAACTTCATAAAAGAGAAAATAAAAGAGTCGGGAAGTAATACTATATAATATCTAGCAAATTAGGGAATTTCTAAAGTATTTAAGTCGAGATAAATTTCCATAAAAAAGTGCTCAAATTTCTATAAGAAACTATTGAATTTATTTTCATCATAAAAACATTAGATGGAAAAAGACATTTACGATTAGAAATAACGAAATGAAAAAGAAAATGAAAAAATATCATCAATCTTAAATATATTAAGTAAAAGCTGAAATTTAAATATTGAAAAAATAATTAATTATCAAAAAAAAGAAAAGACAGAATTTCAGTGGGATTATGGTACAATATTTTCGAATAGGCAAGAGTTTCAGTATAAAATACTTAATTAATAATAATCTAATTAATTTTCCAATTTCATTATCATTTATAATTAAAAATTCATCCTATTAAGAGTCTGGATTTTCTACTAAAGGTTATTGTAAAAATGCTGGAACAAAGTTTGAGATTTTTTAATCTTTTGAACTATAGGATATTATAATTGTCCTTTTACCACTATTTACCAATCAATTCCACAAAAAAGATTGTGTTCTTTTATTTCATAAGTATTGTCTCAATCCAATCTAAATTTGGACTAAATAAATAATCTTTTTGTAAAACTTTTGTTAAGAACCCTTAATAAAGATTATGCTTAAAATAAAAGCAAGATGATTCCTCTCTAAAGGTTTTACATCTATTTGTAATCATTTCACTTTTATTATTTAAATAATAAATAGGAAATCCACTTAGCATTTGATATATCAAATAACAATAACTATAGAGATCTACTACAAAAACTTTGCCCTTTCCTTTAATTAAATAAATTTAATCTATCAAAACCTTAAAATTTCATGAATTACGCATTCTGGAGTTCCAAAAAAAGATTTATATAATTTCATTTTTATCAAATCTTAATTTTGATAACCGAAATAAATTACAGAATTATATTTTCTTTTAAATGATGATCTTATTCTTAGCTTAAGTATTGAATTGTAATATTTATGTTATAAAAATTATAATTTTTTTGAGTTTTTAATTAATCTATTGCAATTAGTTCATAAATGCACATAAAAATAATTAAATTTCATTTGTCAACTATAAAATTATTATTATTTTTATACAATCTAATGTTTTAGGATCCAGATGAGAAAGATATGATTGGCGATCTTCTTAATGGTATTTCAAAATACTCAAGCTCTTTTAGATAGTTTTGAGGCTGAGAAAACAAAAAAATCATATGCTAACAATAGACCCCCTGCAATAGAAATAAAATAGTACTAAAATGCTTCACCAATTTATCAACCTAAAGTTTATTCGCCTTAGGTTTAGCATAAAGCAAAGTTATTAAATTATTAATAAAAGTTCTTACGATTTAGATTTACGACTTACTAAAGTGCCTGTTCAACAAAGTGCTCCTAACTCAGCATTAAAAGCTAAATCATATGAAAGCATGGCTTAATTTATACCAGAAGAGGAAACAAGTTTAGATGGAGATTTAGTAATCAAAATTACATAATAAATAAGATATCTAAATGTAAAGATCAAAATGGTGCCAGAAGCATTTAAAAATAATTTCAGGAAGGACCTGTTGCAATCAAAGATCTAATATTTAGTAGACTAGAAAAAGGACTTGTATCTCTTTCAAAAGATGTATTTGGTAATTATGTCATTTAAAACCTTCTTGAAAATGGTATGGATTTTTAAATATCGATAGGAACTCTATTGCAGCAATAGAAAATGCTTGTAATATTATAACCACATACTCAACAACTTGCATTTCATTAATATGGATGTCGAGTGTTATAAAAGTTATTACAAAATGCACATAAAACTCCAGAATTCTAAGTTCTATTTGATTCAATAAGGGGAAAAGTTAGAGAATTAGTTATAGATTAACATGGAAATCATGTTGTATAAAAACTTATCTAACTCATGGAAAGTGATGTTAGTCTTTGGGTTTTGGAAGGAGTTGAAGGACAAATAAACAAATTGGTTATAAATTCTTTTGGATGTAGAATAATTTAAAAAGCTGTATAAATCTCAAATAATCACGCTGAACGACAAATGAAAGTTCTCCAAGAAATTATGAAGATATCTTATGAATTATGCACTTCATAATATGGAAATTATATAATCCAATAATTATTGAAAGATGGTCCATAAATTATACAAGCTGAAATCTAATAAATTATCATGGATAAAATAGAAGAATATAGCTTAAATAAATTTGGAAGGTTAAGCATTTAAATAATTTTAGTAATGTTGTGGATTGTGCAATAAAATGTTCAGATAATAAATTCAAATTAAAAGTTATGGAGCTATTATTGAGTTAAAAGCATCATCCAGTTTTATTTGTTCGGCTATCCAAAAATGCATACGGAAATTATGTTGTCTAAAACTTTTTAAAATTTGCAGATAGTGAAATATAAAAGGAGTTATATTTAAAAATTACTAATAGTTAATAATTATTACAAGAAATTTAGTAATCACAATTTGGTAATTCAAATTATTTATTTTAGGTTAATACGTTTATTAGATGTTAACTTAGAAATTAGAACTTGAAGCTTTTAAATTATGATTCCTGTTTATGATTTGTTAATATATATTGTAATTAAGATAAAACTCAATTTTACTTATTGTAGATTAGTCAATATTTTATAAATATCATCAAAGAATCAATTAATTTTAGGAGAATTTGAAAAGTTTTATCAATAATTTCAATCAAATTAATAAAGCAGACTCTAATTAATTTTCTTCTTTGAATTACATAAATTTATAAAATTTATCATCAATTTTATTTAAAATCAAGATAGAATACATTTAATCAAAATTTATTATATTCTTAAAACTAAAAATCTTGTTTTTTTATAGAATAACTAATGAAATTAGTTCATTTTGTTATTTCTCAGTTATATTCATAAATAGTATAAATGAAGAGTATTCAACATATGACAAAAATCAAGGTTATTAAATATCAACTTTTGAAAATACAATTTACACAACCATAAGGTGGAATAATCCTTTATTTTATATTAAAACTGAAAATATAAAGAGATTATGATGAAATGTGGAATGAGAGATAAATATAATGAAATATACTCAATTTAATTTGATAAGTTGATTTTGTATTAGTTTTATTAAATAAATGACGGACATCTTAAAAAATCCTAAGGTGAGATAAACAATCTAAGATGTAGTAGGAGGTTGTTAGAATTAAACCGCAACTGTTTTAGAAATGACATTTGCGTAAATCTATACAGCAGATGAAGGAAAGAATAAATTCCATGGATCCAACATAGCAGGAATCTTATGCTTTCTGATTGACAGAAGAGAGGGAAAAGTAAGAAGTAATTATATAATAGTGCTTTTATTTGAGAGTTTATGACCCTGCAAATCTTTAAGTTCTATTTTCAATGGAACTTTGTTATGGAATTAAGGATTTTTGGTAACCTGTTAGTGGAATAGCTAATTTCTATTGTGTTCCTATCTAAAGGGGTTTTATCGGTTTCTTGTTTCCAAATGTCGACGAAGCCACTAAAATAACTTAAAAAATATGTTCAAATGGGCCAACTAAATAATAATTAGTTGAAATCAACGCTTAAATTGAAAAAGAAGAAAAGGAGAAGAAAAAACTTGAAAAACTAGAAAAAGAAAAGGGAACAGTTAAAGGTGCATTTAAAGATTTTTTTGGATTAAATAAACAAGTTGAGAAAGTATGATTTTATAAAAATATCAATTAGCAAGTAGCTGTTAGTGGTCCAACAGGATTCAAAAGAAATCAATTATCATTTAATCTTGATACTGGGGAAATTAATTTAGATGATTTGCCTCCTGAATTATTAAATGCTTTTAAAAAGGCAGGAATTACCAAAAAGGACTTATAAGATAAAAATCAAGCAAAAGAAATCTTTAAGGCTGTTGCTAATTTTAATGAAAATTCTTCAGCTCAACCTCCTCCTCCTCCACCGCCTCCTACTTAGAAATAGTAATAATAATAAGTAAAATTTTAATGTCATAAAGGTTTCACCACCACCGCCACCACCACCTCCTTCTTCTAAAGGTGCTCCACCTCCTCCACCACCTCCTCCACCTCCTCCTCCACCACCTCCTCCTCCTAAAGGACTTCCGCCCCCACCACCTCCTAAAGCACCTTCAAGTGGGCCAACGTAAACGGTCTAATAAGCTCCAAAATAACCTCCAAAGAGTTAATCCAATAGAAATGATTTATTAGCCGAAATATAATAAGGTGTAAAGTTAAAGCATGTAGAAAAAAATGAATGCAAAGTAGAGTTAAAAGAAATGGATAAAAAATAATAAGATGATTTATCAAGTTATTTAGCTTAGATGATGGCTTAGAGAAGAGAACAATTAACAAAGAATAGAAAAGACAGTAGTGATAGTCATAATTCTGGTTGGTCAGATGATTGAGCCAATCATAATGATAATTATATTGAAAATTATGATTCATATAAGACAATTTTATCATGATGTTAACTCCTATTAGATATGATTGATTCCAAAAAAGATATTTAAATAAACAAATCAATTTATCCTTAAATAATAATTTATAATCAATTTGATCCTACATCTACGTGAATATCATAATCTAATTTTTATTTCTTTCTTTATGACTTTTATCTACCATGTACAGTATTTTAATGTCTAAACAAATCATTTTTTCTTAAGTAACTTTTATCGCAATCTTAAAAATTACATCTAAGTCTTCCTTAACTTGTAGTATTTTATGAATCTCTGCAATCTTTTTCAAAATCACTAGAGCTAAATTTTAATTTCTGAAAGCATTCATCATTTTCATCCTGATTATTTACTAAGGTAGTAGTTTAAGATTGGTTAGATTTGATATTGAAAAATTTTTAAATTTAAGATTGAACTTCATTCATCTGTTCAGAAGATATTTGACTATCTTTTTTTCCTATCTGATCCTTATAGAGAGAATTATTAATGTTTTATGGTTCTTATAACGTAAAGTTATCAACATCCTTTTTATAAAGCTTAAATAAAAACTCTGTAACCCAAGTCTGAAAAGATGGAGGTTATGTTATACTCATTTGATTCTTTTAAAATTACATTCTTAGAAATAGAAAAATTATAAATGAAATAGTTCCTGCTATTATTTTATAAATTTGTTTGATAAATTATTCAAGAATTTTTTACTATGCTTGTATAAAAAATTATTAACTAATTGAAAAATATCATTAGTAAACTAAAGAAATTTAATATTGAATATTAGGTTTTAAAAATGGATAAAATTTCAAATATATTATAATTATAATAAAAGTATATTTTAAAAATTCATCTAATCATCTAAGGTAGTAAAACAGTGTTTATGGGTTAGGATTATTCTTTTCTTGGGAAAGCATTCCAAAATCTTAAGGTCTCATCTCCAGCACCAGTTACTATAGTTTCTCCATCTGGAGACATTGCTAAAAATAGAACTCTTGATGTATGACCCATTAAGGTGGTAACCTAGATTATGAAGAATAAATTACTTTCTATAAAGCTGGATATTTCCAACAAACAATTTAATTCATGCTGTAACCATGGGTTGATACAAATTCATTTACATTTTTACTAAACATCAAATTACACACTTAGGAACCAGTATCAATCCAATCTAATTATTAAGTTGTTAAGGTATTGAAAAATCTGATAGTTCTATCTGCAGTACCTCCGCCTGAAGTTAATAAACCATGTCGATGAGGTGACCAAGCAATAGCCTTTACAGCAGCCTAATGTTAATTAAACTTAGCTAATGGAATCTGAGATCCCATTCTCCAAACGAATAATTTATTATCATTTCCTCCAGAAGCCAATTAATATTCATCTGGTGACCATTTCAAACCACAAACTTCTTATTTATGGCCTTCGAATTTACCAGAGTGTCTTTTTGATCTTGGATCATGGAGAATTATTGATCTATCTTTTGAACCTGAACAAAGAGTCTTATACATAATAATAATATAATACATTGTTACTCCAAGCCAAAGATCCAACTCTAGCAGAATGTCCTTCTAATATTTACATTCTCTTCATCTTTTCTTAATCATAAATATGAATTTCTCCTGAACCTGTTCCTATTGCCAATTAATTTCCTTATGGATTCCATATCAATGAACAAACCATATCATTATTGCCAAAATCACAAAACTTTGTAACTCTATTATTGAATGCTGACCATAAATATACACAAGATGATAAGGCAACTGATAATACATTTTAAGAACTCCAATCTATTAAATTTAAGTAAAAGTCATCTTATAATTAAGGAGCATCCAATACCTTAAAAGGTACTTTACTAATTTTTCTTTGGGTAGATTGATAATCTTAATTGTTCTAAAATTATTCTCTATAATCCATTAAATTCTAATAAGTTTCCAAAACTGCTGGATTTATATCAGACAAAATTGTTCGCTTCTATGGTGTTCTTTCACTGAAATGTAAAAGGTTCTTTGATTCCCATTTGAGTTTATCACTTTGTAATTAATGACCGAAAACGTGCATTTTATAAATATCTTTCAAGGTCACATTACCTTATTCTTTGTAATCACTTCCTTTCTAAGGCTCCTAATTCTCTTCTTCTATCTCACGATATTGAAATTCTTCATTGAAATTCTGTTTTTAACCACTTCTAAGAGGAATATATCTACATGTTTTTCCTTATTAAATTTACTTCTTAGGAGTACTATCCTCCTCTTCCATTTAGTCTAAACATTTATTTAATAATTTTTACCTCCTGATTAAGTACTTTAAATCTCCACCTTATGGAGTAATTTAACAAGATCACCCATATCACAGTTTTTAGATTTACTTAGATGTGAATTTTCTTTATTTTATTTTGTTGGTGACATTTGTAATTTATCTTCAAAACAAGAAACTTCTATATCAATATTTCGTTATTAAAGCATTTTCACAGTGTTCGTTGACATATTTTATAAAGGGGATTTGCAAACAGATAATAATTTAATTTACGTTAAACTTTATTTTTAATCACACTTAAAAAGGCAAAATAAATATTATTAATAACTTCTAGTTAATCTCATATCCGGTATTAATTTATTATCAACAGCAACCACACTAAAAAAAAATTATTTTTTTTTATTTATTTATTTATCGTTAAATTTCATATCTAATTCTAATTAACAGCCTTTTATCTACAAAACAATCACATCTGCATTTCACATCATACTTCTTTTGATTTATTTAATATATCATCTGTTTTAACAATTTTATGTAGAAAATAGTAGATTTAGAATCTAAGAAATAGTAATTAAGATTTAATAATATTCTTGAGTACTTGAGATAAAAATTGAACATACATTCTTCTATTTCTCAACTGATATAGATTATTTAATAAAAGTAGAGTGTAAAGATATTCGTAATTTATTTTTGCCAAAGAAATTATTATTTCTAAATATTATTAATTTTAACAATTTACAAAATCTTTTTTAAGAATTATATAGGCAATATAACCCCTAAAAATTTTAATTTTTATAAATATTTTAATACATACAAAATAAATCAAGATAAATTATTTTTACACATTAAATTCTTAACATACCTTTCCATTCCTTCATCAATTAATAGCATTTTTATAGGAATAAATGATATGAACTTTTTGCTCACTTCAAACATCCTAGATAATCTATTGAATATTAAAAATTTTGAAAACAATAATAATACTCCTAATAGAGAAAGTAAACCAATTCCTACAATCTAAATTTTATTAATAATTTCATACATTCATCAATTTTAAAAGTAAATAAGTTTGATTATGCATGTCTTGCCTCATAATTTAATACAATTAAGTTAAAATACCCGAAATTAAATAAGGACCTTCTAAATCATAAAATTAGATTGAAGTTCTTTATTTAAACTAACTAAAATTTAATTCAGTTTATAAATTATTGATGATTATTGTTAAAGTTGAAAATAAACCATTCTTCATATTACCATTAAATAATTATTGGCAAAAAGATTTTGTTTATTATTATAACTCATCAGATAACTAAGCACATAAGTCTCCTGTTGATAAGGAATCATAGTACTCCTAAAATTCATCCGACAATATAACTCTTTTAATATATATAAATTACTTACTTGTCATAAATTATTTATTTCTCTAAGAATTACTTAGTTCTATTTAATCCATTTTCAACAACTTAAAGCAATTATTGAATTGAATCTTCTTATAAATAAGGAAATGAGCTTCGAAAAAGCAATACTTCTCTTGCTGAATACATAGTGCATATATCAATACTTAAATCAGATAATGCCTTATAAAAGGTAGCTATTTCTTTGTATCCTTACAAATACTCTTTATTTAAATAAAGTGAAATTCCCGACTTCAGAAGAATTACAATATATAAAACTAAATAACCAATCTTCCAACTAAGACCTCGAAATTTTAATCTGTTTTAAACTTTGAATCTTTTCTAGCTTTGATTTTAATTTTAATTTACCATCACAAAACTTTATTCATTATATTAAAATCTTCCAACAATTTTGTAATCTTCATTAATCTAAGAAATCAATTTTTTATATTTCTAAATTTGTTCATCCTTCATATCTTATGGCAATTACAAAACAATGTTGTAATATCTACTAATCTAATTTACTATCCCGACAAAATAGTAATAACTTAATAAATAAGGTATTGTAAGAGCCACTGCACTTATAACAAAAAGGATAGTTATCATTTGAATATTACTCTCTACAAGAATCATGGTGTCCTCCAATAAATCCTTATGTAAGTCTCTTACTAATTATTTTAAAGGCAAATAATTTTTAAATGTGTAATAAATATATGCTGAATCCGCGTTTACTTTTCCATTTACTTTAAAATCCATAACAATATCATATTAAAATTTTAGTAAAGTTCCAAAAGCATTTCTTAAATTCATATTATAACTCTCTTCCTTTGAACTGTTTGTATATTAATAAATTACAAGTTCATTATCATCCAAAGTATTTTATAAAAGAGGCTACTTAAATAATTAATTGAAATTAGAATATATCTAATCGTATCCTATTACAATTTAATTAGATGGAAATTAGATAACTTGTAACAATTATTAATAAGTAATTAGTTACATAAGATAAAATAAACTATACTCGCTCATTGAAAATATTACTAATAAATTATTTTCAATAGGTTAAAAACAAAGTTATGAAAAGTCCAAAACTTCTAAATTATCCATTAATTGATTAATATCCAAGTTAACTTTTATCGTCTATTATAAAAAAAATGCCTGTGTAACAAATAAACTTAGCAAAAATGAAAAAATAAATTTATTTTCTATCTTTGAATGCTAAGCATAATATTCAGACAAGAAATCTTTTGCTAATGAATTTTAAGAAATTTGTTAGTGCTTTATTAAAATTTAGTCTTCTTATTCAATTATTATGGATTATTGTTTCTTTAATCTAGATGCAGAAGATTGCTTTCTAATTAATTTTAATCTTGATTATTTCTTGTTATCAGGACTTTAAATGTTTATACATTCATCAAGCTACTGTAATTCAATCAAATCATTTAGATATTGCTAACGAATATCTTGTTCATAATAAGGAACATCTATCTGTTCTTCTTGAGCAATATTTCCTTACAAAAAATAATCCAATTCTGATTTAGTTTTTTAATCGTACTACAATTATTGATTTGTAAAATGCTCTATAATACTTGATTAGAAATTTAATTAACTAAAACTTTTTTATTTAGCATTAGATTTTCTAATACATTCAAAAATTAGGATATAATAAACTGGTATGTTATTTATAAACTTAATTCGTTAATTTATTGTTGTCACAAAAGGGCAATCTTATTCTGAATCTGATAATATTAATTCTAGATTCTCTTAATAATTTTCAGTTTCTGAATATTGCGGCACAAACTACCTTATACAGTGTTCGAAATTTTAAAAATCAAATTGAGTTATATTAAGAGCATAAGATAAGGATTCACTTATGCATGTAATTTTTAATTAAGAATCTAATATCATAGCCATAGGTTATTCAGGTGATATCTATAAAAAAGTTATAAATTTTAATTCATCCGTTATTATAGCATTAAATCCGAAATCAATTGATGACATATAATTATCATTATCTTTTGCAATAAAGCATGCATTAAACTACTTAGCATATTTAGATACTCCTGTTTCAATAAATTTTTCAATGATTGAATTATGATGTTCACGAATTCCTGGAGGAATATAGCTTTCGATTCCTTGAGATGAATCCAAACATAAAACACTATTGTTGGAAATTCCAGAAACTGTTATTCCTTTATCATATTTTGATATTAGATATGACAATTTATTTAAATCATAATTCTCACATTGAATAGGATTATTTTAATTAGAGATTAATCTTGCTTAATGAAAGTTATTCATTATTTCGGAATAAAAAAACAATAAAATTGCTTTGTTTTTTAGAGTCGAATTTTCCTGATATTATTACCTAAGAACATTCTCTAAAACTGTTATTTTATCCAAATATTCATAGTAAACTTCGTAATTCTCTTCATTTTTATTTTATAATAGTAACAATTTTTATTAAATTAATATTTTTATTTATGTGATATGATAAAATGATCTTTCTTCAACCTCAATTAAATTATTGATGGCATCTAAAAGAGAATATTGAGATGATTAATTTGCAAATATTGTAGTTTATATTTATCTTAAGCATTTTTATTTCAATTTTTCTTTTTTTGCTTCATAATAAATGCTTAATTCTTACATCTCTTAAAGTTAATATAAGGCTTTTTAATATTACTTATTAAGAATTAATAAAGAAATTTAAATTAAAATGCTTTCCTACTTTTTATATTTTCCAATATTATGTAAATAGGTTTTGTTTTTTGTTTTTTTTATTTATTGTGTTATCCTTATCAATATTGGAAAAATTACTAAAAGTGATGTTAAATCATTTGCAAAACCTAAGGTTATTATGAATGCATAAATTATAGTATATAATTGAATTGAAGCTATTATAAAGTTATCAGCAGAAATTAATTATAATGAAGATTTCAATAAACCAATCAAATTTTGTGTTATCATATTTGAATCATAATACCATAACATCGATTAAACTATTTATAAAATCCAAATAAAATGAACTGAATAAGACACTTTAGTATAATTAAAATTCTTGTTCTCTACGTCTAGAGTTTCTAATAAAAACAATTGATTAATTGCTGATATTATAATTAGTGTTGGTTATAAAATAAAACAAAGAGGAGATAATGAAATCTCCAAACAGAAATTTAAAAAATTAGTTACCATCAATCCACCATATAATGAAATAATACCTTTACCAGGTATATTAAAAAAAATGCCGAATACATAAAGTGCATTTACTATAAGTAAGAAATATCCTACAATAGTAGAGTTAATATATTATTAAGGTCTAACAAATAAAGATATTATTTAAATATAATTATGTTGATCTTTAGGTTGTAAATATGATAAATTTAATAGAGCCCCCAGAATTTATATGAATGAAACTACCTTATCTGATAATCTTATAGATAAATCATCTAACTGAATTAGTTTATCCAAAATCTACATAGCCAGTCGATAAAGCCTATTGCTCATAAATCTAAGTATATAAATAATTAAATAATAATTATTTAAGATAAAGCTTAATAACATTAATATATTATAGTAATTCATAATTTTTAATTTATCAAATATTAGTATTCTGTTGATATTATTACTATCAATTATTCTTAACTAAATTATATTATTTACTTATCACTCCAAATTTTTTGATATAAATATTTAAATTTAACTTTTCTTATTTGTTTAAAAATATATAAACTACATTCCTGACATTTAGCATTTTTTCATTCTTTCCTAGTTCCACAAGTTTCAAATGCTATTAATCTACTCTAAAAATATACGTTGTTGCTTAAATAAATAATCAAGAAAACGAATTATTGTATATAACTATTGATTAATTAAATATTACAAATAATTTTTAAATTTCTTAATTATTTTTATATATTGTATTCATATTAAACTATTAATATTGAAACAAATAAGAAAATAATATAAAATTAACAAATTAAAGAATATTTCAGACATATTAGTATTTGAAATTCACTCAAAAAACTTCCCTCAAAATTATAGTTTTAGCATTTCTCTCAAAACCATCATCAAACAACATAATTTACAATGGCACAAGATATAACAACCTTTAGATTATGGACTATCTATAAATAAGCCTTTTTCTAATTAGAAATAATGCTAAGAGAACAAAGATAAATATAATTATAATGATAATTATACTATGCATCTATATTTTTATTATATAAATACAGTTATTTGATCTACAAGCTTCTATGTTTATGCATATAAATCTAACTAAATTTCTATATTTAGTTTACGGACAATCTCTGAAACTAAAAATGCCCCTTCTAATTCTAAATAACTTGGTTATAATCGCTCAGTGAATTAATTTATATCCTTTTCTGTTTTTATGTAATTAACAATATGGACAAGAATTCCCAAAAGTCCTCTTTACATTTCTTAGTTCATCACAATAGGGCAAATATTTGATGCCTTTTATTTCATATCATCTAATAATTAATCACACAGATTATTTTCCATTAGATAATTATAGTAATCAGCAAATTATTGCGACAAGAAATAACTAAAAGTATATCGATTAAAATATTTTACTTATCAAAGTTTATTTTATCAATGGTAAATGCTTGCAATTCAGCCAATGATTAATCTATTTCTTTGTAAATTAACTAAATATCAGTCGCATTATAATATTTAAAGAATGCTCTTCCATATAGAATGTTACTTTAAGCAAATACACAAGGCACATCTGTTCCAATATCTGATACTCCCTTATAAAATCTTGCTGTTTCAGGATATTTGTCTAAGTAGTTTTTAACTTATCCATAAGAGACACTAGCCTAAGTTAAGATTGCTAACAAAATTATACACAGAAAGATTCTATTAGAATAATTGGTAACATTTAAAAAAGAATTGTTTTCTAAAATAAACTTTTTGTTATCTTTTTTTTCTAATTTTAATTTTATTTCATCAAAATACTATTCTTTACGATGTATGTCAAATTAATATTAAAACAAATTATTGTAATCACTATTTATTATGGTTTATAACTACAATAATCTATTTATGTCTTTAATAAAATATTCTGGACGGCAACAAAATAATAAACTAATAAAATTGGCATGACTCAATTCAATTTTTTTATATAAGATATAACTGCCTATTAGAAAAAATATTAGAAAAGTTAATGACAAAATATAAATTATTTATAGTTTTGATAAAATTCCAATTGATCTGTTTATTGTATCTTCCAAAATATCTTGATTAATGCGTCCAAATTCTGTTTTTAGAACATAGTAATTTCGATATTAATAATAAATATGAGGAGAATCAACAATTACATTTCCATCTAATTAATAAGCCATTTTAGTTATGTATTAGTAATTTAACATGATTGTGATGCAATTCCTTATGGAGACATTAAAATGTTCACCTTGATCTGTTGAAACATATAGTTAGATATCTAAATACGTACTTTCTAAAAATTGTTATAATTGCAATTTGTTTAAGATTGAATTAACATTTTCTTCTAATCGATCGAAACCTAAAGGCAGATTTGATCTAGGAAATTCAATCAATTAATCATAAGTATCTTGTGATATTTTATCTGCTGCTTTTAAATTATTATAGTTAAAAATGGTCCATCTAGTAACTAAAAAAGATTCAAATGGTTGAAAAGCAAAGTTTTTAATCTATAATAAATCAATATCAAAAATTAAATTAGTCAAGCTGGTATTTGTTGAATTAAATTACTATTATAATATAATAATTTACAGTTATCACAAATGATAATTAAATTAATAAACTAAGAGATAAAAAATAAAGAAATATTTTTTATCGTTTAGTTAATCCTTTTAAGTCTTCAAGTTTTTATAATATTTCATATTTTTTAAAATAACCAGATTGCCTAACACCTATCAAAGATGAAACTTTAGAAGATTCAATTTATTAGCTTTCTTCAATACTCATATCTTTTTATGGATTTTATTGAAACTTATCTTCATCTGAGACAGATACAGAATAATTGATTTTATTTTTAGTTTAGTAGAAAAGTGGTCTTTAAGATAATATAGGATCTTTTAATTGTGTCTAATAAATAGTAGAATCAAATATTAAAAGCTCATTGTTTTAAGATTTTTAAACAATATTTTAATTTGAAATACCAAATACTTATTATTCACAAATTGACTCATTAGGATCATCTATGAAAACATTTTCAGAGACAGAGAATGCATCTTAAACTATACTATTATTTGTTTCAGTATAAGTGAATTTTACAGAATTTTCATACTTCTTGAAATATTCAAATTTAATTATGTAATACAAAATTTCATCATTAAGTATTGTTGGAATTACATCAAGAGATGTTTAGTAGGTTGTTAATGAATTACTTGTGGCTTCGTCTTTATCAAAATGAACTACAAAATCAATGTTTTCAAATGATCCTGAAAGTTCATGTTTTTTAAAAAAAGGAATAAATTTAGTTATTAATTCATTTTTAAATAATGTAATTGAGTTAATGTTTAATGCTATTAAAATACTTTATGTAGTGGTAGTGACCATTTTTTCTGAATTTATGATCATTACTAAAGGTTATTCATAAATTGGTTAAAGAAAAGTAATAAAGTTGATTTCCTCACTTGTAAAACTAACATCAATTGCAAACTCGATTTAATGTATTGTTCCTTTTAAATTGTTATAATAGTAATTTGTGTCTAATCTCTTCATATATTTAGATTCTCCGTTATTTAAAAATTTCTTTACTAATTTTAAATGTTATTCCTTTATTCCTGGAGGAATAATCAAATTAATATTCTACTATATTAATTTATTATGATTCATTTTAAATAAGATGGGAGCATTATTAGAAGCCCTTTTTATTAAAATTTCTTAATGATATGTTGAAATCAAATAAACCATTTTGTTGGTAAAAACTTAGAAACTTTGTTTATCATCAACTTTTATGATTTGTTATTAAAGTGAATTTGCTTTGGTAAATTCATTCAAAATTTCTGAATACAAAAAACACAACACATTTTAAGTTTTTAAATTTGGAAATATTGAATATTACTTTTCTAATTAATTTTAAACCACGTTTACTTCTTCAATATATTTAAAGATATTTATCAGTGAAATCTTTTCTTTTTAAGAAATTATCTATTAAATGCGACACTTATTTTTTATTAAATTAACAATCTTTTTTTGTAGTGTTACATTATAATCTTCAAGTTTCATTAAATGTTCTACTGCTTCAGATAATCCATTTTAAGCATTATTTTAATTTTATAATTTGTTGTCTAAATGAAATAGCCATTCCTTAATCATTAACTCTTTTTTTATCTAAGTCAACCAACTCAACTTTTTTATTGAATGCAAAATAACAAGTCCTTCATAATATTTTTCTTGATATGCAAATAAAGATGCGTATAACATTATGTCTTCTTTGTGCGTCGGTAACTTGACTTTTATTGACTTTAATATATTTAGATCATAAAAGTTAGCAATCAAGTCTTCCAAAGTTTTTGGAATTTACTTCTTAATTCTTTCAAAACTCATATAGACTATCTTCTATATAAACAAAAATATTATAAAATCACTAATATAGTTGTGAGACCCTATAAATAGTTCCACTATGCCTAAATATATTGTCATAATTTAAATATTAAACAAAACAGTTATTTGAATCAAATTTACTTTTGGAAATTATAACAATAATTGCAGAAAAGTTATAATTGCATTCAAAATTGCCACTGACTAAATTATAATAACATTGAATTAATATTTGTCCAAATACATTAAAACAATGTTGCCTATGACTACAATAAATCCAAATAAAGATTTGGTAGGATTGAAAATACTCTTGGAGTCAAAATTCAATGTACCTTAAGCAAATATCTATTCAAAAATATTTATGATGATTAATATAATCTACACTAAATAATCCAAAGAACCTCTTGATATTTCAAAAAAGAAATTTATTAAACCTAAATTTAGTAGTTAGCCAAAAATGTTAATAGCACTTGAAAATTGCCATTTTACTTAAGAAGATATTAAGTATATAAAACATAGAGCTAAAACTACAAACTAAATATAGTCTAGTGATAATGCAATTTAAGGTCTTGCGATGACACAAAAAATGTAAGTATACGAGTACATCTATTTTTAAAATATATAAGAAAAGTTCCTGAATGATGCAATTATCTTAATTGCAAAAGAAAAATACTTATTCATTCTTTTAGAATGATATGTAAAGTCTAAGTAGTTTAATAGGAATTTGTTTCTTAATTTAAGCAAAATTTTGTTCTAGGTTGGACTTTCCATTATTGAAAGTAATATAAAAAATAATGAAAAAACTTGAAAATGATAATGATTATGAAATTTAAATAAATTCATATTAAAAATATAATAAAGGTAATCCTCAGTTTCAATAATTAATGAATAATATGATAATAAGATATATTGTTTACATTCACCCATCATTTATTTATGAATTTTGAATAACATACTCGATTGGAATTTTTAATAGAGCAAATTTAATCTTCCAAAACAAGGAAATTTAAATTGGAAAGAAAAAATCTAAATACTTTTTAGAAAAACTATAATTAATAGCTTAGGTCATCTTAATTTTTTTAATATTATTTGAAATAAAACAATAATTAAGATCTCTCTTCTTTAAAGAGGATCAGTTAGATAATTATTTATTCCTAATAAATTATATTATTATTATTAATATTAAAATTTATATAATAAGTCTAATTACTGATTTATTTTATTTTTATTACTAGAGAAGTAGATTAAAACTATGGTCTTATTTAAATCCCTCTTTGTTTATTTTTTTTGTTAATATTTATTTAATCAAGGTTCTTGTTTGGATAAATAAAATTTTGTATTTTTTCAACAATTTCTCTTATATTTGTTCTTTTACATTAATTTATAGAACTTATATTGGATTTTCTGATTCTAGGAAAAGAGGAATTTTAGAGAAAAGTTAAGTAAATTCTAATGACTGTTTTAGAGAATTTTATAAAGAAATTTACAAGATTTGAATATGGATGGTATAAAATTTAGAGATAATTTGAAGTAAATTACATAATTGAATAGTTTGACATGAATTATGGGGTAAGAGAAAAATTGATTAAAGTGTTTATATAATTTTTTCTAATATAGTGATAATTAAATAATTATGCATCTGAGGATGAAAAGCGACATCAGATTCGATTAACTTAAACTTGATTACTTATAAGGGAATAGTTCTAAAATACTAAAATCAGAATAAGACTCAACTCAACCTTCATAAACTTTAATTTTTTAAGGAAACCTTCTTGAAAATAAAACAGACAGACAATTATCTCCTATAATAAATAGTAATAGATAAAGACATAAGTTAAAACAATGCTAGTCTCTTGCTCTTGAAAATGACCCAGATCTTGAGGAATTTTCAGTTTGGGGAGATTTAGAAGAATTGCCTGTCGGAAATGATCAAACAAATAATATAGTTTCTTTTTTAGAATTATACAAATATCGATATGAAAAAACAACTAAGAAACCAGTTTCTTGTTATAATGTTATTATGATGACTAAAAAGTAAAATTCATAAATAAGAATAGGCTAATAAATAGACATTCGATAGCTAGATTAAAATATTATGGAATAAATAAAATTTAATGGATAGATTTTAGAGATTGGAGTAGATCAGGCAATCTTAATTCTTTATGATGTATTAATTTGTTTTAGATTTTGCTCTTAAATTTGATAAATTAATATAAATTTTATGGGTAATATGTGCGAATATCATGCAAGAAATGTAATAATAGTTTTCTAAATTAAAGATAAACAATGAATAAATTCTTCAACCTAAGTTATTAGCATAACATAGATTTAAAGATATTGGAATTTACTTAGATACGGGAGATATAAAAAATGAAGAAGTAGATGTAATAGTTGCTTAAACGGATTTAAATCTAAAGGTACAGAACATTAATAAGATAGCTTCCATATTATTTAATACATAATGTATCACCTTAAACAAAATAATAGTTGTTAAAATATATTTAATAGATTAGAGATAAACAAGCAGTCTCTCATGGTGATGTAGTACATTCTCACGCTGCAGAAGTATAACAAATAGAATAAAATTATTAGTTAGAATTTGATTTTGTATTTTATTGTGTATTACCTAATGAAGATGACGAACCTATGAAATTGGCTAGAAATCATAATCCAAAAAATTTAAGTTTGAAATTACCTAAAAATGCTCATCAAAAATATTAGAAATAGTTTATTTATGATTGCATGATGACTTGTCTTAAAGTAGCAGAAGAGATGGAGATTACGTCAATTTGTTTTCCAGTGATGAAATCGACTAAATTTACAATATCTACTATTGCAACAATGCAAATGATAGCTGTTAAGAATTTTTTGGAGGAGAATGTTACAAAAATCAAATTCTTAAGTTAAATTAGATTCTGCATATAAGATGATAAAGATTAAGAATTATTCAAATGGGCTTTTGATAAAGTATTTATGGACACGGATGATAGTAGTGAAGCTAGTGACGATGATTCTCTCAATAATAACAGTGGAAATAGTGGAAGCGGAAGTGCTGGAAACTCTTTAAGTAAAAATGTAAAATCAATCTATTAACTTAAGACTTTGTATGAATTATAACCTACTGTTAAAAAAGCTTAATAAAAGAATTTTGATGAAGATGAATTTGTCAAGAGTTTCGGAGCGAATTATTATGATAAATTTGAAAGTCCATAAAGTGTGAGCAGAAAACTTTCCATTTGATAATTATTATACTTTTATCTATAAATTATAGTTATATATGAAAATCAACTATGACGAGATGAATGATCAAAACGAACAAAATATATTCAAAGATGTTGACGTATCTAATTGGTATGAATTAGCTGGTATAAGCATACCCTATACATTATTTTAGCTTCTCTACTTTTAAGCGTAGTGGGAAATATTTTATTATATATGATTTTTTAAAGAATCTAAAATTTATTCCTTTGGAAAATGGAGGATTAAAAGAATAACCTTTCTAAAATGCTTACTGTTAATTGTTTATTATTACTAACAATATTATGTAAAAATTAAGAATTATCAAAGTTAAGATCTTTTCATTATATTATTAAATAGCAGGTTTTTATTTTAGTAGATTTTGGAAATGGGATTGCCAAACAACATAATAATTAACCATATCACCATCATTTTATATAATAATTTAAATTTGTGAAGCCCAAACTTTAAATTTTACATTTTGTTATTGTAGTAATTTATGGCTTAAATTATGGAGAATGAAACTAAAGATTGATCAGAATATATCTCTGCTTAAACTAACCAAAATATTATAAGTTTTACTTACCGCATTAATTGTATCAATTCCAATTCTTACTATCGTTTCTTTAATTTTGGAAACCTACATTACTAACATAAGAGAATATTGTTTAGGTGTATTAACTTTATTAAGTGCTGTTTCTTTCGCTTTTATCTGTATTATACTATATGCAAAACTCAAAGATTAATATAGTGTTGGTGATAATTATAGAAGTGTAAATTATAATAATTAATGTATATTAGAAATTAAAGTGGTTATCTATTGTAGTAATAATTTGTGCACTTTTTAGACCATCATTTAATTTTCTATTTTCCCAAAAATTTTTTTGGAAGTTGAAACAAGGACAGGATTGTGAAAATGCAATAGATTAATTACCTGATGTAGGGTTTAGTTGGTATTAATTTAGTAGAATTTATTTAGGGCTATTTTCTAATTTTCTTATAGTTGTATTACAGATTTCATTCCTGTTTTTGTGTTATCATTATTGTTTTCTCCTAATTTAACAAAAAGAAAAACTTTAATAAGTGTAAACGATGGATGGGATTCTGTTTTAGAATGATTATTTAACAAACTTTTATAATAAAATGTAATTTAATAATAGTCTAAAATCAAAGTTTTAGGAAACCAAAAAAGGATCCTCTCCTTAATCGCCAGAATAAGGATTTTTGTTAACATAAAATAAACCTCCTTTAGTTGAATCAAGATCTTCATGGAATAAAAATGTTTACATTGTTCCTAAATGGGAGAAGCGAGATATCAAACATGTCGACAATAATAATCATACTCCATTCCCAATTAGGAATTACATTAATTATGTGCAATTACATAGTGAGGGATTCAAAAATTCTCTCAATCTTGATTTTCTCAAACATATAATTAGACACTTCGCTGTTAATTAATGGTGGATAGACTAAACTAAAAAATTCAAAAGAACTATACCAATAAATATACTCTAAAGTTCAGATAATATTTAATAGAACAATTAAATTTGTAAATTGCTGATCCAAAAATCATTTGATGATCTTAACTTTTATAACGAAATCCTTTTGCATGCTAAAATACCATCTATGCCATCCCTTGAAAATTAATTGAACGAATATAAATCCTCAGTTACCTATTAACTCTTAGATCTTAATTCTACAGACAAATTTAAAAATGAATCATTATTTTAATTGCAAGACATCTTCATTAAAAGAATAATCTAATTATTATAAGACCATGGTTTATCAAGTCTAGGCTATTATGATTATCTTACATTTTAGAAAATTGTAGAAGATCAGAAATAAGGAATTTGTGATGCACAAACCTTTCTCAAAGTTCTAGAAATAAAGCGACTATTCAATTAAATAAATCTTATCTCCTAATAAAATGAACTCATTACAAATCAATGGAAAGAAGAAAATTAAAAAAGAATGCCAGAAACTCTATAAAAATTTAGGAGATGGAATTAGGAAAAATCTTTGCTTTCAGATGAAATTCTTGATTTGGCTAATTATGTAGGATTAGATGTCAACTTAAAAAAAGCTAGAAAAAATTACGAGTTAAACAAAACAGAATAATAATTTAATGAACTTGTTATAATTGGTGATTAAATATCCACTAACGCTCAAAAAATTATTCTTGATACTGAAACTAAATTGTCTAAATGTGAAAAACAGGATTCTTAATCAATAGGTTAAATTCAGAACACTAGTTTTAAACATAGTATGTAGATAGCTCTAAATAAATAAAAGAAAGTAATAAACTAATAAGATGTTTAATAAAAAGATGAAGGATATCTCTTAAAAGATCAAAATATAATCAATATTAATACAGGATCATCAGATAATCTACTTAATATTTAAGTTGAAAGATTTGATAATGAAAAATAAAAATCATAAGAAAATCAAATAAGTAATAATATCTAAAAATAAATTAAAAGATAAGTAGATACTTTTCATTCCCCTTAAAAATAATCATTAGATAGATTTTAATTATAAAATTAAAATTAATTAAATAAACTCTCTAGAACTTAAAGGATTAATTTCAATACTTCGCCCTCAAAAAGAGTCATTATTATTTCAGATAATAATCATAATTCTTAGAATTCTTATTAAAATCAGCAATAATATCGTAAATTCCATTAAAGTAGTAATGAAAGATCATTAATGTCAAAATTAGATATAAATAGTAATAGACAAGAAAGAAATCTAATATCTTAATTATCATAACGATCATTAAGATCTTATGAAGATTTTATAAATCCTATTGAGCCTGAAAATATAAGTTAAAATTAAAATAGTTAATTACATAATTTCCATACTTAAAATTAAATTAAATAGAATGTAAGCAATCATTAAAATAGATAAGCATAAATTATTACTAGTTATAACAGTATTAGTTTACATAAGGACAGAAAAAATGGTAATAATTAAAATGATGTTCAATTAGTAAAGGAATTCATAAAAAATAACAAAAAGTACTAATTAGAATTATAAAATAAATTATTTAAAAAAGACATTGAAAAATTAGAAAGAGAAGATTAAGTAGAAATTTAAAATAACTCGAATTCTAATTATTAGATAGATATACATCAAGTTGATGAATCTTAAGAATTAAGTGATGATGTGGATCAACTAAGATCTTTAACTTAAAAAGAAACGAGATCTTATGATCCAAATATTTTAAACTAAGAGTCCGATATTCACAATTCACTGCCTGAATCTATTTCAAATAATACAACAGCAAGAACTTTAAAAAATACAAGTAATTATAATTCGAATCATTAAAAAAAGTTAAAATTGGAAAATTAAGAGGACTTTATTAATGATAAATCTGAATAATTGTAAACTATAAATGAAATATCAAAAAAGATCTCTCCTGTTTTAATTAGGTAGACTTCAATTAAAAATAGCAAGAAAATTGTTGATTAAAAATAATAATAAAAACCTATTAAAGATCTTCAACTAGAAAAACAATAAAATTAAGTTAATTTTGTACATTCTTAAATATAGGAAGTCACTTTAAATTAAGATATAAAGCATGATGAATTGAGCAATAATAACTACTCGTAAAAGTCTATTGATTTACCTTCATTAAGAACTAGAAATACTTTGGGAATAACAGAAAAATCAAAAAGTTCTCTTAAATCTTCTACTCATTATTCCGAATAGAATAAATAAATAATGAAAGAAAATTAGAAAGGAGAAACAACTATTAAATCTTAAGAAAATTAATAAGAAAATAAGAAAAGCAAAAATAAATTTGTAAATAGAGAATTTATAAATGATCCTTTGGAAGATGAATCTGAGGAAGATTCAGATGAATCAGAAAATGACGAAACTGAATAAATTAATAATCCTATTGGTTATTAAAAAAAATAAAAGAAAAAGAAAAAATTTTCATCATTATCAACATCCAAATAGGAGAGAATAGAAGATCATAAGAGATATTTACAATCATTGAAAGAAGAGCTCAAAGAAATGTTAGCTAAATAAGTAAATCTAAAAGAAATTAAAGAGCATATCAATATCATTCTTAGTGAGATAGGAGGTATTAACTTAGACTAAGATTTAAATTATTATATACAATTATGTAATTCATTAATTTATTTAGATAAATCTAGAGTTCAAGAATTGAGCTATGTAAATTAAGAATCTCATGAGATTCGATTTTAAAATTAATAACCAGTTTGTGAATTGAGATTAAAAAGGGAAATTAAAGGATTAAAATTTGCAAGAGATTGTGATAGAATCACTAAATTAAAACCTGTTGATTTTGAAGATATTATTGATACTTAAAGGTAATATATATCATTAAATAATATTAAGACTAATACAAATAGAAGAAGAATTAAAAGATTAAGATTATACCGCATATTAATATTAACCTTAATTTCGCTATGAATAACGGCCTTCTCCCTTATAGACTGATATTATTTAAGTTTCTTTAGATGTCACAAGAAGTCAAACACCAAATAAACGAAGAATATATAGAACAAATCCAAGATTTGAATCAGATTTTAATATTACTAGATAATAAAAGAAAACACTTTCTGGTAATAAAAAGAGGCAAAAATAAAAAAAGCAAGCATACCCAATTATGATTAAAAAGGATCCTCTTAATAATAATTTTCCATATTTACATAAATATAAGCCAGAATTGTTAAAAACAATTTTAGAAGCTCGGATAAGTTTAGAGTAATTAATTTGATTATAAATAAATTATTTCTTATTATTTTTGATTCATTAATAAATTGCTAATTTTTTCACATTAAATTTTCCAATTCTTGCAAAAAAAATCTTAAATCTAGTTTAATTTCAAGCTTATTATGATTTGTCTAATAGAAAAATAATTCATTTAATATAAATTGTTACTAAGTAATAATACCCCCATTTATTAGATTCAAACATTTGTAAGAATTCTCTAAAATCTATAATAATACAGTATATAGGAAATTATGTTATGCATGTTAATTATCAATTTGTCAAGACAGGTTAAATTTTATGGGATTTGTAAATTTAAGCAACATTTATTATTTTAATTAATTATATATATTATAAAAAATTGGCAAAGACCCAAATCAAAATCTGAGATATTATTTATTTTAATGAAAATTTTATTATTTATAAATCAGAATAACTATTTTGAAGAAATTTTAATATAAATCTTGTTCACACTTTAAGCAACAGGAATTGGGCTATATTTAGATTCACTTTATTCGATTATATTTAATTGCATTTTCATTATAGCTTTTGTAATTTTTGCATTCTAATACCCTAAAGCAACATTATTTCGATTTTGGTATCATCATCATTTTCATATTGCTTTACCTATTTTAATTTAAAATCAATAACTGGATATTGTTAGTTTGTTTAATGTGCTTCTTATTATAATACTTGCCTTATTGTTATTATCTTATACTGAAATTATTGGAGAAATTCAAATATATAAGGCTATAAAAATTTTTAATTATACTTTTTTATTGATTGCATTTTCTATACATCACTTAAATCAATTTGTGTTCCTTATATTTATGATAGTTTATGACTTCCTTATTATTATCTAAGTGTTTGGATTAACTATTGTCACAAATTAAGAATTTATCAAATTTTAAACCCTTACTCTAATATCGATGACTCGTTTAGTTGTTTTTTTATTACTAATTTTTATTGAACAGAAACATTTATTATTAGTAATTCCTTTGCTTTTATTTTTATTGATTACAATATTAGATAAATACATTCATTATCAAATCTAAAATGTATTAAAATAGGAACCATATTAATTAAGTTCAATGATTTTGTTATAATTTACTTATTAGATTGGATTATATAAAGGATTATTATATATATCTCAAATACTTGTAACACATTCGAAAGATTGTAATCGTTTGGATTGTTTTTGTAATAGAGATAT
The DNA here is from genome assembly GCA_000733375.1 of Paramecium sexaurelia. Lineage (NCBI taxonomy): Eukaryota > Ciliophora > Oligohymenophorea > Peniculida > Parameciidae > Paramecium > Paramecium sexaurelia. The sequence goes on from JPFM01000019.1 coordinate 557,248, forward strand.
TTCGATTAATCAAGACGAAACTTGGAAGAGTCCCAAATCTATGTTAAAGTAAAGTCTTAATGAAATTCTATGTGAAATTATAAGATTATATAAATTCTCATAATTATCAGATAAAGAAGAATATGTAATTATTTAAATAAATTTAAAGATTCTTTTATTGAGTAGAATAGAAATTGAATACAGAAATGACAAACTTTTTGAAACTCTGATAAGAAGTTCCAAATTGAGTAAAACTAAATTTTTTGGATATACTATATTTCCTTATTAATTTCGAATATAATATCATCGAGATATCTTTTATAATAAATTATTATCAAAAATTGAGGGTGTTAGACTAAATAGTTATATTTATTATACATATTGCAATTTAGTAGAATAACTAGGATAAATGATAGTTAAATTGCTTAATCAAAGATAATAGATTTTAGCAATGTTTATTATTCAATATTAAAACCCTATATATTATTTGTATCATCATAGATTGTATTAATATTTAAGCTTATATGAAAAATCTGAATGTTTATTACAAAAGATTCTACAATTAAATCCTCAATCGTTTGTTTCATAGAGTTTAGTATAAGCTTTGTATTCAATGGTGACATTTTAAGAAGAGAAATTAAAGTAAATTGAAGTGGATCACAATCTTTGGAGCATTAAAATTGATTCTCTTTGGTCAATTTTGAATGATAGATAATGTTGCTATGTATAATGTAAATATGAAAAAGGTCTAGTTATGCTTAATCATTCAGTATTATTTACTTAATTGATGGAAGGTATAAATATTTATTATTGATAGAAAATGGTATAAAGTCTGATTTTATAGGGTAAAATATAGACAAACTAATTTCAAGTCCATTTAAAGAAGTTCATTAAGGTTTTTTAAATAGATTAATAAATGAAGGTAGACCGAGATTATTAAATAATGGAATTTAACAATTTTTTATAACTACTAACAAAGGTTATATGAAATAAATTGATAGTTTAGTTAGGCTTGGTTAAAGTATGGAATACTTAACTTTTATGACTATTATGGGATATAAATAAGAAGAAACTTGTGGGAAAATATTAATAAGTAATACTGGTACTATATATGCTTATTCTGAAAAGGCAGTTTAATAATTAAACTTGGATAAAATTTTAAAATTGCATCATAAAATACATGTAAATTTAAAATAATGTATACCTTTGTCTTAAAATTTGAATGAATTAAATGAGGGGTTTATTTTAATTCCAAAAATAAATTTAACATAAAAAGATTAATAATCTAAAACAATTTCAACTACTTAAATTGATTAAATATCCTTTTATAAATATTTTTTGAAATGTCCTAAAAAATGCTTTGTCTTTTATTCTATTTATAAATTTACCAATACTTCGTATGATGACAATAATTTATAATATGAGACTCTCTAAATTTATTAATCTAATGAAATAAAAGATATTGAAATAAAAATGTTGGCTCTTGAATTAATGTTAAAATAAATTATGTTCAATAACAATATTTAATCAGAAGCATATGTTACAAGTTATACTTCATTTAAATCTATTATTCAAGAAACCAAAAAAAATGTAAAATCTATTAGTCATGAAAGTCATTCAGAAAAAGAAGATAAAATTGATGATAGAGATTTTATCATTAGTAATGAAAGTATACATATTTAATAAGAACCTTAACATGTCTAAATGTATTAATTTATTGCTTTAGATTAAAATGAAATACAATTTGAATAAAAAAACAACTAAAATAATCATTCATCAATTTTAGCCAATTCATTTCAAACTTAAGATTAACTACTTTCCAGTAGAAGATTTAATGATTTAAGTGTGAGAGATTCAAAAAGAGAAAGTTAGCAATTGATTCACTAGAATTTAGCTAATCTTTAAAATATATCACATTAAGAAAAAGTCCTTTAATGTGATGAAGATGATTAAGATATAGATTCACCAGAAGATACAAAAGTACAAATATAAATGGAAATATGTATGAAGGATTTAAACGAATAATATTTGAATGAATAAATTGATTGGATAAAATCTATGTTAAAATTAAAAAAAAATTAATAAAATAGGTTACCAAAGTTTAAAACTACTACTCATAAAAGAGGATCTTATAAGAAATTGAATTTCGAGTAATAACCATCATCTGTAAGAAGTACAGATTCTTAAAAGGGGTTGATAAATCATGTAATAAATGGTATGCTATAATCCAATTCTCATCAATTTTACAGCATTTTAATTATAGCACTATTATATCTAATAATTTTATTAATCTTAATTATATTAAGCCTAAGTTAATTGTAAAAAGAATTACATCATATCTATTTAGATTCTAGTGCTGGGCAATTTTCTATTACTTTACTTTAAGATATAAATTTGATGGAAATTGCAATTCATTTGCTTGCTTGTAATTCTACTTTTGGTGCATTATAATTTTATATTTAAAACTCTACTGATGATTACATTGACTATGTACGTACTGTTAATAATCGTTAATATATAAACCCAGAATTCTTATAAAAATTAGAAAATTAACCAATTAAAATAAATCACACATTTTCTAATTATGGATTTTATGAATATATCACATTTAATACTAGACGTTATTTAGTTGATTCTTTGCCTTTAGTATTTCATAGAATATCTGAAGTTGTAGAATTTGAATAATCTCATTTTGATATTACACATATGGAAGAAAGTTATTTCACTTTAAACTATCCTACTTATTTTAATTTAGCTGCAAATCTAATTAATTCTACTGATTAAGAAATGAATTAAACTAAAGATGCAGCCTTATATGTTGCTTAAATTTATGTAATTGTTGGTTTGTGTTCATGTATCTTAATTGTTATTTTTATTGGATTGGCAGAAATACAAATTGCAAAATGGAGAGTATCTATTGTTAGAACTTATTTTTTATTCTAAAATTTATAATCATCAATACTTGAATAAGAAAAAGAAACTACAAATCTACTTTCAATTGATGAATTATAACATATGAAATATAATATTATTAAATTGGATAGATAGTCATAATAAGCTTTAAAAAATGAACAAAGACTTCTTGATACAAAATTAAAATAATCATTTTGGGCTAAATAATTAATTACAATTATTCTGTTGGGAGCTTTAGAATTGTTATATTTTATACCTTATTATCAAATATATTCCAATTCAGTAGATTAATTGATTGTATTTCATGATGATCTCTATAAGTTAGGACTTACATAGCTATCATTTAGTAATAGACTAGTCTATTTTATTTAATAATATGCTAATCCATAAAATAATATCGATTCTAATATATATAATTAATTTGAAACTTGGTTTTAAACATATTAGGATTAATATTTATTTGAACTTCCATTTGAAGAAACAAATGATTCCTCTTCATTAACATATATCGTAAATAATAACATATGCGAAATGGATGAAATTATTCCTTTGAATAATCTTGGATATAAATGTCCATATATTTTACAGGATGGATATTCAAAATTTATTGTCTCTACTTAAAATTAACTAAATATCATGTAATCTGAATATTCTAATATTTCAAGTGGAATTCTTCAAATAATGAAAGAAATAGATTTTTAAGAAATAATAATTGCCTATGGCTTTATATTTCCTTAATTCAATAAAAACAGAGACAAATTATTTGAAATTTAGAAATAACATAATTAAGATTCCAATACCTAAGCAATATTAATGGCAGTTTTTGTTTTAATTGCATTAATGATAGTTTTTACGGTTATAATATTTATCATTTCTAAATAATTTCTGATCATGATCAAAACTGTTAAATAAACTCTTTTGCTTTTCTCAAAAGATTAGATTTCAAAAAATAAGCATCTAGTATAAATTTTGAGTAAAGAAGTAACTTTTGATTGAAATTAAAGTATTTAAATAGAAATTTTACTTCATTATATAATTATTTTATGTGTTAACAATTAGATCAAAATTGTAAATATTTACAACTCATTTATTATTTGTATATTTTTGAATCCAAAGATAAAATTTCTTGTTATAAATTTTTTTAAATACATTTTTAAAACATATTTTCACTAAAATTATAAAATGAATATTTTGATTAATGAATAAGAATATATTTTTGCAAAATAATATAAATTTAAATATTAGATGATAGGGTCTGATAAGTTTTTAAACAAAAAATATGATTTAATGATTTCTTGATATTCTAATGATTTTAACTTTAATTTATAGTTCATTCTTTAAAATATTATTTTTATTAATTCCATCTAATTACATGCAACATAGAACCGAAGACTATGATTTACTTTATAAGCTAGTTTTAATAGGTAATACTTAATTCTATTTAAAGGGGATTCTGGTGTTGGGAAAACCAATATTCTCAATTAATTTACAAGAGGCGAATTTCTCCAAGATTCCAAAACCACAATTGGAGTAATCAATTTAGTTTATCATTATTTTTAGGTTGAGTTTGCATCTAAGAATGTAACGATTGATGATAAAACCATAAAAGCATAAATTTGGGATACAGCTGGTCAAGAGAGATACAGAGCTATAACATCAGCTTATTATCGAGGAGCAGTCGGAGCAATGATTATTTATGATATTACTAAATCATTGACTTTTGAAAATGTTGATAAATGGTTGAAAGTATTTATTGTTGCAATTATTAAGGAATTAAAAGAAAATGCAGATCCTTCTTTGTAAATTATGATAGTTGGAAATAAAACTGATTAAAAACATATAAGATAAGTGGCTACTGACTGTGCAATAGCCTACGCTTAACGAAATGGAGTGGCTTTTATAGAGACGAGTGCAAAAGACGGAACAAATGTAGAGGAAGCCTTTAAAACTATATTATAATGTAATAATTAAAATTCTAATAGCATAGAAATATATAAATCAGCAAAAGTTGCTAAACCAACTCCATAACCAGTTAAGTTTGTTGTTGCTGATACAGATGTCGTTAAACCAGAAAAGTCTTCAAGTTGTTGTTGATCTTGAAATTATTTGTTATTTCCAATCAAAATATCATTAAATATTATATAAGAAAATCAAAAACTCTATGATTTCTTATTATGTTGACTAGTCAGAATTATTCAGTTTTTATTTTAATTTCTTCCATAATATTTCTGCACTTATATAATCAAGATAGTTTATTTATTTTACTTATCAAAATTTACAAGAAACTTTTAAACCAAATTTTCTTTGTTTATTTGATGTAAATTTATGTTGAAAAGCTAAACAATAAAATTAATTATATTCAAAATTAAAAATATAATATATGAATTATCTAATCTATTACTTTCTAATAGTAAAGGTTAATTATTATAATTAAGAATTTTTAAATCATAGAATAATAAAAAATTAATATTCTAAAGCCAATTTCATATTATATATTCTTTAGTTTTCATCTCTAGATAATCAAATTTTCTTCTAATTCTAATTTTTATTTTAAATAGTTGAAATTTTCTTATACTATTCCCAAATTAGGATAGATGTTTTGATTATTTGTTTAAAAATTATTAAAAAATTCTATATCTAATGCGGTTTATATTCCATAAATTTTTTTCTACTATCATGAGATCATAGCATTTAAACAGTGTAAGTCAAATTTGAGATTTATTACAAAGAAGAAAAAAATTATCACAATTGACCCACTTATTTAAGTGCAATAGATTCTAATAATATAAAATAATTAAATTAAATTATTAAATAAATCTAGTATTTAAAGGTTAAATAACTTTTAATCTTTTTAATTAAATTGTAACAAACAGATTTGTGATTTCAAGTAAAAATTAAAAAAATGTTTTCTATATTAAATAAATTAGCTCATAAATTTGAAACATTAAGAGTAATAATATTAAATATTTGATGTGTTATAACTTCTAATGACTTTTTTATATTAAATTTATTTCATATCATTTATCAAAGAAGATAATTGTAGCAATTTAAGTCAGATTTATTGAAAATATGAATTAAACTAAAAAATAGAATTTTCTTTTACTTTTCTAAGTTTCAAAAGTTTTATAATCATTAACATAAAGAAAAATAAGTAAACAAATTTGGATATTATAATTTCAACTAAAAGATGATTAGAATATTTTTATAAATATAGGAATAAATTTAATAAATGTAAAAGTAAATTTTTAAATAAAGCAAAAACAAAAAGCTATTATAGGGATTGAATATTAGAGATAGAAAAAGAAAATAGAGTTAAACCTTTTATTTAATCTAATATTTTTGATGTTATGATAATCAGATCAATTTCTGCTGGCGATGAATTGAGCAGTGGTGGATAACTTTTCACTGATGTGCTCTTAGAGTCTGTCAACAATTTCTTATTAAGCAGCTCTAGTAGATTAGGATAGTAAGGATACCTTTCAGCAGTTTAGGTTTCATAGATTTAGGATTAGACTGCATACCAAGCTTATTATCCAGCAAGTCTTTCTTCGCTGTTTTCTAATTCAAGAGTGTGGAATTCGATCCATGATTAAGCATCTTCAATTGTGTCCTTTTATTCTTAGATTTAGACTTCCAATTAAGCTTTTCTTTCAACCAATCTTGTGTGTTCATTGCTCAAATGAACGCTGAATTCAGCCCAATGAGCAGCTTATCTTTCTTCAACATCCTTAATATTCAGATTTATATATTACAGTCTTTGCAGCCTTTTCTTAGACTAATTATTATCTGATTTCGCTCAATAATTAAGCAATCTTGGTTAAGGCCTTTTGATTGACTCCGTGAGTAGCTAATTCAGTAAGAGCTGTGATAACTGGCTAAGATTAAATAGATAAAAAATAATACTTATAACAAGGCAGTGTGGGAGGTATTATCAGAGAGCTTTTTGTGAAGTGAGTCATATTTGGTCTTTAATTAGGCAAATGAGGCTCCAAGACTTAAATGTTAGATGAGTTTGGCAGCTTCATCAATAGCATCAATAACATCATCAATAGCAGCAACCTTGGCAACAAAGGTTTCGTGTTATTAATTTCTGGTGGCTTCTTCTCTAGCATAGGTAGCTTCGTTGTTAGCAATATCTTAGATTGTAACTCTGATATCTTCTTCAGAAACGGCAAGAGCTTCAATGGTGTCATCTCTCAATTAGGTATTTGAGGTAATTTAGTTTTAGTGATACAAGATTTCCTTTTCTAAATCTTCAACGATCTACTATAATTCAATATTCTTACTCTATTATTGGTTGTGGTGTCAAGTTCAAATGCATGGTCATGGTCGTTTTAGTCTTAGACGAGGCCAGCGCCGACGCCATTTAATAACATATTAACTTCATTGGCTGGAGTTTAGGCTTAGAGGTGAGCCTTAATGGCACTCAAGACAACATGTCCAAATGGATCAGCATTGATTTAAGCTAATGTTGTATGGGTATCTACGAACTTAGCAGCTGTCACAGCAAGAACCAAAGCTAAGAGAGCTATTTTTTACATTTTTAATATTAATTTAAAAACGGATCGAACTACTCATTTATACTCATTTTACAATATAATTTTATATATATTAATAATCCCTCTCTCCATTCTTTTTCTTTTACACTTCCTTTTATCCGTTCTTAAATCTCTAATTCAAATATAACATCAAATGTATCAATTAAATCAACTATATAATTATAACAATGTTTGTTTATTTCATAAACATTTTATCTAACATTAGCAATAAACAAAAAGTGAATAAAATATAATTAATAATATATTCAACCATATTTTATCCTCTCATTCAAATCATTTCTCCTTCCCTATTCATAATAATCCCTACCCATATTTAAACCCTGTCTTTCATCTAAAGATATTTATTGCTCTACTCTCCCATATGAAGGAGGATAGCCCATATTCTAATAATAAGGTTAATTTCTATATTATTAAAATTTCATATCAAGTTCCCTCTATCTTCCCATTTCACCAAATCCCCTGTATTCTGGTACATAATAATCAGGAACTGGTACAGATCTATGGTCATAATACATCCTTTGCTCAATCTGAGGTTCAAACCTCTACCTTTAGTAATCTATATATGGATCCCACACTTATTCTTAAGGTAAGAAGTTTCTATGATTCACTATTATAGGAGCTCCTTCATAAACTCCATTCATTTATTTATAGTCTCTGACTGGAAAGACTCTATATGAATAATCTTTTCTTAAATCTCTACCGTAACTTCTTCTACTAAGTATAGGTTCAGGAATTCCTCTCCTATACTCACTCAATAATCCAGGAGGAGCCATTCTTCTATATTCTTTAAGAGGTAATCTTAAGTCTTCAGAATAAATATCTCTGAAATCTTAGGGATAATAATCCAATCCTGTTCCTTAAAAATCTTGTGAAACACCTCTGAATCCATGGATATGTTCTCTTTAAGGATCTCTGAAATACGTAGGATTAATTCTGCTTTCTAAAGGTTGAACTGCACTTTGGGAAAAATTTTAAGGAACATCAACAGCTCTATAGATATTATCATCTGTGAATATTGTATTATATGGAAGACTTTAATATTAACCTGGAGAAATTGTTGATTGAGGTCTAATGTTCGATATTGGATTTTAATTATCCTTTTACTTATTTTCCTATAATTTTTCATTTGGAATTTATTATTGTTCTTCTTAAGATCCTTATGTTTAAACTTGATTTCCATTTCCATAAATTTTATCTCTAGTGAAAGGCTTGTCTTAATAATTAGGTAAATCTTAAGCTTTTCCATAATAATCTTAAATTCTACGATTATCTTCTGGAGGTCTTTACAAATATTCTAAATTCTATCCAGTAGGCTTGATATATCCTTTGGGAAATTTTTCTATTTCTATAGGTCTAGATGGGGCATAATACATTGTTAAAATAAAATATTATAATCAGTTAGTATTTAATAATGTGAATAATTATAAGTTTCAGAAAATTGTATAAGTTTTATTTTCCTAATCATATTCAATATATATCCTATTATATTTCTTAAACTGACCATTTTCTACGTAAGAATAAAGTGAATTATTTCAAAATATAAAAGATATAAAATGTCGAATTTCATTTTTAATCTTTAAGAAAGCTGAGAATTGGATTAGAGTGACTTATATTAATTTACGTAGATTAATTTGATATAGTTAAATAATATATTTGACTCCAATTTATTTGTTAAATTCATATTGTAAGATCAGATCTATTTAAATAATATTAATTAATAAACTTTGTTGTTTTATATATCTGTATTCAATATGGATATTTTTATCATTATTTGTAATATATTTCTCTCTTAGTCTATTAAAAAGCTTAACTTTTTTTCAGTTTTATAATTAAATATGAAATAATAACCTAATTATTAAAGCTTCACAAGCATATTCGATCTTGAATAATCTGTAACGTTTTGGGAACCATTGTAATAACCACTTTAGACAGAGAGATTGCTTTATAAAGGAAAATTCTTTGAATTCACAGGAAATGTATGGGTTGAAGATCATTATGAACTTTATCCTGAAGTGTTATGTAAAGGCTATTTTTATATGCAATTGCCTGGAGTGTAAATACGAAGACTTAAACCAAATGAGACATATGGGCCCCACAAATATGGATTAGGGTTCTTAAAGGGACCTTACAGGTTGTTGTTATATACGGAATCGGTTGAATAGCTAAATTAATGGTACTAACTCCATAGAGTTTAGGCATGACTACTTGAAAAGACTTTGTCTACTGCCCAATTTTAACAAACGTCACAAAATTATTGGTAAGATCAAGAATTCACTTAACTTTTATGATTGCTATAAATGCATTAATGGATAGTAATATTAAGTGAAAATTCTAGAAAAATAATAGATAAATCAGACAAAATAAGTCATAAGAGAAATATAGATTTTGCGTCGTTTAAATCATCCATAAATCTAAAAATTATTAGAAGTTTATGAAGATAACAATACAGTCTATATTTTGTTTGATAAATTCTTAGGTCATTCACTTAAAACTAAATTGCCAGATTATTGGAAGTAATCAAGTTAAATAATATAGTTTAACCGAAAAACAATAAGCAGAAGTGTGTTACAAATTACTAAATGCTTTGGCACATATTCATTAAAAGAATATCATCCATAAAGATATAAGGCCAGAGAACATCATTTAATTAAATAATTAATTAAGTAATCTTATAATTGCCAATTTTGCAAGTGCAGATTCAAAGGAAAAATGTAAAAAAAGAAAGGTGTTTAATCCAGGCTTTATGGCTCCTGAATTATTTCAAAATAGACACTTTGATGATAAAATAGATATATTCTCACTAGGTGTAATATTTTATGGGATATTTTATTGTAAATATCCATTTGAAGGAAAAGATTTTAGAGAAACTGCCACATTAAATGAGAAATGTGAAATCAACTTTGAATACTCAAAAAAATTGACTTCGTCAGCTATTGAATTACTATAAGGAATGCTGAAAAAAGATCCCGCTTAAAGATTTAATGCGCAAACCGCCTTAAAGCACCATTGGTTTATTAATGCAAGAAGTAAAGAATAAATGAATGGAAACTTGCTAGGAGCACCTTCACTTTCAACTATATAAGAAAAATCTGAAATCGATATCTCAATGTAAGATCGTTAATTTAATAAATAATAATCTAAACTAAGAGCTAAATCTGTTGATACCTTATTCATTTAAGATGCTACTGAAATAGAATAAATACCATTGCATTAAAAAATCTAAAAGATGACAATTATTTAATTTAATCCATCCAAATCTAATCATTGATTTATAAAATAATTATAAAATCTTTTATTAAATTATTAATCTTTTCATCAAAGTTCACTTGTATTTTATATTTATTTGATTATAATTGATTAATATATAAATTCAATATTCATAATAGTTCAATTATATTAAATCTCTGTCAATATCTTAAATAATTTAAAAATTAATTAAATAGGGCATATCCTTTAACTCATAAATTAAATTTAAATTAGTAATAAAAAAATTAAAACCAGAAAACTAAGTTGATGTTAGACTAAAAACTATATATTTATTAATACTTAATTCTGGATTTGTATTTACTTGATATATTTATATTTTTTTGTTTAATTTCTCAATTTATATGACTTGAAGAGAATAATTTTTAGAATCTCTAAAACTCTCTTAAATACTAAAGGATCTTTTTAATCATATTCATAATTATGTTTAAAAAATATAAAGAGAATATTGAAATCAATTAATGTTTAATAATTACAAGAACATTACTAAGAAATGATTTCAATATAAACGATATTTTTATACTTTCAAATCTTAGTTTTCTCACTCTAACTCTATATTTTTTGGTTGGCACAGTTTTTGTAATTCACAACATAATTCTTTAGGAGTGAGTTAAGTATTTACTTAAACCATTTATTCTATTATAAAATTCAATTGTAAATTATTTTCTGAAACTTCCATTAATTATTTAAATATATGGCCCAGAGAATTCATATCTAAGTTTATATCTTATCTTTGTTAAATATTAATTTCTAGTGCCCCATAGGGATTTTGATAAGATGAAAATCCGCTCTCTTATTGCATCTCTTTTTCTATTGATAAACGAAAATCTGAAATTTTGGCTATATTATTTACTATTAATATATTTTTAGGTTATAAATTTCTATGAAGTATGTTCAATTCATATAATTCTTACAATCCTTGTGCACAATTATTAAAGATTTCCAATACTTCATTAAAACTAAATTTGTTGCCTTCTTTATTTTTAAGTTATATCATTTCTTCTAAATTGGTTTGTGAAAACTCCATCTCAAGACAATAGATATGATCTGAATTCTAAATGCAATTTAAATTTTTGCAGTACTCATTAAATTTGCCGAGCTGTTCTTGATTAAAAAACTTTTAAGTTTCAATTTTTTCAAGATTAATAATTTTTATTAGATACTTTTTATCACTATTTTTTATTTTTTGAAAAATATTATCCCCATTTTCAAGACACCATAAAATAATGTAAGGATTTTAATTTTTTTCCACAAAAAAAGTCATCTCTTAGTTTCCCCTGATATAAAGCACAACTTTCAACTATTAATCCTCTTTTTTATACTTCTAATTCACTATAGCCTGCAAAATTAATTATTCAATTTATTTTTATGTTACCATGTTGATATTTGTTTTTAAACTATCGGACATTTATTATATAGTTTCATCAAAATATTTTAATTTATTCTAGACATCTTCTAAGTTTTTATTTTCGTCAACTAGTTCTTTTATTATTTAGTAAATGTATTAAGTATAATTATCAAAGCATTATTCTGGAGTTTTAATGGAACCGAATATAATTATTTGTTAACTTAAATCAATTTATTCAGTATTGTCCTAAATAGTTTAAGGATGCTATTGATTTTAAAACATTTTAATTTTTTATTATATGTATCTGATATTATTTGGGTATTCAATTTTTTACATATCAAGTATAGAATATCTTTGAATAATATAAAATTATAGAATCAATATTATAAAAATAAAGCTTAGGAACGTAAATTCTTAATCTAAGATTCAGACATATCGGCTAAGGTATTGATAGAATTCAGATCATTCGGTCCTACCAGTTCTTTACAAATTATTTTAAACTTTGATAAGAAAATTTCTGTATACCCTATTTTATAAGTCAGTATATGCTATTAATTCATTTAATTAATAACAAAATAATAAAAATATCCAAATTAGCAAAATTTTTGAAGAACTATCACTATTTTATTTTAATAAAAGTGATTTTTGAAATTTTTTAAAGTTGAACTTCATATTATACAAACTCTTGTGTTTAATATCATAAAACTTGTTTTTTAAAAATTAGGAGAATGAAAAAAAACATTAATGCTTAACTATAACTAGTAAACTGAAAAACTATTAAATTTCTAAAAATTAATTTTCTTTTTAATTATGAAAAAAAAATTATTTCGCCATCACTAAGATGGTGGGAATTAGCAAATTTTATCTCTACATATTTATTTTGTTGGTTTTTTAATTTCATCGCCATAGAAAAATCAAATTTGTAAGATATATCCAAAATTTAATAATTTCTTAATATTTATTTACAAAATCCTTTTTGGAAGATGTTTTTCTAATTGGAAATATTATCTTTATTATAATATTTATCAATTAGACGTCATTTCTTTTTTAGTGCGTTTGCAATTTAATATTATAAAATGAAGAATAAATATATAGTATTATTATATAATTGAAATGTCATCATAGTAAAGCATAGTAAAATGTTCATTCAGTCCTGATGATATGGGATAATTGTTATATAAAGAGAATTATCAAAAGTATATATTGGTTATTAAAGTTAGATGGATAAAAGTATAGGAGTTGATTGCAAAGGATCCAATTTTGTAAAATAATGTAGCAGATTATGGTCATAGCAGAGACAAATTATACGAAATTTATTGCAAGAAAGCATATAAATTACATAAACTACTAAATTATAGTGATGAAATTATTCCTGGAATGGTGAACAGTCAATTTCCAGAAACAGTAGTGACTGTATTACATTAAACTATGTTTATACCAACAATTAAATATTTGGGAACTGAAAAATAAATTGAAAAATGGATTCCTCCTTCATAAAATTATGAAATTGTAGGATGTTATGCTTAAACTGAATTGGGACATGGATCAGATGTATAAAGTTTAGAAACTACTGCAGTTTATGATAAAAATACAGAAGAATTTATACTTAACTCCCCAACAATATCATCAACTAAATGGTGGATTGGAGATTTAGGATTGACAGCTACTCATGCTGTTACACATGCTTAATTATATATCAATGGCAAACATTATGGAGTTCAAACATTTATTGTTTAAGTAAGAGATACACATACTCATTTACCACTTAAGGGTATTGAAGTTGGGGATGTTGGACCTAAATATGGTTATAACACAAAAGATAATGGTTATTTAAGAATGAATAATGTTAGAATTCCTAGAGACTAAATGCTTATGAGATATTCTAAAGTAAGTAAAGCTGGAGAATTTATTAAAGCATAAAATGAAAAAATTGGATATGCAACTATGATGTAAGTAAGAACTTCTATCATTTTTAATACTTATGTTTCATTAGCATAAGGATTGGCTATTGGAGTTAAATATTCACATTTTAGAAGATAATTTAAAGATAAAAATGGTATTGAAAGACCAATCATTGATTATTAAACTTAATAAGATAAACTAATCCCATTAGTTGCTGATTGTTATGCATAAGGTTTTGGATGTTTAAGAATCAAAGAGATTTTAACAGAAAATCTAAGAAGAGTGAATGAAAAAAATGACTTTTCATTAATGGGAGACTTACATGCTTTATTGTGTTGTTGTAAAGCTGTGTATACTTGGACTACACATTTTGGATTAGATAAAATTAGATAATCCTTGGGCGGTCATGGATTCTTACAGTCTTCAGGTGTTTCTACTATTTAAACGGAATTTTCTCCAAGTTGTACTTATGAAGGTGAAAATACTGTCTTACTACTTCAAACTGGTAGATATCTACTCAAGGCTTGTAATAAAGCATAGAAAAATTAAACAATCAATGAAAATGTTGAGTATCTATATAATTTATAATAAACTTTAACATAAAAGGCTAATTTCACAAGATAAGAATAACTTTTGTGTCCTGAAATCATTAGAAAATTAATGAGATTACATGCAGCATTTTACGTTAACAAAATGATGCTAAAAATGATGGAAAAAGGTATTTATATATATATATATCAAAAAAATAGCTGGTGAATTCGGTCCTAAAGAAGCATGGAATAAACATGTTGGTGTTTCAATAACAGAGGCTTCTATTGCTCATACATATTATTGGACATTTAAAACCTTCTTAGATACATTAATAAAGTAATTATTTTAAAATAATTTAAAGAGTTTAAGATGAAAATATTAGATCCGTTTTATCTAATTTATGTTGTTTATATGGATTACAAAGAATTATTGATTGGCCTACAGGATATTTTGAGGGTGGATTTTTGAATGGGGAATAATTAGAATTAATTTTAAATGCAAAAGAGTATATTTTCACTTTGATAAAACCAGATTTATTAGGATTGGTTGAAGTAAATTAAATAAATTATAAGTAGTCATTTAAATTTAATGACAATGCTTTAAGATCAGATTTAGTTAATGAGAAACCTTATGAAAAATTATTACAAAGTGCTAAGTTGAGTTCAGTAAATGACCAAGAATATTAAAAAAAGTTAAGATCATTAACAAGATAACTTAGAGAGATTCCAAAGCTCTGATTTATAAATAATAATTTAATAAATAAAAATAATGTAGTAAGTGACAACAGAATATGTTAGAAATTTAAACGGAATAACACAAGAGTATATGAGTATGTAAATGATAGTTTCTTGTGTCCTGTGAATGCAAACATTTACAATATCCAATTTCTAAAATTTAGAATAAGAGATATGGATTCAGGTTAAACTCTATTTGAAGTTGAACGAGATTAAGATGAGGAGCCTATAGGTAGATTAAAATGTAAATATATATAGAGAATCTCCCACCAGAATATCAAGATGAAGCTAGAAGAATTAAATATCATTTTGGTCCATAATTTTTTGAATTGAAAACAGTGGGAGCACAATTGACTTTCTCAGTAGGTAATAAGCCAGTTAAAAATTTCACAATAATTGAAAGACATTATTTTAAAGATCATCTCTTGAGAAGTTATGAATTTCAATTTCCATTTTGTATTCCAAACTCAACTAATACATGGGAACATATTTATACAATTCCAGAGATAGATGAAGCTATGGTATAAAAATTTATAATTCTATTAACAAGAGATAAGAAATGATCAATAATCCTTTTTAAACAAAGTCTGATAGCTTTTATTTTGTAGGAGAACATTTAGTTATGCACAACAAAGCAGAGTATGATTACTCTCCTTTTGATTGAAACATTGAAATATCTATTATAAATGAAGTTATATTTCATGTTCTAATCTACAAGAACTTCAAAAACCTTTCAAGTTGCTTTTCCAATTAGTGCCTTTATTATTAAATTATTCTAAAGTAGGGTACAAATTTTATTGTTACCTTAATTTGTCTATATTTAATCTAACACTTCAAAAAGAAGAAAAAATTCGAACAATCTTTAATTTAATTTTTTCTTTTTCAGTTTCATATACATCTTACATTCTAAGATTTTCATTTGTTTGGGCATTTTAAAAAATTTGTCTTTGTTATGATCAAATGACCAATTCTTTTGCAAAAAATACTTATTTGTTTTTTCATCTTTATCCTTAAACTTCTAAAATCATAAATAATATTATTGAGTTGGATTATTAATCACTTATTAAACGTAAATCATTTCTTTAATCCAAGTATAAAATAATATAAATTCTTCTCTAATCAATTATCCTTTCAAAGTTTGATTATTTTAAATATGTTACAAATTCCTTTATTCATATTGAATTTTTATAAATTAGGTATACATTTGTAATAGAATTTTAAATGATCGTTATTGTTATTAATAAGTATATAGTGGCAAATCTATAAAAGTTTGCTTTTCTGATATAAAAATAATTCATAACAAAATTTTGTATGTTTAATTTAAAGTAAAAATTCTTGAACGCCATATAATATTTAAGTCAATCATAATTGCTGGTATTGGAAGATTAAAATGATCATTTTATAATAAATCTAAGTTCATAGATAAAAAAATTATAATTAGACGCCCTAGTTATTTATACATTACAGAGTGTTGCCTTATACTTAAAGAATATCAAAGAAATTTTAGGAAAAGAAATTCAAACTTAATCAGCATTTAAATTAGACCTGTACAATGATTCAGTGACAAAAGAGAAAATAATCCAACCTATAATTGCATCCCCACATTAAAGACTTATATTGAATCCTTAGTTCACTAATCAAAAAAACTTAAAGGAAAATTAAACATATATAAACTAAAATGAGTTAAGCGAAATTGTGATGGATGAGTTATTGCTTACTTTGTTATGTTGGGAAATAGTATAAAAACTTAATAAACTTGGAGAGTAGGATGTTTATGAAATATATATATATCCTAATAGATGTAATTTTATGATTCTAAAAAATAACAAGACACCTTTTTTTACCTCTTATAAATATAAGATGATGACGATTTTGCTCAACTCTTAAACTTAAATTAAAGGTTTTGAAAAATTAGAAATGGATAAAGAATATGAAATAAATCTATTTGATAATCATCCTCCAGATCATATTGTTAGCAAAGGAGTTACAATAAATTTAGATAATGAATCTAAGAATGGATTTGATTAATAAGTTATAGTAGCTCCAAAAAACTATTATTTTATATTCAGCACCTAATGTGAATCTAATAAAAACGATGAGATAAAACATATAATTGATTTTTTTCCTTCTGAATACCCTTAATGTAGATAATGCAAAATAAAAATCAAACCATTATATTTTGATACATTTTACACTAAGCTAGATTTATTTGATATATGGGAGAGAAGTCAGTTGTAACTAAAATAATATGCGAATTTCGTCTCGCCGGATATCTTGATGAAAGGGTAGCTGTTTCAAATGAAAATGGATAAAAATACAAAAAATATATATGTATCTCTTTATTAAAATAAAGAAAATTAATGCAAATAACAAGATAAAAATTTGCTTCTAACATTGGATTCCGTTTCAACTAATTAAGAAACATATCAAGTTCCAGAAAACATTTTATTTCTGTATAAAGAAAATTAACTACAACAAGATGAAATAAATTAAGGTGTGGACATAGACCATAGATGGTATGAGATAAATGAAGAACAGGAAAGTGATGAAGAAAATTACTGAAAATCTTAACAAGATAACTAGATTTATGTGTGAGATAATTAATAATATAGATTTTATAATGAAAATATTTATTAATAAGTTAAATTATTTTGAAATGAATTAAGATAAATTCTTATATGAATAATTCCATCAATGTCTGTTAAGGGATGTTTATGAAGCCAATGATCTGACTTAATCCTTGAAGAGTTGGATAACAACATCTATGATTGCATTTTCCTCTAAAGATATTAGATTTGAGTTATACCTTATCTTCTTGCAGTTTCAGAAGCATAGAATTCTCTCTTTTCTTCTAAGTCGGCGGTAGCACCAGCAACTGCATTCAAAGAATCTTTCCATAATTTAAGAGCTTTAGCTTATTAAGCCAAAACAGCTGGAAGTTACTTGAGTTATAAGATAAATTTGATACTGTTTCTAATTTTTCAACAAGGTTTGTTCTTCTTTCATGTTCAGAGTTCAACCAAGCAACTTCAGCATTAGTGTCTGAAACATATTTGGCAAGAGCAAATGCTGCATGAATTTCTTATTCTTAAAGTGTGGCAAGAGTTGATTCTAATTCAACTTATAAATCTTATAAGATTTAAAGGACTTATTCTCCTGTTGTTCCTTCTCTTTTAACTTCAGCAAGTGATTAGAATTTCTAGAGGGCATCTTATTAGAAAAGATGGCTATATGCAGACAATTTATCAGCAATTGTTTAGGCTTTTTCGACAAGTTCAACTCCAGCATTATTTGTAAGAAATCCTGCAACATCTTGTTGTAAAAGTTAAACAACTCCTACAGCATCAGCGTGATCAGCAAGGGATTTGACGAAAAGTCCATTAGCCCAACATCTTTAATCTTAGAGTTATGCATTTCTTCTTTCAATTTCAGCGAGTCTTGATTCAGCCCAAGCTAACCATGAATATCCATCCTTTAGAAATTATGAAATAATAATACTCTGACTTAAGCTTCAACATCAACTCTGACTGCACCAAGAGCTTCCCATTATTATTTATTGAGTGAGGCAACATTTGTCAAATCTCCAATGACTTAAGAAAAGATTTCTAAGGAGATATAATGTTATTTTATTACCTTCATCTGTGTTATTCTTTTTGTCTGCAGCAGCTTAGACTTAAACATTCTCTGTCTTAAGATCTCTTAAGAGATTGTAAACAGATTCGACTGCATCATTTCCCCTGGTACCTGTTTGAAGAAGCACAGCGAATTTATTTGTATCTGTAGCTAATACAGCTGCCAATAAGCAAATTGCGATGATTACTCTCATAATTTAATTTAATTATCTAAAAACGGGTTTCATAATTTGGTTTATAATCATTCATTTTATACTCAAATTTCTTATAATGATATACTGTCTTTCAAAATTATTTCAAACACTTACCCTTTACTAATCCAATAATTAGAAATACCATATTCTTAATAATCAATTAATATATTCACTTTATAAATCTCAATAATCTTACCTAAATTAAACCAATATTTTGATTATATGTTTATATGCTTATTAACATATGTTCTTAATTTATTGTCATTTTCTCTTTTATACACCCATTCATCCTCTAAATTATATTCCTAATTGATATTAAAATATTTCTAAAACGTTTCAATTCAATTGATCCTATCTCCTCTTTTGGACTATCAATTTTTATAATAATTTTTTTTCTCTTACTTATTTTTGCATAATGAAATCAACATTAAATAGACTTATTTATATGAAGAATTATAAATTTATTTATTTAAGATAATATCATCAAAATTTTATAAAATAATATTATTGAAAGATAACTGAGCGATTAAGTGTTAAAGAATGAAATTAGAAATTTATAATCGTAAATAATTCTGAAATCTTAAAATAAGAACAACTTATAAAATAAAACAAATAAATTACTCTTTTTATAAATGAAATTTAAAATTGTTATAAATTTATGATATAAATCAAATTTATTATAAATAGACCAAAATAATTAACAACTTAGAAAAATAGAAATCTTTAAAATATTTTACAATATTCAAAAAAAGTGATAGGTTTTTTAAAGATATGGTTTTTACTTTGAAATAAAAATAATTTGACAGGCAAATACTTTTTAGAAATAATTAGCTTTTTTGAAATTAATCAACAAAATCAAAGGCGAGATTTATTTTCAATGTGAATAAATTTATAAATGTTGAGAAAAAGCAAAGTATATATTGGATTATTTGAAGAAACACAGAGATTTATTACTTATAATTTGATTATTTAAAATAATGAAGAAATATCTAATAATTAATTAATGTTGTTTCGTTAAATAATCAAATTAATTATGATTCAAAATACAAAACTAGTTTACTTCCTAATTTTAATTGTGATTTCAAAATATTAATTAATTCCATCTATGAACAATCCAACACAAATCTTTCAATAAAATTGTATTATTGGAATATTTATATTGCTTGTTAAATATCTTCTTAAGTAATATTAATTCCTTTCAAATCCAATGAAATACGATTTAATTATTTCAATTTTTATAGCCCATTGCAAAAGCTTCCAAAATTTAAATTCTATGTTCTAAAAGTTTTAATGTAATGTTTACTTATTTAGTATAATTGTGATATATTTTACTTCAGCAAAGTTTCCTAACAATTGAAACAAT
Source organism: Paramecium sexaurelia (assembly GCA_000733375.1). NCBI lineage: Eukaryota > Ciliophora > Oligohymenophorea > Peniculida > Parameciidae > Paramecium > Paramecium sexaurelia. Next base: position 577,667 of record JPFM01000019.1, read on the forward strand.
TTATCTAATTCTTATTGATCAATAAATTTGTTAAATAGATTGATTTTAACAGATAAAATTGGAGATTTCTCAATAATTTGAGCAACTTTATCCAATTATTCTTATGTAGTTTAGGTAATAGTCAAATAAGTCAATGATGATTTTTCCTTCTAATTCAATATAGTTGATTCAAATTTAATGATTGCAGTTTAATTTGCCAAAAAATTTAATTCTCTTATATCGGCTCTTTAATTTGGAGATTATTTAAGACTTAACAAAATAATTTCAGCAATAACATCTCTTACCTATATTAATGATCTTAAAATACCCATATAAATTTTGAACTTCGCTTACAAATTTATCAACTTAATTAGTTAGATGAATTCCTATTAATTCTTTGTTTGTAAGTAAAAGAGCTGCCTTCAAAATACAAATTCCGAATTACCAACTATCAATCAATCTTCCATTTAATTATTATTAATCAAATTATTATCTTATTTTTTCAGGAGGATAATAGATTAGATTAAATTGGTATTCTGTGTTATTAGCATGTCCTTCTAATATATATTTTTCCTTATATTTATCATTCGGCTCTTGTATGCCAGTTAATTTAACACTTTCATTATTAATAATAATTGAGGTTGCCATTATTCTGTTTGGATATATATTTCGTTTATGTAGTTAAATGATTGCTTATAATACTTTCTAAATGATATTTAAAAGTTCTTCTAACTTAAAAGATTTATTTTGACTTTTATTATTTTGAATAACATCATCTAAATTTTGACCTTCATATTTCTCTAAAGAAAATATCTTGATAGTCTCCTTTCTACATTCTGGATATAAATTTTTATAAATGTCCGATTTCTTACTAATTTGTGGTTATTTCACGGAACCAAACATATTTTCAACAAAACTAGTCTTAGGTCGTATATAAAATATAGAACTCACCTTGGTAAATAGACTAAATTCCAAAATATTTAAATGAGCCTTTAAATAAAAATGAAAGAGTGAATCACTTTAATGCTACATAACATAAAATTTATGTAATATAATTTTCTTTCCATTTTTACTAAATAATGTTGTTTTCCCAAATATTGATTTCTTTAACACTATTTCTTTTTTTAAATTTTTAATAATTTCGGCTTTCGAGTTTATTTCTATTTGTAATTCTTATTACCTAATAGTATCAATTCCATCTCTAAGAAAATCAAACAACAATTTATGATTAGGAGGAGGCTTTTTGAGAAGTTATTAAAAATATTCCCCTAACTTTTATTCTCTTTATTTGATCACTTTTTAATTTCCAAAAAAAGTCTTAAAAGATTCTTTTTTGGGAAATTTAGGGAGCTATGTTTTAATAAGAAAATACCTATTAATTGATATTTTACTCTTATATAGCATTATGAAGTTCAAGCAAGAGACTATATCTCACTCTAATATCTCTTTGATCAAGAGTTAATAGATTGGTTATTCTTATTTTGTATAATACATTTTCTGATGTAGTCTCATAACCCATAATCTTGATTTCATACTACATACTTTTTTACTTTAGCAATTTAATTATAATTTAATTACGCAAGGATAATGGAATTTTTTATTAAATCTAATAAAAACAACCATAATTTATGGAAGTACAAAAGAAAATATTTTAACTAGAATTTGTGTTAGTTTTCTATAAATTTTTTGTTTAATTTTATAAGAATTTTAATATTAATGAATGATATTATTGTCAAAAGAAGAGAATAATTTAGAACAGAAATTCGTAAATAAAACTTAGAGAAAGAGTTTAGCAAAAAGAGATTGGAAAAAAACAATCTTATTTAGGATCTTTATGATTGTAACAATTTGTTAGATTTTGAACTTTAATACAAAAATCAAATTGAAAAACAGATTTAGTATATTCTTTAGAATCCAAATAATTCAAATTTAGAAAAACTCATATTATTTGTATAGCAATTAAGCTCAAAATATAGCGTTTATGTTTTAGATCATAATTTATATCAAACACTCAAACACAACCATTTAGACCTAAATGTGTGTCTAAGTTTATTATGTAATTTATGTCTTGAACCAACAGTAGTTAAACATATATTTTCTGATTAAACATAGAAGGAAAGATTAAACTAATATTTAAACTAAATTAGTGAAAAATTATTCGAAGAACATAGAAAACTTTATTGGGAGTTTATGTTTATTCTTTCGAACTCAGCTCATACGCCTTTTCCATTTCTGAAATAAATATTTTTAATCTGTTGCGAAGAGTTGATCTAATGTAAATATAGCACAAATTAGATGTAAATTAGAATTCTTCCTCATTTAATATAAAAGTATCCATAGGCAAATTAATTTTATTGGGAGGCATTTAATTCTTCAAATTAAGAAGATAGAAAGCCTTGGAAATGTTTACTTTATTTTCTTAAATAACCAAACTCTGATGTTTATTGTTGCGATTAATTATTACTCTCAATTCATTATTTAGTTCAGAATGCAATATCAAAAGTTTATTACAATTAAATTGTTACATCTGAATTATTGTTTGCACTTTAGAGTAATTTGTATAGACATGAAAAAACTATGGTTAGAGCCACTAAATTAATTTAAATGATGTTTGAAGAAAATGATATTTATTTTAAATTTATTAGTGATGATCTAATTAAATTATTAACAATTACATTTATAGATGGATAAATTGAAATATTAAAACTCTTAGAAATTGTTTTACGTAAGAGATAAAATTTTCAATAGCTTATGGATTAGCATCAAATATTAGAGGTATTATTTGGTATTCTTTAATCAGATATATCTACTTCAATGAATTTTGCAGCCTTAAATTGTATAGCACTATCGCTATTTTAAAGTACAGAGATGGATAAATATTAAAGATACATTTAATAATAGTTTACTACTTTTAAAGATATTTTAGAACGTTATGTTTACGATACTAATAAATCTATTCAATAAACTACTGAATATCTCTTAAGAGCATACTTTGAGAAATGAATTTTATATCTGTATATAATTAATCAATTGGATATATAAATTAATGTATCTAAAATAAAAAAATCTTAATATTAATATTGTTATTAAAAAATAAATTATATACAATACTAATTCATTAATCTTATGGTTTTATGTTTTAGAACAGGGAATTCAAATTCTAATTTAATTACAAATTAATTTGTTATGAATTATACGGTAAATTATATTGAAGGTTTGGTGAAATTTATTATGGTTGAGGATATATTTATTATGGCTAATTCAATTATTATTAAGTAAAAGCCTATTAATTTTAGACAAATTGTTAATATTATTATTGTTATTACATTTATAATTACATTTATTATTGTAGAAACATTTATTAATAAAATTGTTATTGTTATTACATCGCATGCTAAGCTTATATTAATTGCTAATTTTATTGTTGATATTATTAATTATATGGTTTACTATTTTATTGAGTATTCGGTAATTATTTATCATTCCTTTACTATTTATGAGGTTTTTCTTTTTTTTTATTATTTTTCTTTACTTCTCCTTCTTCTTTATTTCCTTTTCTTTTAGACATGGCTTCAATCTCGTCATCGGAAAATTCTACATCGCATTCATTAAGAATTTCTTCATCAAATTAATTGGAAGCATCACAACCTTTTTTACTATTGATATAATTAGAAAATACTTAAGCAATTATCTAATAGCTTCTGGATTAAGAATAGAAGTGTTTTCTATATTAATATAGACATCATCGCCAACTTATAATTAATTAGTTTAAATTAGGTTATTAATATATCCATCTAATAAAATTGAATAATGTGGTCTTTCCACTTTTCCAAATACATCATCAACTTTTCCTAATATTTCTTATTTGCTATTAACTAATAATTGATCTAAATTGATAACAAATTCTAAAAGATTGGAATAAATGATGATATTTTCTTTAGTAATAGATTCTATTTTGCCAACTAATTATAGTTGATCAGAATGTTTATAATTAAAATTGATTTCTCTTTGTTCTTTAGTTTCTGGAGATGCAAATTAAACTTTGGGTAAGATTTCATGTTTGCTTAGAATTCGTGAACTCTTCTCTTCATCTTCCATGTTATTTAACTTGATATAGAAACGTTTAAATACTTAAGCTTTAATCGATTGATAAAATTCATCACTGCTAGAATCACTACTTTGATGATCGTCCATTAAATTATAATTATTATACATATCACATTTCAATTTCTAATTAAGTTGGTGGATTATTTTATTGGTTCTCTTTATGTTATTCTACAAAGTAATTGTATCTTTATTTGCCAAGATCAAAGAAGTTGGTTACTGTCAGCATTAGTATCATGGCCATATAGTAATTGAAACACTTATACAATCTTTGAAAAAGATCAAAACTTTCAAAGAAAGGGTATTAAGAGAAAAGTAAAAAAAATAAAATAAAGCAAGTAGTTGATCCTAGATTGATGTATATAATGATGGGATAATTCTAGAAGATTTTAATACGACAAAATAATTACAGTATTATGCATTAGTAGTACTTTCAAATTAACAATTATAACAACTGCACTCATAATTGTCATACCAGCTTCTAAATAAGTTGAATTCTATCCATGATTATGCGGTGAAGTAGGTTCAAATGCATAGAATGATATTACCATCAATATTATTGCCTAACATAAACCTGATAGGAATTGTTTCCAAAATGAAACTAAATTGAAAATAGGTTTGGTCAGATACTCTCTGTATATATCAGGTCTAGATTCTAAAAAGTTCACTTTATCTTAAACTAATTGCATATAATTAGAATTTGGATATTTTTCATCAAATAATGCATACAGAATAATTGGTAAACTAGTAAAAAACACATTAAAGATTTAAGACAACCATTAATCATAAAGATTCTGACCACTAAATCCATTAGAAAATCCAAAAAAAAAGAATGCTCCTATATATAATTGATTTTTGTAAAAGTTAAATAATATTAAATTGCTATTTTTTCTATAAGATTCGTGTCCTGAATAAAATAACAATCTTCTTAAATGTTTAAATTCTCCAATAGCATAATCACTAGCCTTTGCCGCCTATTAACCCTCTAAACCTCTTATACCTATTCCAACATGAGCCTAAGTAATCATAGCTACATCATTTGCACCGTCTCCAATAGCCAATGTAATTTTGCCTGTCAATCTTCGGACCAAATTAACTATTTCTTATTTTTATTTTGGTGATACTCTACAAGCCATTACAGCATTAGCTTTCAGAGCAACCTTAAAGAATGCCTCTTTGAAATTATGAATAATGATAACAAGAGCTACTCCTGAAACTATTAAAGATATTGGTTCATCAGGATTTTCATTAATATAATTTGTAACCTTAACCAATTATCTTTCAACGGATCCTTCCATATCTCCATCTAATATAAAACGTTTAACTTGATCTGTCAACAATTTACATGAAAAACCAATATTTATAGCTGTTTCTATTTTATCTCCTGTCAAAACCCAAACGTTTATTCCAGCTGATTTTAAATCTGCTATTACTTCTCCCACTTTATCTTGTAATTTATCTTCAATTGCTGTTGCACATAATAATTGTAAATTGTTTTCAATCATTTCTTCCAATTAGTTCATCAAAGATTCTCTTAATTAATCATCATCTAAAATAGCTTGAGCTCTGTTATATTCAGATAAAAACTTTTCATATTCTTTTTATTCTAATTCCTTGAATCCCAATACTAAAGTTCTTAATCCTATTGTAGCATATTCTTAAAGTTATTTTTTAACTTCAAATAAAATATTTTTTTAAAAAGTATCATTTTCATCGAAATCTTACAACATTGATAAAATAACATTATCAGCACCTTTACAAAATAGTATCAATTTTCCATTCTAATCTTTCAATACAATCGACATTCTTTTTCTAGTGCTATTAAATTCAATAACTTATTAAATTTAAAATTTCAAAATCTCCTTACTCTGTTTAATATGAAGCTTCATAATATTTTCTTCTTTTCCTAAATACTTAAAACCCATTTCTGCTGCAAAACTCACCAACGCTAATTCGTCTGGTGAACTAGCATTATATTATATATCAGATTCGATATTCTCAACCAATTCTGTCTATATTGTGTGACATAATGATAGACAAAGAAGACTTAAAAAAACATGATCATCATTTGAGAAATTCTTAGCAGACTTTTTGTTTGAGAATTCCGATATCAATTCAGAATATAAAAAGTCATCAGTAAAATCTACATTTTAAGATAAAATTCTTTATTTTTCTTTAAAAGGTTTTTCATCTATTATCTCCTATTAAACTTATTCTTATATATCACCATAAACTACATCATCAATAATTAAAGATTTAAATTTCATTATATTTTAAGTCAATGTTCCCGTTTTATCACTAAATATATATTCAATCACTCCCAATTCCTCACTTAAATTAGAGGAATGAACTGCAGCTGGTCTATCAAGTGTCAAATAATTCTTATCCCATTAAATCATTTAAGCTTAAAAGAATTTCACTGTTTCTAATGTTACCAATAATGAAATTGGTACACTATTACCTAATAATAAAAACCACATTGCAAATCTTAATACAAAATTATAAAATGAATTATTTTCTGGAGCATTTTAATCAATATTTAAGTAAGATTGCAAATCATTTTTGTTTCTTTAATACCATACATTATAATAAGTGGATGCAAATATACATTCGAACAACAAATATAAAAAGACCCATAAAATTTATTTACTCATCAATTTCTCTACAGTGCTATATTTCATTTTTCCAATTATAGAGTTCATCATAATCTTTGTATCATGACCTGTATAAACCGTAACTGCTAAAATCCAATCAGTATTTTATAAAGAACATCCTCTTTCTAAGTAATTTTCATAATTTAATGCTTCTTTTGGTAATTCTTTATTTTAGTTAACTATATTGAAACTACCTTTAAACTTGTACATAAGGGGATTTTAACGTTCAAAATCCATTGTTACAAATCTAAATACTCATAATTTAAAGTTACAAATCATAAGGTAATTCTTTTTCGTTTAGTTATTTATACAATGATTGTAATTATGGATGAGCGTATTTTGGTTTAAGATTCGTTTCCCCATCAAGATTCTTTGTTTCTACAAAACATTCTCCTCCTTTAGAAGTAGCTAATATTATAATATCTGCAGGAATCCTCTAAACTTAAGTTTTTAATTCAAACCTATTTATTTGCTATTCGTATTATGTCCCCAACATAAACATTTTACCACTTATCATACTCAAAAACTCCTGTTCGAAGTGAATATTTTTATACAGTTCTATTGTTTTCTTCATCATCTGCTCGATGTCTAATATTGATGACACAAGTACCTTTTAAAGTCTTCAAAAAAATCCTTAATCATGCTCACCATAATGATGAAAGATAAGGGTAAATAAACTGTTGGTTGTCCATCAGTAGTAGTGACTGGGGGCAAGATTTGACTAAATTGAATTCAAACTGATTACAAAATTCCCAAAAGCAAAAAATATAAATTAGAAGCCTTCCTAAATTATTCTAATGAATTTTTTGGTAAGAATGTAAGCATATTATATTTAGAAGTCTCTACTCTATTATTCGGAATATTTTTATCAGCAGTACCAATCAGAATCTAAGAATTTAATTTTAAGTTATACTTTTCTATCAGGTTGCAATTCCCATGGAGCTCTTCTTTTGCAACAACATGTTCTAATTTAATTTTCATTCTGATGTTTTCTGTATTCGACAATATTCATATAAATATTATTAATCGGATATTCTTGTAGACAATAAATAAAGAGACAAAACTTTTGATTTTTTTTTTTAAATATTGTATCTCCTCCATTTTCTTTGCTTTTTCAAACTCATCAATTAATTTGAACAATGAATTCATTAATATAGAGGGGACTATTTAATCAAAAGTAATTCCAACACTTAAGAGAGTGTTAAGATATAATCTTTGTTAATTATTGTTGGAAAAATAACTCATAATTTAAGTAAAAGCTACTCTGCTTTAAATATTATAATTATATTACAAACTAAAAATTTTTGCAATAAATTTGATTAAAAATAAAGTTTAGTATTAAAATCATATAATTTAAATAAAAGCTCAAGCTGGATAAAAGTTTATTATGCTTTCATAAATCATACAATAAGTGTTTATTACAATATGGTTTAAGACAAACTTAAATAACCTTGGTTGATAAACTTTTTTTTTATAGAAAGAACACATGATCATTCTAAATTAAAAAATAATTTGAAAAAAAATGTTATAGATACTTAATGGTGTAATAACATATAATTGGATCAACTTCATGAACTTTAAACATAGAAGATTAAGTTTTTAGGAATCATCTTCCTAAAAACATGAGTTTAGGAATAAATCAGAAAATTATTGATTAGAAACATAAGAAGGATTTAATGTGCTTTATATTTTATACTTAATGATATTGAGCAATGTATTAGTAAAGAAAGTAATAAAATTATCATAGCTAATTAATTATATCCAACTATTAAATAATAATATTTGTAGGAAATTACTTATATCAATTGAAATTTGATTAAAAAAAAATATTACATTGTAGCTAATTAACAATATTAAGTTTGAAAATAAATTAGATGTAATTTCAGTTAACCAAGCTACGTTTTTATTTATCTCAAGTTTTACAAAATTAAACTTGTTAATTTGATTTCCATTTGAAACAACACTTTGAATAATTAACTGAATAATTTATAAGTAAATGGTTTGAAGCAAAAATCAAAATTTCAATTCTCAATAATAGTTTATAATAATTTGAGAAATATCAGTAAAGGTATTAATTAAAATTGAAATAAGAATTTTTGAAACATTCAACTATAATCTTGAAATAAAAAATGATTTGGATTCTTTAAGATCTCAACATTCTTAAAATATCACCCAAAATTCTTGAACATGTAGAATAGAAATATAGCAACATAGTCATAAGATTATTTAGTTTCTTTTTTATTCCTAAAATACATATTAATAAGAGATATTTGTGGATGAGGTTTAATTCCGAGAATTTTAGAAAAAGCTTGCTATTAATTTAATTATAAGTAATAATGAAAGTATTGAAATTACAAATAAGTGTTTCTATATATATAAAAATAAAGAGTAAGCTTTGAAGTTTAATCTCCATGACTAATTGAAGAGAAGTATATATTTCAACATTGTAAGATCTCAAAATTCTTTAAAAGTGACATTTCCTTCGTATTCTAATTTTAATTAAATTAATTTAGGAGTATGTTTTAACTTTTTCCATTAATAATTATATCTCAATAATTAAATATAAATGAATTAATCGATATCATAAGAATTTTTCATTCATAAGTTTGCATCCATCTCATTAAGCGAAAGTACTAGTTTTCTAAACTATATTTAGCTGATGATGACAACTCAAAACAAGGTAGTCCTGCTTTAGATTCTCGATTAGTCGAATATGTATGGGAATTGCCAGCACCCATAAAATAAAAATTAGAAAATTTCAAACCCAACTCAGACTTTCAAATTTCCAAATAAAATGACGACAGTGTATACTTTGGTACATTAGTGTCAGGACTCAAGCATGGAAATGGCATTTAAGTGTGGCCTTAGGTTGGAAATTTATTGGTTGGGTAATAAACAATTTATATATTTATAGTACTTGGTAAAATGATCTTTTAGAAGGAGTTTGTACGATGCATTATAGAAATGGAGACATGTATTTTACTTCATAATTTAAAGTTTTGAAGCTCAGTTCTAAAATGGCCGCACAAATGGTTTTGGTATGTTTAAATCGGAAAAAAAAATAGTTAAAGGTAATGCAAATTTTAATTTTTAGGAATTTGGATTAACAACTAATTAGAAGGTGAAGGATAAGAAATCAAGAGCGATGGAACAAAGTTTTACGGATAATTTCATAACGGCAAGAAATAGGGTAAAGGAATTCAAGTTTTTCCAGATGGATGCAAGTATTATTCCTCTTATATCTAAATATAGGTATGAAGGATCATTTGAAAATAATAGATTTTCAGGCGATGGAATCTTTTTTTGGAGCGATGGAAGTTACTATCAAGGATAATTTTTGAAGGGTATGATTATGGGATTTGGAAATTATATCAACAATAATGGGCTTCAATTAATTGGACAGGTATTGCTGGATCATTATTAATTTTTAGTTCTAAGAAGTGAAAAAAACAAAAACTAAAGAGATTGGTCTCAATAAAAATCTATAAAGTATAATGTACTTTAACCAGTACAATTAGAGTCTTTTAATCGAAAAGATACATCTTCTCTGACTTTATATATATATTTTTAATTATATTAATATTATTTTATCATGAGATGGTTTTTTAGTATGATATAATTAAATAAATAATATAAAAAAAATAAAATTCGTTTTTGGAATTTTTAACACTTAATTATCTAGTGTTGGCTTCATTATTAATTACAATATATGTATAAATTAGCAGTCTGCACATTGCTTATCCTTAGCGTAACAGCAATAGATGTCTCAAACTCAGTTTGGACAAGTCATGACCAAAAAGCTTTTGCCTAAATTAAATAATCTGGTTGGGGTAATTTCATTTTGAACTTTGGTGAACTCCATTTAACAACAGGAGGTATCCTTTCAGAATTAAACACTGAAATTGCTAAACTTGTATTTACTTTTTTGATAATTTCGTTTAGATTGACGAATTGGATGAGGAATTAGCAGAAGTTCATCATCAATATGCAAGAAGAACAGACGTTCACAACAGAGAAGTCAATAGACTTTCATAAGAAATCCAAGACAAAGAAAGAGGTATTTGAATAAATTTAATAATTCCTATTAGAGGTCTTCAATGCCCATGATTTCTATGATAACGTTTTGATCCCATAAAGAGATAGATTCGCTGCTCAACTTGAATAATTAAAAGAAAACATCGCTTAAAACAGAAGGACCCTTAATGAAGCTACAGTTCAAAGAGCTAAAGATCATGCTGAATTTGAAGCTTAAGTTGCTGAACACAATGAAGCCATCAGTGCTATTGATGAATCATTATAATTGCTCAGCTAATTAGAATCACCATCCCTTGTCTAAATCTAAAAGGTTTAAAAGAACTTGACTAAAATTGAACAATCACTCAAAAGACACAGCACATTCTAAACCTTCATCAAGACACTTTTGGAAATAGCCGTTGAAGCTAACTTTGCTGATTAAGGAGCTCTTAAAGAAGTATTTATTATCATTAATCTCTTCCAAAGATTTTAACCGCTTTCAACAATTTGAGAGTTTAATTAGTTGATTCTCTCAACTAACTCACAGCCGATGAAGCTGAAGCTTAAAAAGACTTTGAAGCTAGAGTTGTCTAATTGAACTAAGAACATGCCGAATTCTAAAGAGCTGTTATAGTTAAGACAGCAGAAATTGAAGCTAATGCTAGTAAAATTTTTAATAATAATAATTTATAGACAAGATTGACTAAACCCTTGATTTAATTGATGTCTTACATGCTGATTTAGACACCTTAAATGGATAATTATAAGCAGAAAATGACGACTTTGCTTTCGCAACTGATGTTTACAATGCTACAGTTGCTGAATACAATAAAGAATTAAATGCTGCCCATTAAGCCTTAGATTTATTGAATTAACCAAGATTTACAGATTATGTTAAATCTTAACTCAAGGGAGCATTTTGATATTATTCATTCAATAAAAGTAAATGAATTCATTTTTAAATTATATTAAAAATTCTCTCTACATCCAATTAATTATATTAAGTTTTTAAACAATTTTAGAAATAAATCCTATAAAATAGTTTTGTAGTCTTCTGGGTGTTGTGTACTTTTAGGTATTTCTAAAAACAATTTAATAGCTACTAAACTTAAAGGTTTTCTTAAAATTACTTTCAGACAGTTTTTGAAAAATACACAACTCAAAATTCTTTATGGAAAAATAAATAATTTGAGTTTATCATTAATTGCAAAATTAGAAACATGCTATAGACTAAGAATACTATCCTATAATGCAGCTATGTCTTCCTTATTGTCCTTTCTATTGGAAAAGTATTAAAGTTGAAAATGCAATCTTAATATGACATCCAAAATTAGAGTTAGATGCTATCCAAAGTATTTGCGAGTAATAAGATAGCTATTAGAAATTCCGAATTGATAAGTTAGAATGTCATAAGTATTAATATTAGAAGGATAAAATAAAGTTTTAAAATATTATTAAAAAGCAATCAAGTTAAAATTTTAAAGTAAAAAAAGTTAGAATTTTCTAACTACCTTTAGTAACACCAATAAAAAGAAAAACACTTAAGCAGAAATAAATTAATGAGCTTTGAGTTTAGTATATACAGAAGAAAATTCTAGTTTTAATATTATTAATTCTTGTATAAATTCAATTCATTTCAAAAATGTAGAATTTGGATTTTATTTCTTTATAATTTTAAAAGCCACATTGTGAGCTTAATGAACTTCAGGTATTCTTATAATTCGATTAAGCCAAGCATTTGTAATTGGATATTTTTAGAAATCAAATTTAATCATATCTAATTACATCATTTCACTACAAGCACTTATATCCGCTAAAGTTGGTTGATCCCCACAAAGATAAGTCTTATCTTTCAACCAATCTATAATATTTAAGAAAGAGATTACGGTTCTCAAAATATGAAAACACTTTTGCCACATCTTATCTTTCCTTCTCCAATACTTCAGGAATTACTTTTTCTCCCTTTATTGGTGATATCAAAACTGAATGGTAAAAATGTAAACATCTTCTTGTATTTGTATGATGATAATCTAGATATTAATCTATTCTAGTTTATTATTTGACATCTGAAAGTGGATATCTTATTATTATTTAGAAAATTACAAACTAGTTGAGATATTTCTCGATTTGATGATATATCTCATTATATTATGGCTTTCAGCAACAATAAAATTCCCATCTTGTAATACTGGCACTAAGGATTATTTAATTTTCATTACATTATTGTAAGGGATGAATTGCTGTGAATTCAGGAGTCTTATGTTCATCAAATTAAATCTTTAAGGCTTTGACTTCATGAGGAACTTTGAGGATATCTAAGACTGCTTTAACAGCCCTAGATGGTTATGAGATCCAGTCTATATATAATTTAATCATAAAAATTGTTATTATTATAATAAGTTCAAATATCTTTCATTTACTTATGTATTATTATAATAAATAATTTAATAATTATAAAAATTGATCAGCTTTATTCTTTTGGGCATCTATTACTTATATCAAAGCCAATAAAATCAAAGAATTCACTTGAAAAGTAATCTTAATTTCTTAACAATTCTTTAAAAAATTCATCAACAAATATTATTTTTTCATTGGTTGATAGATTTAAAATTTGTTTTGTTACTTTCAAATTAGATGGCAATGCTCGACCAGTCTATAATTCGAGTTGCTCACTAAATTATCGAATACAGGAAAGTGTTTTCAAAATCCTATATACATGTTCTGAATTTCTAAGTTAAATTAAATTATCATTACTTCTCTTTATATTTGATATTGATGACAAACTCAATTGAATTAGATCCATACATGCCATACTCATATTGAACACAACTTGATGAAAATTGGAGTTCAGAATAATCTAAATTTACTAAATTTTCTTCAGAATTTACTCTAAGGGCTTATAATTCATATTCTTGATTTCTTTAATAACTTTTAGGTCTTGTTGAAGACTTCGTTTTTGAAATTAATTATTAATAAATTAAAAATGGTTGTTGCATTTCTTCATCCACTCCTAAAAAGTCAAGTAAATTTTTGGTGACATAGGTTGGATTAGCCAATTAATCTTATAACCAATTTTCTAAATATTCTCTTCTTCTCAAAACATATGAAAATTCGTCTTCACCTAATTAAAGATCTATTCTATGTATTTTAAAAGAACTTGCATTGTATTTATTAAAATGATCAATTTAAACTCTTTCTATATTTAAAAACTCAGGGTAGCGCTTCTCTGACTAAAAAGTATGACCATCAATTATTGTTATTATTAAATATGAATAAAGGATTTCGTTGTCATTTACAAAACGTTTTATCACTTTTTTACTTATACTTACACTTCTATCAGGCATCTTTTCCCTTAAGAATTATTCTTATTCATTTTAATTTTTGCTTTGAATAAGATCAGAAAAAGCTGATGACAATTATTTTGTTACAGTAGTGTTTTCTTTCTTAGTTTTTGATCTATTTAACATAGATTCTCTAATGCCATTATTATCTGATTAAAATATTTTGAGTTCCTCTAATGATTTCATTAATTACTTTGCAAACTTTGGTGTATCATCTGGTATTCTTATTCGATCATTTGGCCTGTATAAGGCATAAATTAATAATATCAAAGAAGGAAACAATTATAAGATAATTAATCCACTACTTAAAATAGTTTGATATTCTTATGTTGTTCTTACTACCAGAAATGCAGTCTATAAAGGCCAAAATATCTATTTAATAGTTTAAGATAATTACTCTATGAGTCCAAGTTGCTTATTATTCTTGAACTTTGAACTCTAATTTTAGCAATATTACAGCAATTATATGAGCTATGATAGGAATCATCCAGATAAAGTATAGTTTTGGTGAAATGGTCATAATTAGACCGAAAAATCCCAATATCATTGATAGTGTACATACAAAACATAGCCAATAAGATATTGCAATTTTTATATTTAAAGATGGTGGATTACTTTTTGGACTAAATAGTATTTATGTATTTATTACATATCTTCATCACTTAATTGTGATCTTATAGATTATCTTTAAAGTGCATTAGTTTGCATTTATTTTAGCTAGTAAATCCTATAAAGCGCAGCAAATATAAAATATAAGTATGGAAGGCTAAACAAAATAAATTCTTTAGCCAAAATTGAATATGTCTAAAATGGGTTTGGAGTAGGGTCATTAGGTTGCTCTGGTTAATTATCTTAAATTGATGGTTGATTTGCAGTTTGATCAATTTATGGATCAACTAATGGATTGGTCTCAGAGATTTAAGGGTTTTCAAAGTCTTATTATTCTGTTGAATCTATTGTGGTTGAAGTCATATTAGATTATTCATTCTATGGTTATATTTAATCCTAAGTTACGACATCATTTTATTAATCCATTTATTTATTAGTATAAAAATAACATTATAAAAACTATAATTAAATTATTCCATTTACTAATATTTAAACATTATTTCAAACTTTCTTAAATACTATAAACAAAAAAGAGCGTTAAATGTATAGCAAGAAATAAAAAAGATACTAATGTAGAAGAAATCTTCTTTTCTCTTTAGTTTAGGGATCTAATGCTTATAAAGTATTCTTTAATTATTTTTCAGAATCCTTCTTTTGAAATAATAAAGATTTTCCTAGGCTTTTTTGGACCCTGTCTTGGGTTATTTAAGCCTTATACTGCTTTTCAACTCATGTGGTAGGTTTTTAATTTACAAAGATATAATCTTTTAAGAAAATTGAATCAATCATATTGATGCTTAATTGAGTTTAATGCTCCAAGTTAATTTAATAATTTTAATAATTTATATTACTTCTTATATAAGTTTAATGGTAGTTCATTTAGTTAATATTTTAAATAATATTTCACATTTAACTTTTATTATTTTGTATTGTTTTATCTCAATTAGTTCTTTATTCGATTAATAATTTTTCTAATTCAATAAAAATACCTGAAATTCTCAAGTATCATTCAACTTTTTCAACTGATCACAATCCTGTTAATCTCTAGTATCCATATAAAGTAATTATTTAAAGGAGATTATAACTTTTGTAACATTATTATGATTTATTTTTCTTAATACAAAAAATGATATTATGATTATAATTAATAAAAGTTATGAGAAAAAAACCAAGTTCTCCTTACGCTGAATTAGTAGAAGCTAACAAAAAGATTTTATAAGAAGATGGTAAATATTTGGATTACCACAATCTTCCCGTTCCATATAGTTAATCATTTCAATAGCTTACTTAGTTTCGCATTCCTTAATATTTTGAGTTGTTACATCGTAGGAATTAGAAAAAAACTGAAATCCATCAAGAAATTAATCAACCTAATGTCAACTAAAACAACATCATGACAGAGCGTATAATTTTCATATAATTTTAGCAAATCTCAAAAGATAGTAATAGAAAATAATAAAAAGAAAACCATTTTCCATGAGCAGGTTTTAAACAGCATAATTAGAAAGGTACTTTGAATAAAGATTAAAGTAACTAGATCTCATCTGGATCTTTTAAGAGAGCAAATCACACTCTAAATGTAATTTTAAGCAGTCTTCCCTTAAGTCGGTTACATTAAATTCATGAAGCTAAGTAGGAAAATATTCAAGCTTTGATTTAAAGAAAGAAGAACAAGTAAATGAGAATGGTTACTCCTAAATTTAATCTTAAAACAGATTCTTAAATGGCTCAATTTTTTGGATCATCAAGTAAAAGATTTTTAAATATTTTATAGATATTTTTCACTCTTAATCTTCATTTAGATTAAAAACCTTTTAATGATATAAAAATTGATATTTCAAATAAATAAGTGTTATTTAATTATAATTAAATATCTAGAAAGTTGTCCAAATTAGATTAGAAACTTTTATTATCAATTGACTGCGAATAATCTAATCAAACTACATTTTTTATGCTTGGAATATTTTCAAATATAAAAATAATTTAGCTAATACTCATTTATGCTTTTTATGTTATGGCTTACTTTCGCTGCTACTGCTACTACTTTAACTGCTGCTCATACTCATGCTAATACTTCTGCTTCTACTTCTGCTTCTGCTATCACTTTCGCTTTCACTTTGACTGGGGCTGGAGCTTCGATTTTTTTTTTTTTAATTCAGTTTTTCTTTTTCTTTTTCTTTTTCTTTTTCTTTCTATTTCTTTTCCTTTTCTCTTTCTCTCTCTTTTTCTCTCTCTCTTTCTTTTTCTCTTTCTTTTTCTCTTTTTCTTTTACTTTCTCTCTCTCTTTCTTTTTCTCTTTCTCTTTCTTTTTCTCTTTTTCTTTCTCTTTCTCTTTCTCTCTCCCTCTCTTTTTCTCTTTATTTTTCTCTTTCTCTTTCTTTTTCTTTTTCTTTTTCCCTTTCCTTTTCTTTCTCTCTTTCTTTTTCTTTTTCTTTTTCCTTTTCTTTTTCCCTTTCTCTTTCTTTTTCCCTTTCTCTTTCTTTTTCCTTTTCTTTCTCTTTCTCTTTCTCTTTTTGTTTTTCTTTTTCTCTTTCTTTTTCCTTATTCTTATCTTTTTCTTTTTGTTTATCCTTAGTTTTATTATCTTCTTCATCTCTTTTTTTTTTGTCTTAATGGATCTTTTTTTATTTATCTTGTGACTAATCGCTATCACTACTATCATCTGAAGAGGAATCCTCACTACTATCGCTTTCATCACTCTCACTATCTTCTTCAGCTGAAGTTCCAAATTATTTAAGAGCCTAAGATTAAAATATAAATTACTTCTTGAGCATGTTAAAATTCTATTTTATTTTATTATTCATAAACTTATCTTAATTCTTCTGTTAATAATCCTTATCCAATACTAGTGAAAAAGTTGATAGAAAATCTTGTATTTTTTGGGTGATCAACTGGAAATAAGCCAGCAAGATAATCCTTTAATTCTGGATCCATTAATTTAGATTTAAGGGCAGGTAAACTCATATTTTCAGCCAATTCCAAGAATAAACATTTTATCATAATTCTTCCAGAAGAAGTAGTACTTTCTTAAGTTAATGAAATGCATTTCAAAATTCTCCAATCAATAGCATTTGTGAAAAAGAGATGAGCAAAAAATTTAGAAATATTTCTAATTTTAGCAGTTTCATATCTATGCATAGTAGCATATTTTTCAACAAAACATTTCATAAAATTATCTCTAAAAATTTCAGCAATTTCACATAATCTTTATCCTAATAATCCAAAAAATCTTAAATATGTTCTTTCTTGCATGCAACAATCAATAATCATATTACAAACTTCATCTTCATGACCTATACCTGTTTACATTTTGATAATTTTATGTAAACATTCCTCATAATCAACACTGCTTTAAATTGTTAAATAGATAACTCTTTTTAAACTCAAAAGATCTCTTTCAGTAAAATCTTTTGCTTGCTCTTGCTCTTCTTCGATTTCAGGCATAAAATCAACTTACTACTTTGTTTTAAGCATTATTATATTTTCTTCTCCTAAAATTTCTTTTTTGATTTCTTCCCATTCATTTTCAGTCTTTTCAAAATGAGAATCATATTAAAATAAATTTAAATTATCTTCAGCATCTAATTCATCAACAATATCAATCTAATGTGTAATTTAGTCATCTTCTTCTACTAAATCTAAATCAGGTATAACTCCTGGATGATCAACAAATTTTGTTTTTCTTGTTGCAAACAATTACTCAATTCTATATTATACTTTTCTACTTATCGTTCCCTCATGCAATATACCTTTAAATCTTTCAAAAATTGTAGAAACATTCTATGGAGATATATCACTCATAACCTATCCACATTCTATTGTAAAGTCACAAGCCAATTCAACTGAATCCTCCGTTGGACTTTCTAAAAGAATATATAACAATTCTAATCCAACTAAATCACTCAACACTTTTTAATTTATAAGATGGGCAATCATTTTTGTGATCGCCATACAGACTATTTTATTATTTCTTTTGTATGCTCTTTAAAATTATACAATCACTCTTCTTATTATTAAATTTACTATTTCAGGTAATTTTGTATTGATTACCGAAATCAAAGCAGCATAAACCATAGTAAAATTTGGAGAAGCCATCTAAGCTTTTATTATTGCTCTAGCTAATAATCCTCTTCCTCTCAAAATATTTTCATTAAATAATTCAACGATTATATTTTATATATTTGTAATATTAACCTTATTGATTATCCCATTTATTGATTTTCTTAATAATTCCCACATTAATCTTTGATATTCAACAGTGTTTTTATTACTCATTTTTATTTCATTCTCCATTTCTCTCAGTTTATGTGGTGGTACGTAGACTCCTCCAGCTCTTGTTGGTCTATCTAATTTTTTTTGGGATATGGGATCAATTTGAACAAACTTTTTAGCAGCTTCTTCCATTTACATCTTTTCATTCTCCCTTTTTTCATTGTATTTAATCATAAGAAAGTTTTCTTCCTCCCTTAATGATTGAATATAATCATTTTATTGTCCTTCTTACTAAGGCTATTCAGACATTAAGAGATATCACAAAATAATATATTTAAATTATCTTAACTTTAATTCTTTTTTTTTTATAAATTTCATCATTCTTTCAAAAAGTCCTGTAAAACATCCATTTTCATTCATAATAACTTAGAAAGTATATTTATTATTATTCTTTTATAATCTTCTTTCAATTATATTGACCAGACATCATTTTATCAATATTGTGTTGAAAAAGAAATATTATACCAATAATGCAAAACAAAAGATAAACTAATTATGATCATATTTCTTCGAAGTTTATTGCTATTAAATAGGTTTGTAGTATATTTTAATGCTCCCTAGCGAAGTTTATCTATAAAAGAAAGACAGTTTACTTAAAATTTCTTTAGAAATATCTTTCTATATAGTTAATTTATTTTTTTATTGGATTATTATAATAATTTTTCATTTCTATCAGGTGTTTAAGAAATTATTTAAAATATCATTAGAGTAATTGGAAATTTTGTTAAAAAACACTTTACATATTTTAATAGCATTTTCTTCAATTATAAATGAGCCAGATATTATCAATAATTGAATAAATCTAAAAATATTTATGCTGATATAAATTAGAAACCCGAGTACATAATAAAATTATATCACATTAGAAAATTTTATGCATTTTAAAACTATTATTATATTGGATAAAGCAAATTAATATATTAGAGAAATGCTTCTATTTAATTTTCACAAAAACCTAATTAAAGAAATAAGATTGACTAAAAGATAAATATAATACTTAATAATAATTTGAATAAATAATATTATTTCAACTTTGTTTATAAGGATGATAAAGGGAAGTTAGCTATTAAAATTTTAAGTATATCAATAAATCTTATTATTGGAAGAGGCAACTACTGTAAAATTAGAAAAAATACTAATTTTATTAACTTTGGAAATTTTAAAAAATGCATAAAACAATTTTTATCAAGTCCAAATAAAAATTACAAATACTACGAATTCTTGATCTATAAATAAGACATAAATAATTTATAATTTTCTGAATGCATCAATTTTTTATACAAAGGAACTCTAACTAATGAATATTAAAACATATGAAACAAAAAAATATTTTAGTGAAATAGATGTAAGATCTCCTCATCTTAATTATTAAATGAGTTATTGATCATTATAGAAAATATTTATAAGATTTGTGATTAATATTATTAATGTGTTATGTAAATATTATCTCAAACTGCCTTTGATGCATTTTAAGTAACACCACAAGTATCTCCTGCTGCCAAATACATAAATCCTGATTATCCCCATCCAGTTCCCCAAGAATTCTTGATGATCCAAGTACCATCGCTTTAAAATCCAACTGCCATAACTGCATGATTGATGCTCTTGTTGCAATTTGAGAATTTTCCTGATTAGTAAGGGCTCCAATTTGTGGCATCAACGCAAACTGAAATGGGATAAGATTTGATAGCAGCTTATAATCCACTTCTAGCAATATTTGAAACTCCAGTAACTTTGACACTACCAGTTGCTTTTTTGCAATTTTAATCTTTTCCTGCATAAGGATAGGCTGATTAAGTTTCAGCACCATTTTTGGCAATGTAACTAATAGCCAAATCTGGATATCCTCCGTTACATCCCTAACTTTTTGATCTATCACAATCAACTAATTATTATTCAGACAAATTGTGATCTTATCCTTTTGTGACTCTCAAGAAAGCTTCAACAGCACCAACAGCAGAGAAGGCCCAACAAGATCCACAGTTACCTTGATTTTTAACACGGACTGATGATCTCCAATCAGCAGAGTCATTTGGTTCAACACCTTCTTAAACGACTTCTCCTTCTTAGATTTAAAATCCTTCAGGTGGGGTGTAAGTCAAATAAATGGATACGAATTCATCTTATGTCAAATCAGTGAATTGATTAACACCTTATGTATATGTTTAGGTTGGGTCAGCATTATGAGCTAAAATTTTAGCATAATTTTATTCAAAGATTGATTTTCTGTATGCTTCTTCGGCATGATTGTAGGATTTCTAGTATCTAGATTTGAATGTTTCAAATTCAGCATGTAATTAGTTATTTGGTTATTGACTTTAGATATAACCAATGGTACTTAAAAGGAGTGTCAATCCAGCTACTAATAATGTTTTTTACATTAAATAATTAGGTTTATTCAATTTGATTCACTCCTTTAAACTCTTTGATGATGACATTAAAAACAAAATTCATGATGTCATAACAAAATATGTAATATTATACTATAAAATATATTAAAAATATTACAAAAGATTCTTCTTATTTTAATAATGATTATCCAAGTAAATCTAAATTATCAATTTAGTTTTTTAATTTGCATCTCTCTATCCCTGATTTAGATTGAAAATTCATAACAAAATAGACATATAATATTATTATTTAAAAAAGAAACCAGCTAAAATGTCACATTATTAGAATGGTTGAAAGAATTTGAATAGTTATTATATTAGAGAGCTAGCTACCAAGCTCAATTTAAATTACGCGTTCTCAAATGCTTTTTAAAATCAAAGATTTATTTAATGACGTCTTTTTCTACTATGAGTAAAGAAGCTTTTTATATGTTATAATTGATAATTTCAGGATGCCATATGTATAGAGAATATAAATAGAGTGTTAGTTAGAGTAGTACACATTAAAGAAATACGATAATATAATATAATTATTTGTTGGTGTAATTACAAAATTAACAATTGGATAAAAATCATCCTTCAAAAATTGGGAATGAACTTATTTTTATACTTTTAGAACGCACCAAATAATTTGAAACTTGTAGATTTAATTATAAATACTAAAATTAGTCTCAAGAGAAAATTTTAGATAAAATACTTAAAGACATTTATTAAATAAAGAATCGATAATTTTTCAGTTGATTTGATTAGTATGATTATTCAAATATAAAAATAAAAGCCACTAGCAAACTTCGATATTGAACATCAAAATTTAAAAAATTAGAGATAAAACAATAAATCCCCTATTTTGATTATATTTAGTGAATAGTTATTTGAATTATAAAATCTTTGATTATAAAACAATTAATTATAATGCAAATGTAATTTAGATTTCAAATTTTATATAAATTATAAGTTAAATAACTAACAAAAAATATGCTTGTTAGAACTAGTTTATCTCCAAGAAGAAAATGTTTTACACCTTCAATGTGGGAAGGGAGACAGTAATAGACAATAAGAAGAAGTTAAAATCGCTATTTGAAAACTGAAGATGTTGATCATAGAAATGTACAATCTAGAAATGACGATTCAAAAAGAAAATCTGGGAGTATAGTGAATAATAAAAAAAATAAATCAATGACAAATCACAAGGCCTCATTAAATAGTTCATTTAATACTAAAAATTTAAAAACAATTCAGTTTTCAACTCGAAAGTCATCATTGTAGAAGTAAAATATATAAATAATCAAATTTAGTAAATTACACCCTAATAGCACAACAAGTGAGCACCATGTACATTTATATTTTTCATAGTCTCCAGCAAAAAGAATATTAAATTGTGAAAAGCTGATAAAGGCATAAAAATTTTAAGAAGCTCTTAAAGATCTGGAGGAGATAGATTAACCCCAAATCAACCCAGAATATATTAAAGAAATAGCTTACTATAAGGGATTGATCCATATGAATTGTCGCCAATATGATTAAGCAGTAAATTAATTTTCAAGAGCAAGACAATTAGGAGATTTAAATGGAAATACAGTTATTCTATAAGCATTGTGTTTAAAAAAAATTGGAAACTACAGCGATGCGATTGTTGTATTAAAAGAATTTTTATCAAAAAAATATTCAAAATTATAATCAACATATTATGATGCATTAATACATAAGGGAAAATTGTTAATGAAAATAAAAAAATATTAGTTAGCTTTATAAGATTTTAATTAAGCAAGTGTTTTAGAAAATGATTAAATTACATTTTAAGGTACAATAGGAAGAGCAGATTGCTTAAGATTGAGCGGAAAAATTGCAGAAGCATTGAATGTTTATGAAACAATCCCAGAAAATGAAATAATTTTAATGAGAAAAATATATTGTTATATTGAATTATAGGCATCCGATAAA
This sequence comes from Paramecium sexaurelia, assembly GCA_000733375.1. Taxonomy (NCBI): domain Eukaryota; phylum Ciliophora; class Oligohymenophorea; order Peniculida; family Parameciidae; genus Paramecium; species Paramecium sexaurelia. The sequence continues at coordinate 600,971 of JPFM01000019.1, forward strand.
GCAATGGTAGCAATAAATTAAATATTATCGAGTGATCCAAATAGTTCAGAAGCCTTATTCATGAAAGGCTAAATTTATATTAATAAAGGATATTTAAATGAAGCAATTTTAAGCTTTGAATAATCAATTAAATAAAATAACAGCCGAAAAGCTGTAACCAAGTCTTTATAAGAAATAGCTAAAATTAAAATTGATTAAAAAGATTTTTATTCTGCTTATTACACTTTACAAAGAGAAGATCATTTGGAGGTTGATAAAGAATCAATCATGAAATTAAGATAGTTCACAGAAGGAGTGATATTTTTAATGAAAAGAAAATATTAAGATGGTGTAAATGTTTTCACTTAACTAATTAATAATTATTAATTGGGTGATTTTATTAAAAAGATTATTTTTTTGTATAGAGCATATGGTAATCTTATTTAATATTCTAGGTTTTATATGTTTAAATAAATTTTAAAAAGCATTAAATGATTTAATTTATGTTCAAAATTTCTAAGAATTAGATTAACCATCATTATATAATAAAGTTATATGTGAAGGAATTGTGATGTCTTAATCTAGCCAATTTGAAAAAGCATAATCATAATTTTAGAAAGCTTCAAAATTATTTCCTGGTAAAATGGAGCCGCATTTTTATAAGTCTTTGACATTAATATAATTTATTAATAAACACATGCCAAAAGACAAAGATAAATACATAAAAAATGCATTAAAACATTTAGATAAAGCAGTTACTCTTAATGATTAGAATTCTAACCTTCTTTATCATAGAGGAATATTAAGATTTTACTTCGGATAAATAGATTTAGCTTTATCCGACTTAACAAAAGCTGTTGAGAAAAATGAAGACAGAGTTGCAAAATATGTATACGCAAGAGGATTAGTAAGAGCATGTTTGGATAACCCTTAATAAGCTTTGAATGATTTCACAATAGTAATTAATTGGGACTCAAAATTTGCTGAAGCATATCTAAATAGAGCAAAAGTATTTACATTGTTGGGAGATAGAACTGCTGCATTTAATGATTTATAAACTTACATTTCTTTAAAGCCAAAAGATCCAGACATTCATTTATGGGCAGGCAATTTATTATTTTTAATTGGGGCTTATGAACACGCTATAAAAACATATTCTCATTCACCAGATATTCAAAATAATGTTTAATTATTGAAATACAGAGCATTATGTTACATAATTTAAAAAGAATTAAATTACGCTATGACTGATTTAAATAGAATCATAGAATTAACTGGAGATAAAAAAAGTTATGTCGATAAAGAATGTTTGTTAGCTTTAAAAACTTCTACAGTTGGTCCAGAGGAATCATAATCAGCTTTAGTTATGAAATTATAGCAAGGATCAAATAAATAAATTAATTTTAGATTAGCATCATAGATGCTTAAAAAACTAATTATCTTAGGATTTGATGGACATGTTTTTCTGACTTCTGATCTAGTATTTTATAGAGGAGTCATGAAATTTTATTTAGGAAACTTTAAAAAAGCAATTGATCTATGGACAAAATCATACGAATTAAAATAATAAATAAAGGAATTTTGCGAATAGTCAAATAATTCATTAATATCATAATAAGAACAGCAAGAGAGATTAATCAGTGAATTGGATGAATTGGAATTTGAAGACAGAACATTCAATATGTATGAATATTATTACAATGTAGCCATGGCTACTATATTAGTAAGATATTTATATTATCTAAGAATAAATAAAAGAGAAAAGGAAAAGAGTTATTGAATTAATTGGCTAATTAACTCTAAGAATCATTTGAAACTACGATACGAGATTTCATTAATTCTTTGGACTCAGCCCAACCCAAGACGGCAACAATTTTTCCTTACTCAAACAGATTATGTTGCATTTTCCCAACATTTAAAGTTGCAAATCTAGAAACAAGATTATCATTTTGTTTGCCTAGAATAACTCCACCATCTATGAATCCAGAGTTTGATAATAAATTGATAGAAGGAATTCAAGTAATCCTAATTATTCGATTACATTAGTATAGTCTACAGACGTGGATAACAAACCGGAAGCACCATGGATTAGAAGAAATCCAGACGGAGTGATATTTACAGAAAATGTATAATAGGTTGAATTAGATTTGAGAAGTGAAAGTTAAAAATCATAGGTTGATTAAAACCAATAAGAAGAAAACGAAGATGAAAATTCTGAATAGTAAATAAATATTTTATTCCTTAGACATCAAATTTCTATTAACGATGAAATAATCACTATTGAACAGAGACAATAAGATGATTCAACAACTTATCACACTAATTACAAAAAGGATATTGAATAACTAAAATAGTAACTTAGACTTGATAAGATTGTAGAATAACGATTAGCCAAATTAAAATGAATTAAATATATCATATGATAATTTATAAAAGTACATCATACTAAATCTTTGTATGCGACATTGACCTTCATTTTATCGATTTTCTTGTAATTTATTGAGAATTTATCATAAACCAAATTTTCATTTTTTTCATTTTACTTTAAAAGAAAATTAAGATTTAATTATTCATATAAACAATAGTTTCTGTCTGAAAATTGATAAAATTGAAAAGTTACTATTAAAATAGATAATAAGCTGAAATGTTATTTATATCAGATTTAATAAAAAAAATGGAAAGGAAATAAAATAATTAATTATCCTAAATTGTGTTTTAAAAATTCTTAGATGGCTTTATTAATTTGCAAATACTTATTATACAATAAGTTCAAAATTTTAGGGCTAAATTAATTACAGCACCCAAAATAAATATCTAATTTTCTTGAGTAAATTTAACAATCATTAGAGAATTTATAGGTATTTCTAATGAACTTCTTTTGAAACAAAATGATTTGAGATGAAAATTTTGAATTTCAATTACGATTTGATTTGGAAAATTTAGAAATTGAATTACATTACATTTGAAATTCAAATTTAAAAAATAATTTCTAGAGTTAAATAATCAAATAATAATAAATTAATTATATTATACAATGTCATTAAGCATAGTTATTTCAAAAGTCATTGGCAATTGAGCTACGTCCATCATTTAGTTCTAGATTGATTTAGTTTCTCTAATAATTGACTCTTAAGTATTCCTCATAATCTTATTGATGCATTATTTATTATTATAGCAATAAATTATTTTAAAACTCTTGATCTTGATCTTGCTCTTCTTCTTTTTTAATGTGTTAGTGAACATCATAATATGGGTTCCATTATTCATATGATATTACAGGAGGATAAAATAAATGCTATTTCTCGTACATCATAAGAAGTTATTCCTAATCAAAATAATGTTGTATGCTAATTTCCTCTAAAAATATAAAAATATTTTACCTGCTTTTGCTATATCGATTTATGGGTTCTTCTTTTTTCTTCCTGCTCTGCTTCTCTCTGTTCTTGGTAATCTTTTTCCGTTTTCACCTCTTAAAGCATAAGGATTAAATTTTTAATGATGGCTTCTACACTAGCTGGGGGTTCTAGTTCCAATTAATTCACTCATTTGTTTAAATATTTTTGAAGTTTTTTTCATCATCGAAGAGGTCATTATACTTTCATATTATTAAAGAAAATTAATATAAGTTGAGTGTTCTTCCGTTGACCAATGACCAGTGTTTATATGCTCCTTTTTTGGCTTCTTTATTTATTAATGCTGTCCTTTTGATTTTTATGTCTATTAAGACCCATCTTAAGATCCTTGGGCATCTTGGTTTAAAACAATATCAGACTAAAGTTTAGGCATAGGTGCTACTTAAGGATAATGATAAATTGAATAAGGTGCTGCTATTTATTTTGCTCTATTATTAATACGATTAACTAATTACAATTACTCATTTTAAGATAGAGTCTAAGCTGGATCATCATTAACTTATTTTTCTGACTCTAAAGTTTTTGGCAATAATCCTTTAGAATCAGTAATTCTTTAAATATTAAAAAAGCTTACTTGTTTTTCTTTGATTTTTTCATTTTGTGTTGATTATTAACCTCTGAATCGAGTAAGGCATCAATCGAATAAGCAGAAAAAGGAGGAGGATACGAGAATTAAGATAAATAAGCAAGATCTTTCAAATTTTAGCAAGGCATATATTCTTATTGAATTTAATAGAATAATGTTACTTGGCATGTCTGGATCTAATTGAAAGGATAGTTGCTGGTCAGCTGAAAAGTAATATTGTTACATAAAAAAAATACTGCAATTAATTTATTATATTAATACTTTAAAATATATCACAACCATTTAAATAGTATCAATAAAAATTTTCCTCTTACTCTAATGGGATATAATTTATTAGTAATTTTTAAATCATTTCAAATCTGAGATGAAATGAAATCATGAATAAAATTGATGATTTTTTATAATCTTTTTTATTCAAAGCTGTTATATTCTTTAAGACATTTTTTCAAAATGTAAATCTTTAAGTATAATAATTGAATGTATTATCTACATACTAAATAAACTGAATCAGGTAATTCCATTTCTTTTTAACTTACTTTATGAGATCAAATAACTAAATTATACTTCAAAAAAAAATTAATTTTATACTATGTATTTAATCTCAAATTATACTTCTTGAGATTTTAGAATGTGGATATAAAAGGATAAGTATTCATGAGTTTTTTAAAAGGAGATTAAAACTGTTAAAGCTTAATTATTCTTCCTGTAATTTCTCTTCAATTAGTGAAAAAATTCAAAAGGTAATAGTTCATCAACAGTCCATCAACTTTAATTAGTAAGTGTAAATTATTTAGAGATCTCAATCAACCTAATAGTATACATATAATATGAGATTACTATGACAATATATATAATAAAAAAATATATTAAATTTCAACATAAATCTCTTATATGTAAAACGAAACGTTTTTAAGCTCTATAGAAATAATTTAATTGCAAATAGAATAATTCTGAAATCTCTTTTGTTATGGTTGATTCAATTTGTTAAATTCTAATATGGTTCAATCGGTTTTCTTGGAATAATTTAATTATAAGATGTGAAATATTTAGTTCTGTTCATTGAATTTATAATTTACTATTAAAATGGGTACTTGCATATCTCAGCATCCAGTCTCGACAGAAATTAATAGATAGGGAAGTGTATGTTTTGAAGAAGGCCAACTACAAGAGAAGGCAAAACCCTAAGAAGTAGCTATGCCTTTAGACTCATATGATGAATAAAATATTATTAAGATTTAATCAGGTTTTAGGGGAATGAAAGCAAGAAAAGAAGTACGAAAGAATGCAAATATATAGGTCGAACAAGAAAAAGAGTAGTTTGAAAATTCCAAGCCTAAAAACGAAAAAATTTAACTGTATGTTGGAGTTGTAGAATCCAGTAGCGATTCAGTCAAAGAATTGTTGCTTCGATATGGAGAATACAAATATAACAAAATTTTCGATGATAAATTCTTAAAATCAAGGTTTTTAACTCCATATGTAAAATTTGAATTAATCTCAGCAATTTGAAGATGGTTCAATTTATGATGGATAATGGTTAGACGGATTAAGGAATGGAAGGGGAAAATTGATATATTCTGATGGTTCCATTTATGAAGGATATTTTTTTTAAGACTAACAACATTTTCACGGGAGATTACTTTTAGCATCTGGAGATTTTTATGTACATCACTATATTTATGATAGCAAGGGGACTTTTAGAATGGTAAGATAGAAGGTGATGGAATATTTAAATACAGCGATGGAACAAAATATGAAGGAGAATTCAAGAATAATAAGTAAAATGGCTATGGCAAAGAAACATGGCCAGATGGAACTAAATATGAAGGAAGTTATGATAATGGAGTAAAATATGGAACAGGCAGATTTCAATGGACTGATGGGTCTATATATGAAGGAAGCCTTGTAAATGATCAAATGGAAGGTATAAATTAATAGTTATTTTTATTTAAGGATATGGGACTTTTACTTGGGCTGACAAGAGAAAATATAATGGAAATTGGAAGAATAGTATGATGAATGGTAAAGGAGAATTGTCATACCCTGACGGAAGGTATTATAAAGGTATTTTAACTCATTAATATATACCAGGATAATTTGAAAACGATTTAAGAAATGGAGAAGGAGCATTCTATTATAATGATGGAACAAGTTATTTTGGAGGTTGGAAAAATGATAAATAACATGGAAAAGGAGTTAGAAAATTAATAGGTGGATTGTAAGAAGATTAAGAATGGAATAATGGATCAAAACTCAATTGAAAAAAATTAATGTTATTAAATTATTAATTTAATATTTGTCAAATTTTTCAATTCATATAAACACTAGAAATGTAAGAATGAAATAATTACTTTATAACGATTATTCAATAAATTATTTGAAATCCAAGACAATATTGATAAATATTAATGCTTATTATATTCTGATTAATATAGAAGGGTGGGCAATTTTAAATAAGATATTAATAAGAATGATTGTAGAATATTAATAGAAAATTTACCATTAGCATATAAAATAAATAAGAACTTTACCTATCGTATAGTAGCAAATAATAAAAAATGACTTAATAAAGTTTCAAAAAAATTACTAAAATCAAATATTAAATATCTTCTTGAATAAATGTAACCATTAATCTCAGAATTCCATTAATCTTTATCATGTATTCTATCAAATTGATTAATCAAATAAATAATAATTATTGTAAATAATAATCATAAATATTTTTATTACCTTTGATAATAGATGCTTTTCAAAATAAGAAATTATTTTAGTGTCCAAAATAGAACAAAACAAATATTTGATAGAGAAAAGCACATCTTAAATAGATTATATGCTTTAAGAACAAATGTGGAAAACATATTTCTAAAATAATCTTCTCTCACTTTGGCTGACAACTTATCTTCTATTAGAAAGTAATATATTGGAAATATGGCCTTTTTCGGATAAGGTGCCGCTCAATTCTTAAAAAATAAACCTAACAGTCTATATATTTATAATACTAGATTTGAGGCCTAAAATCATTTATTTATGCGATATTGAATTGGAATTTTTAACGCAAAGCATAAATTAAATAATAAATGATGATCAATTGGCTGGGTAATATCAAGTTTAAAAGGGCTTAGATATAACTTTCACAGATGATAAAACACTTTTGGTTCCAATTTGTTGCGATGAAGATTTTTGGCCTTTTTAGGATGACTATCTATAGTTAATAGTATCAAATACGAATTTGCATTGGGTAAATGACTTGCAAGTAGTTTTAATAAAATGGTTAGACAGCTTAGAATCTGATGGCACTTTAATTGGATCAATATTTGGTTCTGATACACTCTAAGAATTGAGAATATCATACACTTTGGCTGAAAATGAAAGATTTGGGGGAGTGTCATAGCATGTGTCTCCTTTTATCTCAATCACTGAAATGGGAAATTTGTTAACTAGATTAAAATTTACGCTTCCAACAATTTGCACAGAAAGAAAGTATTTGTTTTATCATATTTAATTTAGCCTTTATGAGTTTGATTCTGTTTACCATTTAATGTAATATATATAAGATATTGGAGAGGGAGAAGCATTGATTTAAAAAAGATTAGGAACTTATAAAGAAACTATTCAAAGTGTCAGCGCAATTTATGAATCCCTATTTAAAAATGAAAATCTGAAGGTGAATGGTACTTTTGAGTAAATTTATTTTTCTGCTTGGAAGTTTCATGAATCTCAAGCTAAACCAAAATCTAGAGGTATTGTATATTAAATTATTTAGGGTCCGCCACTGTTTCATTATCGTAACTCCAAAAAGAAATACATCAATTAGCACCTGAAGATAAGATTATTTATGGAACTATAACAGAAGATGATTTTTCAGTAAATATTATTGAGAATAAAGAAGAAAAGAAGAAGGATTGACATTTTCTTTAGAAAAGTTGAATCAAGAATATTAAAAAAATTTTATATATCTAAAATTTGTAGAAATCATATATTATAAATATTGTGTATGAAATTTTTATTAAGACTGTTTAAAATAATATTCAATGATTTAAGCATTTCTTAAATATGAAATATATAAATTTATATATTATTAAGTTAATTTTAAAATTTAAAATTGGATATAAATATATTCAACATAATAGCTTTCGCATTTGATATAAATAAGACAAGGTATCAACTCCGAAAGAAATTTTAAATGTTCTCTCAGTTTCTCTTTATATAAAAATGAGGGATATCATCTCTGCTACTTTTAGAATATAAATTAATTTTAAATTGTAAGTTCTTCTCTTAAATTGGGAATGCAGAAATTTAAACTTTTATATTAATCAATAGGAATACTTAATATCATTAATGTAGATTATAATTTTTGTTATTTTGATTTAAAGTAATTAGGGTATAGGTATATTTAACTCAATAATTAAAGAATTATTGTAGGCTTGGACTCAATTTAAACTAAATTTTACATTTTTCAACCATTCTTGATGAAAAAAGTTAAAGCAAGCAATAAATATTCATTTAATTTATTTTAATGTAAAATTATTATCTATGCAGTTATTTAGAGCACTTAGAAGAATCTATTGTTGGTTTTTGTTTAAACGATAAATGTAAATATTAAAGCTAGTTTTGTTTAAAATGCTTTTCATCATATCATCTTGATCATTAAGATGATTGCCTAAATTTTGAACATATATTTTTATCTATTAATATCATTTAAGAAGCTTAAACAGACTTTTTAAAAAAAATTTAAAATCTAGCTTTTGAACTATAGAGTTAAGTTCAATAAATTACCTAAAGGATTTTGGGAGAAAATAAAAAATTAATGGAACTAAAAAATAATTTAAGCAATTGTTTTTATTTCTAGGTTAAAAGTGAAATGCCTTTTCTTAAAAGTATTAATAAAGAGATTAAGGAGAAAAAATCAAGTATAAATCTTATAGAATTTATAGCTTATATTTTAGAATAATTGGATGCTACAGTAATCTCATTATAAGCTTTCAATAAAGTTATTTTAACAATGAGAAGAGATCAAGAAGAGTTCCAAATAAGTAAGTAGTATAATATAACTTTTCAGGAGTTCAAGAGAAGAAAAAAGCAAAAATATATGATAAATAATTAATCTTAGAAATTATAGAACAAGGTGAAAATTTTAGAGTAATCATAGGAAAAACTTTATTTGATCTTCAACAATTTACTGAAGCTTTGGATTAATTCGAAAGAGCCCTTCGAATGGATTATTATAACAATGAGGCTATATTTTAAAAAGGTAATAACTTTAAATTAAATCAATTAGGGAAAACACTATTAGAACTTGATAAACCTATTGAAGCTCTTGATTGCTTTGATAAAATAACTGAAAATGATCAAGAACCAAAATAATGTTATCTTGAGAGAGGTATGAACAATTTTCAATTTAAGGATTAGCACTATTTTATCTTTCGAGATTCGAAGAAGCTATCACTTTTTTTGATAGAGCTATTCAATTTAATCAAATATTGACTCTTCCATACATTCGAAAAGGTTAAAAAGTGATTAATTTTAGGCTAAGCTCTATTATCGTAAGGCCATTATGAGGAGGCAATTTTTAGTTTTGAAAAATGTATCAATATTGATCCTAATAATTAGGAAGCTATTTTAAATAAAGGTATAACATGATTATTAGTGTAGGTCTTGCTTTATCTAATTTAGGTAAATACTAAGATGCTATTAGTTAATTTAATTAGGTAATTTTTCTTAATTAGTCGCTTTCGGATGCCCATTATTATAAAGGTATCATCAAATAATGAAAATTTAGGCATAGCCTTAGTTGAATTGGAACTTTTTGATGATGCTTTGGATTCATTTAGTGTTGTTATAAGAATTAATCCCTCTTACTTAGATGCATACATATAAAAATGTAAAATCTAATTTTGATAACTAGCTGATGTATTACTAATTTAGAATAAGTTAACGGAAGCTGTAGAGTTTTGCAATTTTTTTCTTGAATAAAACAACTTAAATGAAGATATTTTATTTAATAAAGGTAAAAACAAAAAGATTAATTGAGGGGATGCACTATTGAGATTAAAATAATATAATGATGCATATTAGTGCTTTCAAAAAGTTACAGATTTCGATTTTCAAGATCACGAGGCTCATTTTAAGAAAAGTAATAAATTAGGTCATATAAATAAGGTTAAGCTTTAGTTGGATTAAAGAATTATCCTCAAGCTTTAGATTCGATTAATTAAGCTATTTTAATTTCTGAATAACAAATGTATTTTGCATTTAGAGGTAATTATTATATAAAATCAAATACAAGCAAAAATATAAGATTAAACTGAATAATTAGCTAAAGCTCTATCAGGATTCTATGAGGAAACAACCAAAGAAAATTGATAATATTAGGAATATTCAATTATTTTTCAAAATAATAACTCATTTCTAAGATTATAGTGATTATTAATCCTTTGTTAATAATGTTTCTTATTAATTTTGTAATTTGAATAGAGTATCCTCTAAAAACTGATTATAATTATTTTACATCTATTTTTTTAGTATTTAATTTCAAGCGGATCTAGTGAAATCGCTAACTCGTACTCATTTACAGCTTCTTAAAAATTTTAGATATTGAATAATGCATTGCCTAGTTATTATACTTCCCAAAAGAATTACCTTTTAAATTATGGAATTCTGCATTTTCAGGTTCAATTAATAAAAAGCTATCATAGCACATGATAGCTTCTTAATAATGTTTCAAATTCATTAATGCGTTAGCTAGTAATATTAGATTTTAATTTACTACCTTTCTCTTCATAAGAAGATTAGTCATTCGGGTTTAATGATATTGCCATATTGAATTATTCGATTGAATCAAAATAAAGACCTAAACTAATTAAGTTGTTTCCTAAATTTAATATTAATTCACCACCTTTATTATGATAATATAAGTAGAAATCTGGATTACATAGGATAGCTAAATCAATACACTTTATAGCTTCATAATATCTCTATAACTTTCTTAATGAGAAAGCTATTAAAATAAATAAGTTAAATCGCAAACCTTTGTTATTATAATAGCTGTCGTCATTAGGATTTATTTAAATAGCCTTCTCGTAACATTCTAAAGACTCCTAATAAAGTTAAAGATTGTCTAGTGCATCTCCTTATTGCTATTTTATATATTTTACCCTTATTATTATAATAGTCAGCATTATCAGGATCGAGCTCAATAGCTTTATTGTAGGTTTGCACGGCTAACTAGTAATGCCCTAATTTATTTAAGTTATAAGCTAAATTTATACAAATTCTGAACCTTTATTAAAATAATGTATAGGATTTAATGGGTCGACTAATATGGCTCTTTCGAACCATTCAGTTGATTCATCTAAGAGATCTTAATTTAATAAGATCTCACCTAAGTCTATACAATTAAATATTCTACCTAATAAATTACAATAATCACCGTTTAAAGAGTCAATTGATATTGCTTTTAAGAAACATTCTTTAGCTTCTTCATATTTCAGCATATTTCCTAAATTTTATCCTAAACTAATAAGAAAAATAAAGACCTTTTGCTGAATAAGATTTAGCATCTTATTAATCTAGTCCTATCGCAATGTTAAATTATTTAATAGATTCTTCAAATAAATTTTGTTAAGATAGTGCTTATCCTAAGTGTTGATGTTTTAAAAAAAATACCCTTGGAAAAATAATAGCTTGGCTAATTAGAATCAATTTATATTGCTTTATCAAAACATTCTATAGATTCAGAGTGTTTGTCTAGACAGAATAGAACTTTTCCTAAATTTTAGTTAAACAAGAAACCTTTTTGAGCGTAATTTTCTGAATGATTAGGATTCAATAAAATGGCCTAATCAAAGCACTCTATTGATTCTTGGTAGCGAATTAATTCAAATAGAGCAATTCCTATTGTTTTAATATTATTTGTGTACCCTTTGAGTAGTGATATTCAAATTAATTTGGATTTAATTCAATTAATTAATTGTAGATTTCAACTTCTTGTTCAAACCTCTTTAAACCACTTAGTGCCTTCGCTGAAAAATATAAGGAAATAGAACCTTTATAATTTAAGCATTTTTAGTTTTTGGGAATTAATTAAATTGCTTAATCTAAAATATCATTTGCATCCTAAAAACGTTTAAGATGAACTAAAATGGTTCCTTAAAGTATTCTTAAATTTTAACCTTTGGCTGCAAAACAATCCGGATTATTTGGATTTAATTTAATAGCTATTTCTGCCCATTCTAATGCCTGTCCAAATCTACCCATTTTATCTAATGCATTGGCTATTTTTTTTATGATTTATACCGCCGATTAGATACAAATCTTAATGATTTGGATCTAACTAAACCCCTAATTAAAAACATTCAAAAGATTCAAAATATCTTTCCAATTAAGATAAGGCAATTCCTAAAAATAAAAAGAATCTTTTACCTTTATAGATAACATATAAATATTCTTAAGGGTTTAGCTCCAAAGATTTTTCAAAATATGTCAATGCCTTATCAAATTAGCTTAATTCCAGTAAAGTCTTTCCTAATATAAAGTATAAAATAACCAACCTTTCCAAAATTATGCAGCACTTGATAATTTATTTCTTTCTATTAATTAATCGAATTTATTTGAAGCTTCCTCATACTTAGAGCTATTAAATAATTAAATGCCTAAAATTAATTTAATTATTACCTTCTTCTAAAATTTAGTCTGTTATTTATTATTGAGTTTATTATTAATTAATTTATTCTTTCTATAGAAAAAATTTTACCTAAACCCTCGTCCTTTAAATTGTGATATAACAATTCCCTCAATAAAGACTGTTTGATAATTTCATGTTATTCTATCAAATCTAAATTTATTAATATAAGTTACCAAAATTTTTTTAAGGTTACAAACTTAACTTAATAAATTTGATTTCTTTTTAAATTTAATCAAACTATTTTCTTATAATCAATTAATTTATTAAGTTCAATTTCTTAATTTATGTTTGGATTTTACGATGATATTCACTTTCAAGAAGATTTATCCTTTTAAGTAAATTTTACAATTCATCAATATGTTTTTCCTTTTCGTGTATCAATATGTTAATATCTTTGATTATGGTATTAATGGAGACACAATCTTTTTGATGATCCTGGTGTATTTCTGAAATACATTTTAAACAACATTAAGATGGCTTTTCACAATTAATGTTTAAGCAATATCCTTAAATCGATTATTACTCATGAGTTTCAAATTTGCAGCTGTATTCAATTTCCATTTGCATAAAATAATTTGTTTAAATAAAATAATATTATATTATCAATAAGAAATTTTTTTTTGAATTACAAATGTAATCTATTCCATGATACTAAGTTGTTTTTCAAAACTATTGTTAAAAAAGAATGTATGTTAATCTCTACACAATCAAATTACAATTAGTAAGAAAACATTTATTCAAAAAGAGACTTAAAACTAAGATTTAGATGCAGCAAGGTTAAACTTCAGTTTTTTTCCCAAACACATCCAAAAATAGAATGGTATTTTTTGGATTTAAAAAAAAAATAGTGAAATGGGAATTATTTTTTCAAATTTATAGACCAATTGCAATAAACATTATTTGTATGCAATTATCTAATATATAAAGAAATGACATCAACTTGTCAAATAATGAAGTATAGAAATAACATGATCATTTATTTTTTATAATAATCTAAAAAATTTCTAAGATTTAAATTCTGATAGTGATCGGTAAATCCCAGATATATTTTTGGGTTTGCTCCGGTTACCAGTTGTCCCAGGGGTTTGGGGTTGGGGGTTGGGGGTTGGGGTTGGGGGTTGGGGTTTGGGGTTGGGGTTTGGGGGTTGGGGGTTGGGGTTGGGGTTGGGTGGTTGGGTGGTTGGGTGGTTGGGTTGGGTTGGGTGGGTTGGGTGGGTTGGGTCGTAT